>JAQOSZ010000068.1:0-380325 GCA_030347455.1 Kentomonas sorsogonicus | reverse complement strand
GTAGCCGCTGCCGCCGCGGCTGATGCTCCGGTAGACGGGCGAGCGCCGCGGTGACATGGCTGCCGAGTCGGTCCCCCCGGCGCCGGACGCGAGCGAGACGACGGAGCGCGTGGAGCCGTCCGTCGGCATGTCCAGCGGGTTGAAGCGGTGGCCGAAGAGGCCGCTGTCGAGGGGGTTCGCCGCCGAGTCGACTGCCAGCGGCGAGAAGACCACCGACGGCGGCGCGCGCGGGGACTCGGCGTTGGAGGCGCGCCGCTTGACAGTGGCCGAGGTGAAGCGCAGCCGCTTCGGTGGCCGCTGCTGGACCCTGGCGCGCGGCAGCCGTGGGGTGACGGGGGAGGGGCTGCCGACGGCGGGGGCCGGTCGCGGAGCGCGCTGCGGGCGGTGCACGGGGGACCCCTGCGGCGTGCCGACGTTGGAGACGAGGCACGAGCCGTACGGCGTGTGCGGCACCACGAAGGTGTTGGCGGCGCCGGAAGGGGGGACGGCGCTGACAATAGGAGTCGCGGCGCTGGAGCCGCTGCCGCTGCCGCTGGCGCTAGCGCTCGGCGAGTCAAACGGGATGAAGTTGCTGGTGGCCGGGGGCCGCAGTGCGCAGAGCGTCGTGAACATCTGGCTGGCGCCGCTTTGGGTGCTGACGCTGCTGGGCGGACTGCTGAGGGAGGCGGTGACGGTGGAAGAATCCGTTCGCAGGCCGCTGGAGCTGGGCGAGGTGACGACAGGACTGGCGGAGCTGTTCGAGGCCGCGTGCGCGCGCGAGGCGGGGGTCACCAGCGAGTCCATGCTGCGGCGACCACGCAGGACGTCGGCGCTGGTCAGGGGCGGCGGCGGCGGGCCGCGGCCGATTCGCTTGGCGCCGCGGCTAGTCGTTGGGACGCTGTCCTGGTAGAGTTCCGTCAGCGTCGGGCGGGCCGAGCCGCGGCGCGCGGAGGACGAGGGCAAGGGCACAGCGGTGGTACCTTGGGCGGCGGTGGGGGTGAGCGCCGCGAAGGGCCTGGCGACAGTGAGTGAGTGGGATGTGCCGCTGCTCGTAGGTGTAGGGATGATAGTGGTAGGGGGGCTGACGTCCTGCCCCTCCGTCGCGCCCTGCGGACTCTCGTCGCCGAGAGGCCCGTGCAGCTCTTTGGGGAACGCGCTGACTAGGCCCAGCGCGGGAGGGGCCGAGACGTTGTTGCACGGCGGTGGCGACGACTGTTTGGGCTGCGCCTCGCAACTCGCGGCGCCGTCGGCAATGGTGCAGTTGTTTTCGGTAGGGAAACCCGCGCCGAAGTCGATGAGAGGAGCGTTGGGATCCAGGCCTGCCAGACCGCCCAACGCTATCGGTGGAGCTACATCGTCCTTCTTGAGAGAAGTAAAGGGGAGCGTCTCGCTCATTGTTTTTTCGTCTGAATGGACAGGAGAAGAGGCGGCGTGCGCGACCAGCAGCGGCACGCAGGTCTCCTCGCCGGCATTGTCCGCCGGGGCAGCGGTGGCGGAGCTGCTACACGAGTTGAGACTAGCAGAATTTCTGGCAATGTTGGTGGGAGCGCTGACGCTCAGCACGCGGGGGCTGACGCCGGGGGCCGTGATGGCCGTCAGAGCGGCGGCGCCGTTGCTGACGACACGGGGATTGCTGGTACGCCGCGGCACATACCGCACGGTCGAGCGCGACTTGGTCACGTTGGGACCTCTGTAGCTGACAAACGGAAGTTTTCCATCTTCCGGAGTGCTTGCTGAGTTGGGGGCTGACGACATGAGGAGCAGCAACACCCACGCGCACAGGATAGGTAGTTGAGTGCCCACTGAAGGTTGATAGAGACTCTCGAGAAACTCGTCAACGCAAAGGAATGAAATACACGGAGAGGTGGGAACGACAAAAGAAAAAGATTATAATTTTATCAGTTGTATCAGTGCAGACAACAAAGCGGTAAGGATTCAATATTTCTTCCTCAGCTTCGTTGTTGACTAACACTTTATAAAGAGAGGGAGAGAAGACGGAGGGGAAAGAGAGAAGAAAATAATAAGAATACTTAAGCAGGAAACTAAAACTTCAAAGAGAGAGTGAGTTATTAAAGTAAAATATAATATTGTACAGAGGAAAAGAAAAAGAAGCAAATACTAATTGAAAAGTTTAGTTTTGAAGAAACAGCTGTACTCTCTAACAGTAACTTCCTTCAACGTGTACAGGCGTCGTTTTAAGTGGATGGATAAAAAAAGAAGAAAGCGTCGTGTGAAACAGTGATTGAAGAAAGCAGCATACGAAAGCGCAACGGAAGATTTCGTCATTCATGTGGTAACATTAAAGAATCTGCGGAGAGTGGTTCTCGACATGGGACACTTACTGCATAGGCCAAGTAGTGGGGTGCGCGGGAGTGGAGGTCGGCATCGACAACTAAAAGAAATGCACTCCCTAGAAAAAGTGCAGCGCCCATTTTTTCGGACCATTTTTTTTTCTGAATTGCTGTATACACTAAGTATGACATTCTAATGGTTAACTCAAGAACAAAAAATGCAAAGAAAACTAAAAATAGGCATATGAACAAGAAAAGAAAAAAAAACTGTAAACAACAATAAGGAGTTCTTATATATATATATAATTTAACGAAATAATAAGACTCACTTCAGATATATAGATAGTAATCAGTGCTGAAAGTAAAAGTAAAGGGGAGAGGTGTATGAAATGTATGTAGCTGTTTTTTGATGGTGATGATATTTACCAGATATTTATATAAATATATATGAAAAAAAAAAAGAGAAAAAGAAACAGATGGAACTGTGGTGTGGAAAGCTTTTGGAGAGGGGAAGGAAATATATAAAACGAAACGAGGGGGTGAGGAAGATAGGAAATAAGAAAAAAAAGAGAGAAAACATTCAACAAGAAGTTCTGGCACGTGCGCTACATGGCGGCGCGCAGGACGTCGATCATGTCGTCGAGGTTGATGGTGAGCTTCTTGGTCTCGTCGGCGAACATCTCGAGCGAGAGGCAGAAGGAGTGCATGCCCTCGGCGTCCTCGGAGGTGATGGGCATCTGGAAGTCGTTGGGGAGCTCCACGCGCTCCGCGCTGGTGCACACGCCCTCCGTGAACTCGTCGCCGGGGTCGGTGAAGGCGTAGGCGCCGCTGACGGTCGTCGCGCCGCGCGGCATCAGGGAGGTGTTGCGGGCCGTGGGCGAGACGCGGTAGAAGCTGCCAGGCGCGGCGGCGGTGGTGGGGCTGAAGGAGAAGGTGCGCTTCAGCGGCATGTGGCTCTGCGTGCGGCGCGCCGCCCCGGGCGCCAGGCGGGAGGGCACCTTGGAGTGCGGCAGCGAGTACGGGCCCAGCTCCCTGCGCTCGTCCCTGGCGCCCTCGCCGCTGTTGTCCCCCGTGAGCGGCGGCGGCAGGGGGGCGGAGTCCGTGCCGGCGTCGGGGCTGGCGTCGAGCGATCGCAGCTCGCGGATGTTGGCGACGGACTGGTGGATGAGCACCAGCATGATCTCGTTCTTGCGGTGGTTCAGCTCCTCGGTGCACTCGAGCAGGTTGATGATCGACCCGGCGAGGTCCTTCTCGAGGTTGATGGAGGGGTCGCGCAGCATGTACGACATGGAGTTGGAGAAGTCCTGGAAGGCGGCGGCGACGTCGCACATGATGGGCCGCAGGTGCAGCAGCATGTGCTTCATCTCGGGCGTGAAGTGGCGCTGCGAGCGCAGGATGCTCCACGAGAGACACATGGTGCGCAGCAGCGCCGTCATGCGGTACATGTGCCCGTACACCGCCGTGCAGGCGCGCACGGGGTACGTGATCTCGACCAGCCCGCGCTCCTCGTGCGCGAAGCCCATCAGCTCCCGCGTCCCCCGCACCTGCCGCTCGATCGCCAGGATCTGCTCCGTCAGCTTGATCATCGTCGCGTCCTCCTCCGCGGGCCGCATCGCCATGCTGCGGTGCAGCAGCTCCTCCGGGCTGTGCGCCGTCGAGTCGGACTCGATCTTGCTCGTGCTGCGCGCCAGCGGCGTCGTGAAGAGGGAGCTGAACTCGGAGAGAATGCCCGACATCTTGCGGAGAATGGCGGCGCGCTTGTTGCGCAGCATGAGGCTCGGCGACAGCGGGAAGATGACAATACTGATGGCGAGGTAGATGAAGATGCCAAAGGTGTTCTGGTTCATGCGGTCCACCGCGTCCTGGATCGTCCCCTTGACGGAGTTGTCGAGGGGAATCAGAACGAACATCGCGTAGACGGCCATCACGCCGTACTCCTTGTCGTTGCGCAGAAAGGTGCCGCAGAACATGAGCACGCACAGCGAGGCGACGCGCTGCACCTGCGTCTCGGCGTAGGTGCTCGCGAAGAAGCCCAGCACGGTGCCGATCAGACAGCCCGTGAGACGCACAATCGACGCCTGCACGGCCTCGACGGGGTTCATGCCCGACACGAAGGCGATGATGTTGGGGCCGGAGAAGGACGCGCGGGGGATGCGGATGAGGAAGGAGAAGCCCACCGTCAGGATCATGGCGCCGGCGACCTTGACGGCCTCGACGACGCGCTGAATGTCCTGGCGCTCGAACTTCTTGAAGAGACGAATCACGAACTGGATGTTCTCCTCCAGCGGGCCGTAGAAGACCTTGCGGTACAGCTGCTTGAAGAAGCGGCGGTACGACGGCTCGTAGCGCTCGAGCTTCTTCTCAAAGGTCGTCACGGTGTCGAAGAGGCAGACAATCGTGAAGAGGTAGAAGGTCATCAGCGGCACAAACTCCTCCAGCACCGGCGACGTGTGCTCGTAGAAGAACTTTTGGCGGGCGGTGAGGTAGCTGCGCTGCACGTCGGCGGCGCGGCGCTTGAAGTTCTCGACAGCGGCCTCCGTCTCCAGCAGGGCCTTCTTGCTGTGGGCGTGGCAGAGGCGCGTCATGAGCTCGTCGAACTCGCCGGCGGCGGCGACGAGCGACGGCATGAGGATCTCGCCAAAGGCGTGGCAGCGCTCCGAGTCGTCGATGATGTGGGGGTTCGCCTCGACAATGTCGAGCACGCGGGTCATGCTGCTGAGGTTGACGCGGAGCAGCTCGAGGAACTTGAACTTGAGGTCGCGCAGCTCGCGCGTCTCGATCTTCTCGAAGAAGAACTCGAAGAAGGAGGAGCCCTGGCTGTGCTCAAAGTGCGGGTAGAGGGTGTCGAGCGACTCGGTCATGGCGCGCACCTTCGCCATGGCCATGTTGCGCTCGACGCTGTTGGCGCTCCAGAAGGCGTAGACGAGGCCGCGGAAGGCCGTGCCGGTGTTCTTGCAGATGACGTCGAGCGTCTGCTGCGCCTTGCGCTTGCTGAAGACGGGGTACGGGATGAAGATGGCGACGGCGCAGAGCATCGTGCCGATGCACCAGTCCACCATGACGCGGCACGAGTAGAGGACGCCGTTCTCGGGGTGCATCAGCAGGCCGACGGTGCAGCTGTTGAAGAGCAGCAGGCAGATGCGGCGCCCGATGCCCTCGGAGAAGAGCGCAAAGATGATGAGCATCGCCGTGTAGTAGACGCACCAGCCGGCCATGTGGTGGTGGATCTTGCCGGCGCCGGCGATGACGGCGAAGGGAAACCAGAAGATGCCAGAGCGCATCCACGCGAACAGGTAGCACACGGCGTCCCCGACGGACACCTTGGCGGCGAGCACGGTCGACGAGAAAACCATGTAGGGCGAGACGAAGGGGTGGTTCTTGACGTCGGCGGCGAGGATGGCGGCGGGCACCAGCACCGGAATGCACGTGATGCGCGCGGCGAACTCAAACTGCCACCAGAACTGCGGATTGCGCAGAAAGTCAAAGAACTCGAAGAAGCGGCGCGGCCCGGGGCGGCGCAGGTTCCACGGAACGGCCAGCTCGGGGTGCCCGCCCGCGCCGCCGTCGTCGTCGTCGGCGTCGTCGTCCCCGTAGCGGCGGCGGTAGCGCGGGACGCCGTAGCTGTTGAGCGACTCGAGCTCCTCGCCGTCGCGGTCGTCGGTGGCCAGCGTGACGTCGCGCGCCTTGCCGGCGTCGTAGCGGCCGCTGCCCTCGAGGCCCAGCGGCTCGGGCCGGTCCTTGGACTTGCGCGTGGTGCTGGTGCTGCCGCGGTTCTTCTTATCGGCGTCGGCGGCGAGCTTGGAGACGCCGGCGACCGTCTGGGGGGTCTCGGCGCTGCTGTGCGAGTCGTTGATGGTGTTGGACGTGTTTCGGGCGACTCCGCCCTGCAGCAGCGTCCGCTCCTCAGCGGCCCCGCCGTCGCCACCGCCGCCGCTCGTGTGGCTCCAGATGTCCTCGCTGTTCTCCAGGAGGTTGTTTGCGCTTCCTGGAACTTGCGTCATTGTTGCTCGCGTGTATATGTGTAGTGAAGCGCAGTCGCAAAGTCAGCAGGAGGAGAGGAGAAGTGCTTGTGAGGTTTGTGGTTATGAAAGTTTAGGTTGCGTTTTATAATGAAACTGTAAAAAAAAAAAATGTGTCTTTTGATGAAGAGGGTGGGGAAAAGAAAAAAAAGAAAAAGGGGAAGAGGGAAGACAGAAATTTTAAAAAAAAAAACTTATATAGTTATTAAGAGAACACGAATCAACAGAAAGAAGAAGAAGAAGAAAAATCTTATGATCCTACAATGGAATAGGTTTAAAATAAGATAGTAGAAAAGTGAGGTGCTTTTGAGTATGAAAGTGCTAAGCTTCTTTCCTTAATATTCTGTTAGTGAAGAAGAATGTAGCAGATGATGAAGAGTAAGATTCAGGTAAGCAGCTGAGGGAAGTGAGAAACATCGGTATCTCATTACCGAACGCACTACGGAAAGGAAAACTTGAGGCAGCAATACGTATTTTCTTTTTGGCTCACATGGGTGCAGCAACACGTCATTTTCACAGCATATGAGAGTCTCGAGTAGTAACACATATGTTAGCTAAACACGTTTAGCGCTGTCCACCACTCGGGCAATCACTGTTTAAAGCATAGTTTCAGACATCAGGAAGGACGAAAAAGGGAGGGAAGGGGAAGGGAGAGAGAGAGAGAGCTATAGAACAGTTAGATGTATAAGGAAATAGGGAGGAGAAACAAAAACAAAAAAGAAAAAGAAGAGGATCAAGAAATAAATCGACACTAAAGATGAGATATAAGGAAGAAACGAAGACAAATAGGAAGAGAAGAGGAAAAGAACAGGTTGGAAGATATTTCACCAGGAAGCATAGAGTATTTGGTATTGCATGGTTCTGATAATTATGTCTACCACTTGTGTGGATTCTTTCTCAGTATTTGTCTTGTGCGTTTCATGTATGGTGATAGTAACAAGAAAAATGAAAAATGAAAATGAAAAGACAAGTCAAAAAAAAAAAAGGAGGGAATCAACAACATTGAGGCACCGCGGAGAAGAAAAGAAGGAGAGGAGGGAAAAGAAAAAACAGACAGAAACGAGGTCTTGCTTGAAAAAAAGGGCACGGCATGTTCATTTTGAGCACGAAAGTTTGGTTCCGTTTGACAGTGCGAAAACTCACAGTAAATGATAAATGAAGGTGTCCAACGGAAAGTCAATAGTTTGTTTCGTATGCAACGCCACACTCGTGGCCTACAAGCAGTCATTGGTCTTTGAACACTTCAGAAGGGGGGGGGGTCTACAACGAAGTAAAGACGGAGAGAGAAAGAGAGAGGACAAGAAGAAACAACCGCATAATTCTCTCAAGAAAAGGGAATTGAGGGAGAGAACAGCAGAATGTATCACACAAATATCAATAAATGTGAGAAAAGAGAGACGGAGCATCGCTCGCGTCCGATTCCACGCAAAAGGTCGGAGTGAAATAGGTCCGTTACAGATCTACGCTACATTCACTGTCGGGGAGAAAAGATAAGAGTAGGACGAAAATGAATGCAGAGAAAGGAGAGAGGGCAGAGGGGAAAGCGAGCAAAGGGTGGACCTGACGGGAAAACAGAAATGATGAGCGCAAAAGAGGAGCGCGAGTGTAAAAACAAGACGTGAGAGTAAAAGTGGGGCATTTACACTCTCAGAAGCAGGACAGACTACGACCGACGCACGCGCACAACGCCCACCTTTGTTGGGTGTTGTCTGAGTGCCTGAAAGGTGGATAATTGTCTGGAAGAAAGAGCTTCGAGAGAACAAAAGCAGGTTGTAGGGGAATCAAGGACATACTAGATTGAATATGAAAAGGGAAGGGGGAAAAAGAAAAGAGTTATCCGAGAAAAGGAGAAACAAAAATAGAAATTTATATAAGCGTGGCTGAAGGACGCGGGCTCACAACAGCACATCTGTTTGGGTTTTTCCCCTCTCACGTTTGGTCTGGGGAGGGAGTGGTAGCGTGAGTTCGTCTACGAGGAGAGAACAGGAATGTAAAGACCGTGAGAGAGAAAGAGAGGGAGAGGGAGAGAGAAACAGCATTTTCTTAATATGGAATAAAGGAAAAGAAAAGAAAAGAAAAAAGAGAAGCAGAATAGAATAAAAATGACAATGGCATCACGAACACGACGGTGGACTTGCTAAGGTGATAGTAATCTCCACCGGTTCGCTAGAAACGGCCTCCACCCCCAAGTGAGAGAAGAAGACTGCCGCCAATCTCGCAAAGGGAGCTTGTGCGGCTGCTGCTGGAAGTATTGGTAATGGTGTGCGCCTTTTGATTCGTTTCGGCGTCATCGTCGTCACTACCACTATCGCTGTCGCTATCGCTACTGCTGTCGGCGCAGCTGGAGCCCCCGAGGTTGCTGCAGAGCGAGCGGGCGGAGCGCACCGGCGCCCACGTCGGCGGGCGGAAGGACTCGAGAGCGCCGCTGGCCGGCGCGGTGGCGGGCGGCGGCAGCAGAGAGCCGCGGCGGCGCGTGAAGCTGTCCGTCGGGCGGTGGCCGCCGGGGGAGCCGGCGGGGTGCCGGCGGCGGCCGCGTGGGGGTCGACGCACGAGACGAAGCGGCTGCGGCGGACGACGCCGGACTCGGCGCTGGCGCACTCGAGCGGCCGCACGCCGCGCGGCTGCGAGAAGGCGGGGAGGGCGGGGGAGGAGACGCGCGCGCGCGGCGTGCCCTCGCCGCTGCTGGCGACGGCCGAGCTGGGGGCGGCGGGGAAGGCGAAGGGGTGCGCGGAGGGTCCCATGGCGCGCAGCACGGTGAAGGTGTCGTCGGAGCTCGGCAGGCGGCTGCGCGCGGCCGGCGTCCCCGGCGAGTCCCCGCCCGCCTCCAGCTCGCTGCACCCGTGCGTCAGCGACAGGCGCTCGCTCAGCAGGTCGACGCTGCGGCCCTTGCGCTGTGCCGCGCCGCCGACCATCGGGGTGGCGGGGCTCAGCGCCGCCTGGTACAGCTCCGTGATGCTCGACGGCGGCGACGTCAGCAGCGCCGGCAGCTCCTGGCCGCTCTGGCGCGGCGGCGGCGCCGGTGGGCTCGTGACGGGCTTCAGATGCTGCTGTGGCATTGCCCGGTTACTATTCTTTAAGAGTGTATTCTCTTTTTATTTTGGTGGTGTTCTAAGTGTAACAATGTATATATAAGTTTTGAGTTTATATTTGCCGAAGCGACCAACAATCAGAGGGTAGTTCGACCCTTCTAATGAAGAGACTTTCTTTCCTACCGCCTGTTATAGTTGGATATCGGTAATTTTAACAATATTGTTCTTATTATCCAGCCTTGTCAATCTTATATTACTTTTCCGCGGAGGGTGTAGTTGAAGTGACAACTTCCGTAACAATAGAGTAAAAGCAAAAAAGAAAAAATAGAAGACGACACCTTTTTTTTCCTGAACTATGTCGTTTAGCAGATAATCTTATATAGAGAGATAATAAGAAAAAGACTCTCTCACTTTTGTTTTCGACGTCTATCAAGCTAACGTTTCTTCGCTTTATTTCCTTAAAGATTAGTACCAGAATATATAATAGAAGAGGATGCTTCAATTAATATTGAAAAAAAAAAGAATCTCAAAGCGATGAGAGTAAAAATAGAGAATAAGAGAAAACTGAAAACAGTTTTTCTTTAAGATAACAATAAACTAATGCAGGGAGAGGAGAAAAAAAGATAAAGAAAAAGAAAAAAGAAAAAGCAACAAATAAGATACCCTTTTGATGGGCCTAACAGAAAAAAAAAAAGCAAAAACCTTGAGAGTGTAACAGGTAAGGAAGGAGAGGATGAAGTCGAAGTTTAGCATGCGTAAAAATAGTGGCTCGTTAATGACTGCAACGAAGGTGTTAAAAAAACATGATTTCGCTAAAAAGCAAAGAGGTCCAGCAAAAGTATATATGATGGCATTTACTGTGTCTTGCTCTGCTGCGCATCTCACAGACAATTCTTCCTTATATTTGCAACAACGACAAAAATATGTGACGAATTTTGACAAGTCTATTGCGACAATTTGAATATATAGGAAACACTAAATACCATGAAATAAGATGTATATAGAGAAGAACAAGAAATATGAAAAAATACCATGAAAACAGTGAGTCGCAAGTGAGAGGAAACAGGCGACGACAAGTTGCTTCTGTTACAACTTAAGAAGTCACTTATTACTCTTTTGGACGACAAGAAGCATATATGTTTGAATAGAAAAAAAAAACAGAAAGCGGGACTGATGTCGAGCATTGGAAAGAGGATCGATATGATTGCGCACTCACAGATGACTCACCTGGATAGTGATTGTGGTGCTGTTCCTGAAGACTGAGCCACAGCCAAATCGAGAAAGAGTTCAAAGGCGTTGGCGCGTGGCAGAAGGTGTCACCTCGTTTTCCACAGCGTGATACAAATAGTCCGTTGCTGAAGAGAAAAAGAGCAAAAGAAAGAGTAACAAAAAAGATACTCAAAAAGCATGAATCATGAAATAAGCAAATGAAATAAAGACGGCAACACACGCGAAAAAAAGAACAGGCACAAATCGTGTTTGTCCTCAAGAAACAACAAAAAAAAAACAATCCGCCTCAAATAATAATGGAAAAATAGAAAACACGAAAACCACTGCAGATATTTATCCTGATGACTCTGACAGCTCACGAAGCATATCATTACTGAATACGTCTTTGATGTTCAAGAGTCCACAGAAGGGAAAAAGAGAGAAAGTGAGAGAGTTGGAGGCACAACAACAAACTGAGAGATAAGGACCCGCCGCAGCTGCCTTAATCACTGACAAGATGATGACAAAGGACTATATTTGAATACCTATATATCATATCTGGCTCACGACAACTAAACGGCAAACAAGAAAGTAAGAAAGAAACCAGAAAAGAATGAAACAAAAACGATCGGCTTGGATTATAATCTTTCAAATCGGCCGTGAGAGGGGATATTAGAAGAATTATATAACCAGAAACAAAAAAAAAGTATGCGCGGTGTTGTGGCGCAGCAAAGCAACAAAAGAAACGTGACACATAAAAATATAAGAAAATTCGCATATATGAAAAATCACGGTTTTAAAAAACACAACGTGAAAGCATGGGGAAACAAGTGGTGGAGACAAAAGAAGGGTAAGGTAGCGGGAAAAAGAGAAAGAAGAGAAACGAAAACAAGGAGTCGGAAGCACAGAATAAAAGAAGACAAAGGAAAGGAAAAGAAAAGAAGTTGTTTGTTGAACGCATGCAGAAAAAGAGGAGAGAAGAAAGAGAGGAGGGGGAAAAAAAGAGCAATTTGCGCTGTCAGGGGTAGTTCAAAATAATAAAGAAGAAAAAAAAAAACAGAAAGAAGAGGAGAAGACGCTCATATGAGTGTCGTCGAATTTGAAGACGAGGTGAGGGTTAAGAGGTACTGGCACGTTACATGCGTTGTAACGATAAAAGCGAATTAGATATCGTTCGCCCTCACCTTCGCTGTTCTACTTTTGAGAGCGGCTCAGAAGCGTTCTGGCCACCGTTTGTTCGAGAAGGAAAAGATGTGAGATTAGGATTTCGTTTTTACTTCAAATATTTACCACGTTAAAGTCGTGTGTCCCTTCAAACACGCTGGGAAGCCGCGGTCGGTCCTCGTTGAAGCAGCGGCGAATCGCCGACATGTCCTGCAGAGCCACGGAGGGCCCACACGCAGCGGACGCGCCAGTCGGCTGCCGAGACGTCAGGGCGTACGTGTCGCGCGCGCGGCAGGGGAGGCCCCGCAGGCGCAGCAGCGGCGGCGGGCGCAGCGCTACCGGCGTGAGAGTGTCAGCGGCGGCGCAGTCAAAGCATGCGGAGCTGTCAAAGTAAGCCAGCATGTCTGAGACAGAGAGAGTTGTAAAAAGAGGATCAAGACCAACAAGCTTTCTTTTTGAATGTGGTTATTTGAAAGATCTAGGAGGGAGGAATAGGAGCTTGTGATCTAGCCAAAATAACGTTTATACTGAGTGAGGCATTTTTACGGAGTTAAGGAGAGAAAAGGAAGAGATGTAGGAGATTGGAACTGCAGAGAGTGCGTTGTTTAGAACTTGTGTCACTTTCCAATATGAATGATAAAATCGCATTGTTTTACGCGATCCACAGCACGAGAAGAAGGATAATAGCGTATTTTGTTCTTGTTGTTGATACAGTAGTTTTTTTGAACTAGATTGATGGTTGTTGAAGCCCATGAAGAAACAACAAAAAGTACTGAATTTCGACGTGAAAGAAGGTGATAAAGAAAACTGAATAAAAATCGAAATGAAGAGGACAGAGATGCTGCGGAGAGCATGTACGAAATAGATAACAAAAAAAAAAAAAGTGCATTAAACTTTTTGATGTGAGCAAAATGTGCAGAGGAGCTGCAGCTGTCACAGAGAGGGTGGGGAGAAGGAGGCGAGATGAAAAAAAAAAAAAGAAGATAAATATATGTAGCTGCACAGTCGGTAAAGGTGTAAATTATAACAGGGTACACCCCGGCTATGATGCTTGAAAAATAAAACACAGAACTTTGATTACAACAAGGTGCGGAGAGTTAGCTCTCACTCTAGGTTGGTCCAGCTTATGAGGACGAAAAATCTTAGGATTTTGTGGTGCAGTGGTTCAAGCGAAAAGAACGAAAAAGGAAATAAAAGAAGCAAAAGAGAAAAGCAAACAGAATAAAACAAGATATATATTAGCGGGAAAAAAAGAAACATATGAGAAATGAATGAGGAATGAATGAAGGGTTCGGTTTGGGAAAAGAAGTTTATATATATAAATTGAGAGATGAGGAGAATGCAAAGAGAGATAGTAGCTCGAAAAAGAATCGCTGTGGTACAGCTTCCAGAGTCGTGCAATGAAGCGTACAGTACAGTAATCCGAGAAGCAGTAAGCAGAGAGAGAGAGACGCACACACCCATATATATCACGCGTCAGAGAACGGAGGAGAAGAGAGATTTGCGGGGCTCCTTGCGTACGCAGGCGTCGGCCATGCTCGCGAGCGCGACAGAGATGCAGCACACCTCCGCGCGGCCCGCCGTCAGAGAGGCGTCGCAGCACGCGGCCGGGTCTGGGGACTCGGGTGGGCTGGCGCTCTCCCCCCAGCCGTCCGCGCCGCCGCTGCTGACGGAGGCGCAGCGGCCCAGCGGCGTCAGTGTCCGCGAGAGGCTGAGAGGCTCAAAGTCGCTGTCGGTGGACACGGCGCACATTTGTTGGCGTAAGTGAGGTGAAGCTTGTTTGACTGTTTGCTTTCCTACTTGATTGCTTTCAAAGATAAGCTTGAAAGGGGAGGGGCTGGGATTCGTGCGTTTTGAAATAAGAGAGGTCTGGATTTCTGATTTGTGAGAAAGAAAAAGGAAAGAAGGGGTAGTTGTGTGAAGAAGGAAAAACAAAAGGAAGTAAGAAGAAAAGTGCCAATTAAGAGGCTACTTTTCGGATCGCTGGAAAACAAAAAAAAAAAAGAAGTAGATATGATTATTGGTGTTTGATGGGTGACTGGGGAAAAAAAAAAGTCACCACTGAGGAGAAAAGAGGGGCTTTTGATTGTGTGAGAATGGAGAGGGGATAGAGAATGCGTATCAACAAAAACGTGAGGGATTGAAAAAAGGAAGGAAGGAAGGAAGAGACAAGAATAATCGTATGAAAAAAAATGGAAAAAGAGTAGTAAATGACTTGATGGATAAAGAATGCTTGAATTTTAAAACCTGTGAGCGCAACACATACCTTTGAGGGAAAAGTAATAAATGTTCGAAGAATGAGACGATACGGAATGCATGGAGATGGCATACTTCACGAGGTTGAGCAGACGCACAATGTTTCACGAGGCGCAACTGAAGACGGATCGCAACGAAGAAAAAAATGTTGTTAATCAAGGCTTAATTAAAAAGAAGATAGCATACTTTCCAAACGCACGAATGTAACTCACTTAGACACTTTATTCGCTTCTTTTATTTATTAGCATTGTTTCTAAAATCATTTTTACCCTTTTACACCCACTTGTAACTTTTTTTATGCCTTGTACTCCTTCTTATCGAGGTGAAGTACACTACTCGTATTTGAGAACAATACTAAGAGGAGCGAATAATACTATGAGTGGGAAAAAAGTAAGGAGATAAGTGCCCATTCGGAAAGAAAGGAATTTTTGAAAGTGAAAAAATAAAAGGAGAAGATGCGTCAGTGATCAGCTATAGTGAAGAAAGATACTAAAATAATAATATAAGAAATCGCTACACTCAATAAAATAAAAATAGAAATAAAAGATATCCATCGTGACCGAAATAAAAAATGGCGCATGACTCTGATGAAAAAAAAATGAGAAAAGAATGTCATTATACAAAACATCATTGATGAATGTAATTTAAAAAAAAAAAGGAATAAAACTTGCTTTCGTTACAGTAAATCAAAAGTAGATGCTTATTATGGGGAGAAGAACGGGCATTCAATATGCTGTGATAACCGATCATGTCGCGTATTTTACAGTCTTTCTTATTATTTGTTCTCACTATCATTCGTTGCGAAAATAAGGAAAAGCGAGCTGTGAGAAGTCGCGCAGAGTAGAGGAACACAATCAGTACTCACCAGTTCAATGTGATGATTTCTGTAATGACGCACAAAATTGTGAAGCGTAAGAAGGACATAGGAAATGAGTACTTTGTAGAGAGAACAAGTGGAAATGAATAATAAATAAAAGAAGACACAAAATTGTGAAAAAAAAAACACCTAGTAGTGTTGCGCTACATAAGCATCAAGAGTAAGATGCGGTCAGTAACGACGTCGAATTGATACAATCTTTCTTGAAGAGGAGAAAAAGAAACGAGCGCCGACCATGCGAGAACGGAAAAAAGTCACCAAGGTTTGAAAAGCCCACATTTGTTGGGAGCAAACATTCGATGACAGAATCAACGCTCACCGCTTTCACTCTGGTGTTTTGTGTTTTGTTTTTGACGGTCAGTGGACTATTTTAGAGCGTGACTACCTCTGCGGCTGCTGCTCTTCTTGCTCATCTCGTAGGGTGTGTTCTTCTTTTGTTTTCGTTGTAAGTTTCTCTTCGGAGAGGAAAAACACAACGAGAAGAGAACAGTAACGTCTGTGAGTCAGGCATTGACATGAGAAAAAAAAACGTGTGATTTTGGAGGTTCATGTGTGTTGCTTTGCCAGCATTTGCTTGAATTCAACAAAAAAACAAAAAAAAACATTGAAAAGAATGGGGGAAAAAGAAATGTCATCATTATAGCGAAGAGGGAGAATAGATGCAAAAATGGAATAGCTAAGAATAGCAGGAGCTATAATTCTTGAAATTAGTAAAGGAGCCTTGCGAAAAATGAGTAAAAGAAAAAGAGGGGAGACACTGCATATGTTTTCAGAGCAGCAAAAGAAGTTTAGAAAAAGAAAGAAAAAAAGAGGGAAGATGTAATAATAATAAGAAATAAATGAAGTGAAACAAGAAGAAAAAAACTAAGACATGTATTTATTTATAAGCTAAAGTGTGCCCTAAATGTGTATAGCACGATTAAAAATAAAAAAAATAGAAAATAGAAAAATGCGGTGAAAAACACAAAGGAGTCATTTATTCTACTACAAACCTCAACAAGTGGGTGGCAATAACACTGTGCGTATGGGAATCCAACAGCGGTTGTTACAGGACAAGTTGAGCGCAGAAATGCGTACAATCATTTCGCTACAGGTTCATGCCATACACCCAAAACGCGTCCGTCGCTGCCTACGAAAGCCTGCGGGGAGGGCGGTCCTCGGCGAAGGCCGCCTGCGACTCGGCGTACGAGAGCGGCCGCACACGCGCGGCGCCGCCGCCGCCCGACAGCCCCTCGGAGGCGGCGCACGTGGGGAAGGCGGCGCCGCAGGGGCGGATGCGCAGCAGCGGCGGCGGGCGGAGCGCCGTTGGGGGAGGAGACGTCAGGCTCTGCTGCGTGCCGCAATGGTCCTCGCGCGAGGGCATCACAGGTGGGAGATACGTAGACGGGAGAGGAGAGGGAGGAAGGGCTGCTTATGCCACGCACAACCGTGGATACACAAGCAGTGTGTGTAAGATTTGTGATGAAGTTGGGATATTGATGGTCTTTACCTTTGCTGTGTGGCTGTTTACGTCTGTTATAATTGCTAAGGGGCGATCAAGGGAAAAGGCGGAGAAGGGCGTGGTCACGTTTTTTAAGAGTTTCAGGGCTAATCGCGCAGAGTCGAAGTTCGGAAAAAGAATAATCCGCGCATCACTCTACAGCATAATCCTGCTGCGAAGAGACATGGATACCATAGAGAAAGGGAAAAACAGAAAGAACAGCGTATTTTCTTTGACATGTGGTTTTCACCTTCCTGATGGTTTTTGTTCATTTAATATTTTTTGTGTATTAAACGCACGACTAAGGTTAATAAGAGAAGTGAATATATTAAGTTGGATATCAAAAAAAAGCAAAAGGTAGGTAATTACTCAAAGCTCTTCGTTAAAAAGAACGGGTAAGAATTGGTGGCAGCAACAACTTCATTTTTCGAGGAAGCACTTACAACAGAAAAGAGGCAAAGTGTCCTTTTCTAAAGCGACGATGCAGTT
The DNA here is from genome assembly GCA_030347455.1 of Kentomonas sorsogonicus. Classification (NCBI taxonomy): domain Eukaryota; phylum Euglenozoa; class Kinetoplastea; order Trypanosomatida; family Trypanosomatidae; genus Kentomonas; species Kentomonas sorsogonicus. The sequence continues at coordinate 363,532 of JAQOSZ010000068.1, read as the reverse complement.
GCAATGAGCAATAGAAAAATGAGCAAGAAAAAATAAGCGCAAGATATTAGTGCTGCCCGTCAGATTATTGATAGACGTGAAAGTTTTGGGAATTGAGAAAATAAAAACGAAAAGAGAAACAGTTCATCTTAGCAAGAGTTTGTAGAGAGGAAAGAAAAAGGAGGTTGAACAACAAAAAAGTTGAGTTTGTCAACAAGAAAAAATGGAAAGGAAACAAATAAGAATAATTTAAAAGCTTAGAAAGAAAATTAGAAAATGTGACTCGTGGCAGTCGCCAGTCCCTTCAGACCCATAAAGCTATTGAATGATCATGAAATATCCTCCGCTTGTTTCTCTCTCTCTCTCCATCCTTTCTCTGTCCCAAAGTACTCCTGAGAGATGGTAAAGTGGGCTTCTAACCAATGTGTGAATTGACTGAAATCAACCAACGAGAGTAAATAAAGTTTCACAGAAGTACACAAGCAGAGAGGGGGGGGAGAAAGAGCAGAGCGGCATGGAAGAGAAGAGCAAATAATAATAAAAAAAAAAAAGAATGTGTAAAAAGAAAAAGAGGACTGAAAAAGAAAACTCACATTTCTAAGAAGATGGGGAAAAAAAAGCTCTACAAAACGCAAGAATCAAAAGGAACAATACAGGATGGTGAATATAAGATGTGAAGAAGGCTTCAGGAAAACGATGCGAAGAAAAGAAGGAGAGAGAAAACAATAGACGCAGCGGATACAGTTAGTACTTCCCCAACGGAGTGAATAGATTTAAGAAGAAAAGGAGGAGATGAAAACAAATAAAACTGGAAGATGGGAACGAGAAGAGATGATTTAGTGAAGAAGTTGAGTGAGAAAAAGCGTGCAAAACAAAAAAAAACGAGAGAGAATAGAAGCAAAGAAGAAAAAAATATAGATGAACCGTTACAACCGATGATGTAATAATGTACAAAGTATCAGCTTAGACAACTGAAGTGGGAGCTACTTGCGGGCGGCGAAGCCTCTGCCGCCGGTGTAGGCGGCGGTGCCGTGGGTGGTGTAGTGCTGGCTCTTGGCAGCAAAGGGGTCCGGGCTGTGGGTGGAGAAGACGGGCGCGTCCGCGGGCGTCGCGGAGGCGTTTCCGACGCCGGGCGAGAGCGGGGTGCCGGGATCCAGGTTCGGCGCCGGCACCAGCAACGGGGGGCTCCGGGCGGCCGCGGCGGGGCGGCGGAGGGGCGAGTCTCTGAAGGAGGAGTCGCTGTCGCCGCCGCGCACCGCGTCCGCGTCGGAGCCGACGGAGGCGACGCTCAGCCACTCGCGGGACGCGCGCGGGCAGCAGACGCCGTACGTGCACGTGTACGGCGAGACACTCATCGGGGTGCAAGGGGGGGGGGAGAGGAGAGAGAGAGGAGAGGAATAGGAAGAACAAAAAATAAACAATGGAGAGAAGGAAGAAGGAGAAAAGTCTGGATCGAAGGCAAAAGGATATACTGTGCTTTGTGTGGATGAAAGTGAAAAGGTGTGTATTAGTGCATTCACTGACAAGGATACTTCTACATGAATGGGTTGTAGGAGAGAAGGGGGAGTAGGAGAAAAGCGATGGAAGAGAAACAGCAGCAATCAGTTCCGGGGTGGGGAAGTAAATGTTTCAGCTTTTAAGGAACGGGAGCGGAAACAAAAAGAAAATTAGTACTGCTAGCAAAGCATGAACGGAAAAGCAAGTTGTAAACGCACCACAACCGTCAGGTGGATGCGAAGGTGGCGACATGAAAACCGACTCAGCACTGGTGTGCTTTTTTTTTTCTAGCTATAATAAGATTTCACAGTCAAAAGTCAAAGGGGAAAAAAAGAGAAGAAAAACATGAAGACATTGGAAAGTAAAATTGAAGTGAGATGAGGAAAATGCGTATGGGGAAAAAAAAAAGAAGAATAAGTGACTGGGAAGAGGAAATATAAACGGGAAAGCAAAATCAAGCATTGTGCGATCAAACGTGATGCGTATAGTTGTTTGATGCGAAAAAAAAAAGTGAATAATTAGAACAGAAAGAGGAAGAAAGATTATTCTCTGAGTTTTAAATTTGGTACCGGTGCTCAGTCACATCATCTGCAAAGGAGTATGTGTGGCGAGTTCAGCTTTTGAGGATGCTGAAGGCGTAGACATCCATATAGATAAATAAAAAAAGAAATCAAAATAGTGACAGAGACGTAATGGGTAGATTCAAAAAAAAAAAAACGAAAAGAAGAACAAGATATCAAAAGATGTCGCCACAATAGAGGAAGATGAAATGAGATGCGTAATACCAAAAAAAAAAAAAAAACAGTAAAAAAAAAAAGTTGGTTTTAACACAAGTGAGTTGCTGCGAATTGTTATTCACGTAATCACGTCTGAGAGCATCGGAGTATTGTCACAAGGAGACCTATGACTCTGCAAAGCAAAGGGGCGCGAGCCTGACGACTGTGTAGAGTTGCGATATCAAACAGAAGAGTTCTGTAATGGTATTCGATACGGGGGTCGAACATAATCACAAGAAGAAAAAAATCACCGCTCAAAAGACAGAAACTTAAAAGATGAAGTCGATCTAAAGAAGAGCGACAAAGGGCAGGGAAAAAACGACGGACGGGGGGGGGGGGTAGTTTTTGCTTTCTCTGCATGTTACGGTCATATGCATTGCCGTGGTTTATGAGGGGAAGCGGAAACACAGAGAAAGAGAAAAGAAAGGAGAAAGGAGAAAGGAGTAAAGATGACTCGGGAAGAAAAGACGCTTCAACCAGAGGACTAGAGAGGAATGAGCGACGGCGTTGGAGGAAAAAAGAGGAGTGCAATACAGGCCACGTCCGAATCATTGCACCTTCAGCACCTAGTCTCTCTTCGCCAGCGTATACTCTCAAAATAAAAAGTGGGGAAAATAAAGTGATAATACAAAAATGAATAAAAGAGCGTTTTAAAAGAAATGATGAATGCCTAGAAAAATAGAAAGGGTAAAGAAAAGCATTTTTTTAAGGGATACAGATAATGCTTTTTTTTTTTAACGTTCCGTTCTTTTACCAACTGAGAAAGAACGAAGTAAAGATCGGAAAGAGCAAAAAGAGGAGGAGACCACAGACAACCCATATTATTACCATCGTGGGTGTGCGACGCACGTTACAGTATCGAGCGCGGCACGCCAGCGCCGCCTAGAAGACGATGCGGTAGCTTCGCTTGCAGTAGCGGTCGAGTGGGCTGTTCTCCTGATAGAGCGTCTCCAGCACCACCTGCGCCTCCGCCCTCTCCGCGCCCACGGCGACGGCGGTGAGGCGCTGGCTCGTGCGACGCGGCGCGGCGGCCGCCGGCACGTCCTCCCTGCTGCCCGCCGCCCGCCGGCGTGACGGCGCCCCTGCGGAGAAGGGAATGACGTCGGCGGACTGCGTCAGGCCCCCGTCGGCGGCGGCGGTGCTGTAGCGGCGGGTGCGGTCGCCGGGGGCGGCGGCGGGCGGCGCGGGAGGGGGGACGGCGCGGAAGGCGCAGGCGGCGGCGCTGCCGGTGAGGCCGCCCTCGCCCGCGTCGGGGCTGTCCGCCGAGAGGGGAAAGAAGAAGGGCGACTCGTGGGGGTCGGTGGAGCCGCTGCTGCTATTAGCATCGCCGCTCGGCAGCTGCGGCGGGCAGGCGGGGAGGGCGCTGGCGGAGTCGCCCAGGCGGACGCAGTCGGCGGCGTCCGCGTCGGAGCACGGCGCCAGCGAGAGCTCCGGGCTGGCGGGGCGCGCCGCGGCCGCGAAGTGCAGCGCGGGGGCTGCGGGGCCGTGCGTTGCGCGGTGTGTATTGGTCGTTGGCGTTGTGGTTGGCGGCTCGCGGTGACTGAGGAACGTGGCGAAGCAGACGGTAGACGGGGCGTGGCTCATTCTCGGTGCAGGAGGGGGGGGAGGTTGAGGTTGGTGCTGATAATAACCGATGACGACCTCCGCGGCTTACGTTCGTTTATACGCAAAGCTATCGGAAATGAAGACACAAATGAAGCACAGTGGAAGTTACTCGAGGGAGAAGACGGTCTTTTTATTTGGAAAAATGAGAGAGAAAAAATGCAGTGAAAAAAGGGAATAATGAGAATGAAGAAGTCGAAAAGAGAAATCAATAAAGTACAACCAACGAAGATGTACTAATAATAGCACGAGAAACAAAATAAGATGCAGAGGAGGAGGAGGTGAGCTATCGCTCAGTTGATAGAAGAATAGAGGGGAAAAACAAAAAGAGAGAGGAAGGGAAGTGCGGGGTGAAAAAGGGCAAAACAGGGAAATCTTATAATTACGTTTTTGTTTCCTTATTTGGCTTCTCTTTTCCTCAGGTGTTAAAAAAAAAAAAGCAAAGAGTATTTTCTGAGAACTGAAGTGAGAAGAAGTGCGTGTGTGTGGATGTGTAAATTTCTTGGAAGGGAAAGGTCGCAAATCACAGGCATTTACGTTCTTTGACATATAGTGGGTTGTAAAGGCGGGGATGTTGGAGTTGGATGTTGAAGAATGGCGGAAGCAGGATAAGCCACGCAATTCAGAATCATTCATACATGTCAGTAAGCAAAATATTTAATGTTTTAGTACCACACTACTTCGGAAGCGCATAGAAGAAGAGAAAACATGTATCTCTACACTGAAGCACGCCAAGGGATGCGGCGCCAATGTGCTCAGAACTCGACCTTATAGAAGACGTAAGCATCTGCTGGGAGAGAGAGAGGTTCTTGTATTTAATGATGGCACATTTTTTTTCTTTTCAATGCGTGAGTCCTAGCTCATTCGGGAAACAGGAGAAAAAAAAAAAGAAAAGCCTAGTTTTTGATTACAAGCACAGAAGTCAGGGCACTTCGAACACAGAAGAGCACGCCGTATGGCAAGGAACGAGGTTTTCATTGGAAAAACAACAACATTAAATTATAAAATAATAGGAGAGGCATGAAAAGAGGAGGGGAACAGAAAAGAACGAAAAAAAAAAAGAGATCAAAGCATTGCATTCACGCAGTGAGAGAAGAATAAAAGAGTAGCGACAGCATCGACGTGGGAGGGGGGAAGATGGGGAAAAACAACTGAAACGGAAGGACGAGTTCTTCTATAGCAATAATTGATACTTTTTTTTTTAAGGAATGAACACACACGGCTGTTGAGGCTTTTTTCATATTTCTTTTATTTTTGCGGGTATCCAGTGTGCTATCCGTGTCATCCTTCAGAGCGACAATAACCTGAGAAAAACAAGAAGGTAAAAGGAAGCTGAAAATTATAAACTGAAAACAAACACCGCATGAAAATGAAGCCGTCAAAAGCAGGTGTGTGTGTGCGAAAATACGCAGAGGTCAGGCATTGGAGACACACAGCATGAGTATTGGTAAAACAAAGGACAATAACAGATGCTGTAACTGAAAAAAGACGTCAGATTAAGACCTCTGTTTCACAGACTTAACTTTTTCGGGAGTACAGAAGAAAAAAGAATAAAGAAGGAATAAAGAAGGAACGGTTTTGATAGAAAGAAAAAAAAGCATGCGAAGAGCATTGTCGTCCATTTTTCTGAAGCGAAAAGTGGGAAGCTTCAGAAAAAATGAAAGATCGAGCAGTGCTGTTCAGTGTATGAAAAAGAAAAGAATACGAGAATTAAAAAAAAAAATGACAATAAGAATGCCGCATTATTTTATGTGGCGCGACGAGGGAAGTGGAGCGAATTGAATGTGGGAGCACCAAAATTAATGGGGAATCCGACATCACAAAAAGAAAAACGGACAGAGGGATAATGACCCTGGCAACAGAAGAAGTCCATTTTCTTTATTTTTCCTTTTTCTTCTTCTAACAACGGAGATAGATATAGAGAGAGAGGAGAGGGAGAATAGATTATATATTTAAAAAAAAAAAACATCGCATGAGTGGATGCGTGTGACTACGCCCCTCGCCGCTACCACAGCCCGACGCTCAGCACGAGGCCCTCCGGGTCCGGCGGCGGGACGCCCTCGCCGTCGCACTCCTCCCAGTCGTCGCCGAGCACGGAGACGGCGGAGGAGAGGCCGCCGGAGCAGCAGCTGTGAGCGGAGGAGCCGCACGCCGCGTACGACCATATGGGCGTCACGGGGCACTCCCCGGCGGCGGCGGCGAACGACTGGTGGAGGTCGGCGGGGGGCGGCTGAGGCTGGCGCGGGGGCGGGCGTCCCGCAGGGCCCGCGGCGGCGAGAGCATCGGGGGAGCGAAAAGAGGTGCGAAGTCGCGGTCGGCGTCCATCATCGTGTGGTGAGGGATTCAGAAGAGGGCTCACGGAGTGAATGGATAACAAGGAGAGTAACAATGAAGGAACGAAAAGAAAAAAAGACGCAGATAAAAAAGAAGGAGGGTGGGGAAATCAAAAATATAAAAATATAAAAGAAGGAAAACTGAAAAAGCAAGGAATGGAGAACACCTAAACAACAAAAATATGTCAATTGAACTAGAAGAAAAAGCTGGAGATAGATGAGACTTTAGTTGTTGTGTGTTAGTTACACCGCAGTAAATGCGTTTATCTGAGCAGTGTTGGCAAGAGAAAAGGGAGAAAGGAAGAAAATGCTTGTGGGAGAGACCCGTTGATGACGGCATTGTCAATACCGCAGCAGCAATAGTCATAGAGGCACTCGATTGGGGTACCGCGCATTGAGAAACCTTCAACAGATAAAAGTGATAGCAATTACAGCTTTGATTCATTGTTTTCTGCAGGAATGCATACAGATATTTCGGTGGGCAAAGGAAAAAGAGCGCGTTTTTAAAAACCAAAACAAAGAAATGGAAGAAGGAGAGGAAGTGTTGTTTATGGTGTCTAGTTCATAAGGCAGAAGTTCAGAGAAAGTGAAGGGTGCGAGTGATATTTTCAAAAAAAAAAACGGTTTTTTTTTTTTTTTTTGTGTGTGTGTGTGTGGCTTTTGATGTTAGGAAACGAAGAATGGGAGAAAGAAATAAGGCGGTCTGTTTGCCCTTGTACATTTGGTGAAGAACAAGGTTAACACGCAATCGATTGAGGAACAAGAAAAAAAGATTTATAACTCATTATATATAAGAGAAGAAGCTTTTCAAAAAAAAAAAAAAGGCAAAGACATTGGGATCCAATGTAGAAGAAAAAACTAATAGAGATATCAAACCTCTGAAAAAAAAAAAGAAAAAAAACATCTTTCTATGATCGATTAGCTATAAAAGTAATTGTGTAAATGAATGGACTATGAGGAAGTACAACAGAATAGTATTGGATTGGAAGAGATGAAAAACTGAGGTACAGGATTTTGCTGCGTACCTTTACCATGAATTGAGATCTACTTCACGGCACGCGAAGTAGTACATATCATTGGAAAAAGAGGCAATACCCACGTCAGCAAGAAGCCAACTTCAGATTAAGAAAAGAAGTGGGGGAGGAAGGGTCTTTAGTGGGATGAAGAAAAAGGAAGAGAGTTTCAAACAAACAAAAAGGAACGAGAAGAGAAATAAAACGTGCGTGAAATGCGGATCGCATCAGGAGGAGGAGAGGAGATGTCAGCCGGTCGCTGTTGGGTCTCGCATTTGTCCTCCATTTATATGCAGAACAAAAGGAGAGCAGTACGCATTAGCCCCTCTTGTGCCTGGGTGACACACGCAAGTATGGAAAAGATACATATGTAAACAGAGATGGAGTTCGTCGCGTGCTCTTGCCGTGGCCGAATCAGCTTCTTATTTCTGCGCAGGCAGCACTGAAGAATACGTCAAGCAAAGTACCGCTGCACGCCGCTCCCGTTGATAGGCACATCCGGCGGCGGCACCCCCTCGTTGTCGCAGTCGGCCCAGGCGCAGCCGGCGAGGGAGGTATCTGTGGCGCTGTCAGCAGAGGGAAAGGAGAGGCTGCCCAGCTGCGAGGGGGTGAGAGGGAGGCAGAGAGGGCGACGGTGTCTCCCACCGGTAGGATGCGCGCCGCCGCCGTCTGGGGGTCGACGGCAGCGCTCACGGCATCTGCACTGCGCACGCGACGGAGGGCCCGCGGCGGCGCCAGCACGGTGGGCGTGACAGCGTCTGGAATCGCTAGAACAAAAAATAGGAGTTCAGACTGAAGCATTTGTAGTTAGAATTCTGAGGTTGACGTACCACGTTGACTTGTCGTTGGTTTATGCAACAAATTGTTGTCGAGCGTACAGGAGGAAAAGATGTCGGAAAATACAAGAAATAGAAAGTAAAAGGCGAGAGGTCGCGGAGAGGATAAACCAGAACTGCAAAATTAAATAAGAAAGTGGAAAGCGTTGCAAAAAGAAAAAAGTAGAGAAGATAAGAGAGAGTGAGAGGAGGTAGAAAATGCGTCTTTGAAAAAGAGAAAGAAAAAAGGGGAAAAGGGGTAGCCGAAACAAAGAAGAGAAAAACAGAGGGCTCACCGAATTGGAGAAGAAATGAAGATTGAATCAACTACTGCTTATAATCGTTGTGTTACAGCTTATTCACAAGACAGATGCCGGACACCAAAGAAGACTCCTTAACAATGTAAAGAAAATGGTTGGAGAAAGAACTTTTGAGAAAGGAAAAATGAGCCATATGCAGCTGGTGAGTGTGTGAGATATCACTCGGAGCACAATACGGCTGGAGGAAGGAGTAAAGAAGAGAAGGCAGAAATGGTGTTGAGGGTTGCAATTCTCGCCGTACACGTGGATAAGTGTGTGGGCTGAGTAGAGCATTTCTACATTACAATATACAGTACCTCATGAGAGAGTCAGTGAAACTATTACATTACATGTTCAGATTCAAATCCAAGCATAGAGTCGCAAAAGTAATATTCGTACAGAGTGTTTATTTGTGTGTTTTAAGTTTTTCCTATTATTTCTGTGTACAAGTTCGAGCAATTCTTGGGAGCGATAGGAATTGTTGTTAATCAGATTCATTTGAGAGCGCTGAAAAACAAATAAAAAAGAAGGATGTCGCAGTAACATCAACAAGAGAAAAAAAAAACTAGTGAGGTTACGAGAGTAGGAAATGGGGACCGAAGAAGAAAACGAAAAAAACAAACTGCTAACGCCACGACTTGGGCAAATTGCTTCGAAGAGGTAGAATATCTCAGGAAAAAAAAAGACATGAAGAAGACAACACGACGCAACAAAAAAAAAAAAAAATGGAAACAAAAGAAAAGTTTGAGAAAAGAAAAGATTCTTTCGGAAAGAAATGGGTAAAAGACATGACGGGAAAATTCTATGCAGAAAATGAAGAAATTTTTGATATATTTTTTTTTATTCATAGTGTCCGCTGGCGATCTTTTAGAGAAAACAAGGACTCTCAATGCCGCAGAAGAAAGAAAGCGCCGTCATTATATCACGTTGTTCTAGTTCTTTTTTTTTCTTGTGAGAGCGTGAAAGCATTCTTTTTATTGATTTGAAGAAAAAAAAAGTGGAGGAGCGATGGGACAAATATAACTTTTAAAATTCAATTGCGTTTATGCCTACCTTTTCGTTTTCTTTTCTTTTCTCAATTGACCGGTTGAGGAAAGAAAACAAGAAAAGAAAGGGAAGGGAAACGCAACCGAAGAAATGAGAAAATGGAAAATTCAAAGCATAAGTTATAGAAAATGTGGGGGAACAATAAAATCAGATAATGAAGCATTGCAGGTAGAGTCTTCTAGAAGGATGTTGAAAGACATTACGTCCTGCTGAAAATGAAAAGGGAAGTGGGGAACGAAAGTAAAGCGATACGATATTTCCGGAGAAGAAAAGGTACAGTAAACACATCGACAGAAAATGCACACTAAGATATTGGTTAATACAATGATCAGAGGTAGGAGAAGAAATAACGTAGAGAGCAAAAAAGAAAAAAAAAACAGAATATTTTTGAAAACAAACTCTAGTACGTGAGGCGGCAGTGGCGCTGAAGGTATCGGTGGATAGGGCTGTCCTTTGAGAAGGGAACGGCCGTGTCATTCTCCTCAGAGATGACGGCGGCGGAAGCATACACGTCCGTTTGGTCGCTCCCGTTAGCGTATGGCACGGCCCCGTCGCGGCCGCCGGGAGTGCCGCCGTAAGGACTCAAGGAAGAGTCGCGGCGACAGCGCTGCAAGACCCCGCGCTTGTTGGGGGTGAGAGGCATCGTTAACTTTAGTGAGTTGTGTCTTTGGTGTTGGGACAACTTAATTCTCTTTCAGCGGGGATTCCGCGTGAGCGTATAAGTGAGAGGGAAGAAAACAAGAGCGATTGATAAGAGGATGCAATGTGCGCAATCGAAAGAGTAAAAAGCTGTGACGGTTCGGAGAGTGGAAAGGGGGGCGGTGACGACGAAACTAATAGAGGCAGTAAATGGTGCTGTGGTGTGTCACTAGGTTCATTTCCTTTTTCTATTCAACGCGGTGGAGTGGAAGACAAGCAGCGACAGAGATAGAGAGAGAGTTGAGAAGAGAACTCGCGGCAATATGCATATGGAATTGCAGTCGAAAATATACAGAAAATCAGTTTGCCGTGCGTACATTACGCCGTCCAGCATTGATATGAGAGGATTGAGAGGGCCGCATGTTAGTATGAAGAGAACATCTGCCTTTTTTGTGTTGATATGAGAGGATCATATTGCATGGTTCACGCAAGAGCACGATGTCAAAACTTCGAGCAAAAAAGATCAATGCAGATGCTTCGGCGCTCCTCATTCTGGAGTGTTGTTTTTGTTTACATGAGATAAGTGCGAGAGGGGAAAATTGTGCGTCACATTTCCTTGACACATGTTCAACGGCACAGAAAAAGAAAACAAAATGAAGAAGAAAAAATATTTGCCGAAGAACAAGAGCGCCTATAAGTAATAGGTATGCGTGAGCTAAGGACTTGAACACGCAAAATGCAGCAAGGGAATGTGATGTTAAATGAGCTCTTCAAGTCACCACAGTAGTGTTCTCTCGGCACACGCTACGAAAAATACCAAAGAGAGAGTGGAAGAAAATGATTAGTGGTGAATAAAGAGATCATAAAAAGAAGTGTAACAAAGAGAAGGGTGGTGCGATAGCGCGTGGAGGGAAAAAAAAAAAAGAGAGAGAGAGAGGGAGGGAAATCATGTTCGTTTTGAGGTTACACATAGAGTTACCTCAGTATGTCATTTTCAACGATTGCTTTCTTTAAGTACTAACCTGAATAGAAAACTTCAATGAGATGTTCTGTGTATATTCCTCTCCTGCTGATTGAGTGTTGTAAGCTCATCACGGATAGCAGCAATGATTATCAAGAACGATTGAATAAAAAGCACTGACTGCAACGAGAGAGATTGAAAACGGGATATAGAGGAGTACATGAGCATGAAAAAAAGGGGGAGAGTTTAAAAAAGAATTTTGATGAGAAGAAAATCTAATACAGGAGTCAAGCAAACGGAAAAGAGGGCACACATGTTTTCACAAAAATCGCACAAAGCCACAATTCTGTTCAAACCCTCAAAACACAGAGGGAAGAAGAAGAATTGAAATACAATGAGGGTGGGGAGGAATATTTAGAAGATTTTTTAAAAAATAAAAATAAAGAATTGGAAGAAAGACAAAAACGGAGAAAACCCTAAAGCATTGAATAGTTGAAAGCATGAGAAAACAATAAAGTAAAAAGAAGATATAAAAGGAGAAGCATGAGTGAAAACAAAACAAAAAGTACACATCTTAGTACGTGAGGCGGCAGTGGCGCTGAAGATATCGGCGGACAGGGCTGTCGTGTGAGAAGAGCGGAGCGATGTCCTCGTCGCCGGCGCGCGCAGCGTAGTACGTGTCGTCGCCCGCTATATTGGCGAAGGAGCGTGCGCTCTCCCGGGCGTTGGGGGAGCAGCACGCGGAGGCGCCGCTCTGCAGACTCGCGGAGGAGTCCCGGTGGCACCGCATAGTGCGTTCGCGTTTGACAGAGCTGGTCGGCATCTTTATACGGATTTCTTTTTCTTTTTTTCGTCGAGTGTGTGTGTGTGTGTGTGTGTTCTCTTACGAGAGCGGTTACTGCTGATACGGGGGCGGCGGCAAAATGTAGTGTTAATAGAAGATTTTAAAAATGAAGGGGAAAGGCAAAAAGTAGGTATTATAAAAAGAGTACCTTTACTTGGTTTCCCTATAAACTTTGTCGCAGTTTTACAAGGGGTCGAAAGAAGATGATGTGAGGAGAAGAGCGAGATAACAAAGAATGGTTTGGGTGTTTTTTTCAACGTGAGTTTTCCAGTACAAACTAGCTCAATCTCAGATCAGCTGAAACGAAGCAACTTGAGCAGATGAAGAAATAAAACCTTTAAACCATTCGTAAAAAAAAAAAATGCAGCACGTTCCAAGTTTGAGGGTTTCACTCCATGTTTTATAAAGTATCAGTCAAAAAGAGAAATCGCACATGAAATACATCATAAATGACAGAACAATGAGAAAGAGAAAGCAAGAAAAAAGGGGGAAAGTGTCAAAACACCACTGCACCCGTCATATGTGTGATAATGGTGAGTGGCGTTGGCAAAACAATAGAGAATAGGAAGCGATTGGAAAGAGCATAAGAAGATTTAAAAAAGAAGTGGGTAAGGGAGTGGGGCATGGCATACAATTAGAAACGAAAGAGACAAAAGAAGAAGATAGAAGAAAAGTGGAAAGAAGAGAATTTAAAGAAAAAATCCCACAGGAACTGGAGGACGTATCATTAAACGAATATAGAGGTTAAGAGAAAAGGTATGGATACCTCTTGACCCCAAAGAATTACAACACTAAGCATAAACGTGAAAGTAGCTGAAAAACTATAAAAAAAAATAAAAGCATAATGGGGGAAAGAAAGAGATGGAAAGGGGGAGCAAAAGCAAGTAGAAAAAAATAGAATTTGAGCAAAGTAATAATTGATACAAGTAGGTGCTAGTGTTGATGTTACAACACAATCGGAAAAAAGAAACTGTGTCGGCAGGCGTCAGACACAGCGCCTAGTTAAACCTCTCCGTCTCACCCGTCTCTGCGTTGTAGAGAAAGGCGGCGGCGGGGTCTCGCACAAGCGGCAGCGTCGAGACGACAGAGTTGGCGGGGCCGAATCGCTTCGGCTGGCAGTGCAGCGGACGCGGCCGCGGCGAGGGGCGGGGGACGGCGGCCCCCGCGAGCGGCGGCGGCGGCGCCGGGGAGCGGCAGTAGCGCAGCACCGCGGAGGAGGCGGCGGAGGCGCTGGACGACGGGGCGGCGGCGCGGACGGCAGGCGCGTATCGGCCGGAGATGGAGCTCTCCGCCGAGACGTCCGGGGAGAGGGGGTGGCCGGACGCGGCGGCGGCGGCGGCAGTGGTAGAGGGCGGGAGCATCGGCAAGAGCGTCTTCTTACCCGCGATGCCCAGTGGGTAGCTGTTTCGCTGGGCGCCGAGGGGCAACGCGTCGGGGGAGGCGGGAGGGGTGGGGACAAGCGCCGCGGCGGGGAGGGCGGCGGCGGGTGCGGTGACGGGGAACGCCAGAGAGGAGAGGTCAGGGAGCGTCGGCGCGCGGACGGCCGTCGGGGCGCGCGCGGCGTCGGTGTCCCAGTGCAGGGGGTCCATCGAGAGCAGCGAGGACAGCGCGGAGGACGAGAGTGACTCGCTCCCGGTGGGGGTCGGCAGGTCGCCCTCGAAGATGATGCGGCCGGCCGCGCACACCGCCTCCAGCTGCGCGCGCGCCGCGTGGCAGATGCGCATCAGCATCGCCGTGCCCGCCGTCTCGGGGCCGCCGACAGAAAAGCCTGTTTTCCAGTACGCCTGGTAGTCGGCGGCGGCGCTCGTGGCACCCTCCCGCAGGCGCCTCATCGCTGCCGCCGTCTCTTCTTGTGCGTCGGTGCCCTCAGACGTAGCGTCCTCGGCGGCCCTCGCCTTGGCAGCCCGAATGAGCCGGTGCTTCTCCTTGCGCAGTGCGCGCAGCCGCTGCGAGAGAGCAGCGCCCGCGGCGCACGTCTCTGCCGCTGTCGGCGACACGCGCTCGCGGAAGCACTCCTCCGCCTGCCGCAGCCAGCAGCGCCCGACGCCGTCGCCGCCGCTGAGGCACGTCTTCACCTCCCGCGCCTCGTCCGCCGCCGCCGCCGGCAGCCCGTCGCACGCCTCCGCCAGCTGGCTGTACGCGGCCCCCAGCACGCGCAGGAGCGTCTGCATCTCCTGCTGGGCCTCCAGCACCGCCGCCGCCGCCGTCACAAAGGCAACGACGGCCTCGCGATGCACTGTCAGCTTCTGTATCGTCCGTTGCATTCAATGGATGGTGGGATATTCTGAGCGAGAAAACGTCTTTCCTAAGAAAAGGGTCTTGTGTGCAAAGGCACTGCTGCGTCGACTATCTATTCTTATCTGCTTAACTGTGAGAAATGCGGATAAACAGAAGCTTTAGCAAAAGAATGCAGCTAACAATTCTTGAAGTACAAGTCCTTAAGCGGAAAGATGAGAAACGGGGGAGATGGAATCAATCAATATGTGACAAAAAAAAAACTTTGACAAAACATCAAACAGAGTTTCAGCAAAACAACGAAGCGATATGAAATCATCAACAAGGATCACAACCTTCAAACAAAACAAAGGTAACCAGTAAATTGCTGTTTGGACTACAGTTTCCAATTAATCATCGCCGCACCTCTTATGCCCTGGAAGTTGTACCCACACGTCACGCTGTCTTATACTTAGTGTGCGAAGAATGATAAAAAGGACGTGTGTGTCTATTCTGCAGATATTGTTTAGAGTATTGAGTAGTATGGATAGAATAGTCAGCACTACTTGCATTCCGTAATCTCCTCCACGAGAGCCTCCTCGTCAGGAAGCGCAATGTTGGGGGGTTATGCAGAGCGGGACTAACCTCGCTGACAGCGCCTTCATGGATGAAGCTGGGATATAAAAGAAAAGGAAGTACTTGAAAACCAAATGACTCAAAGAGAAAGACTGTTGAACATTATCACGCACACTCCCACACAGGTACAGGTCCCTTTAATAAATTATATGATAAGTATTCATCTTTCTCTTTCTCTCTCTCGTATTTGTGTGTGTGTGTGTGTCAAGTCGTTTATCAAGTGGCTATAAGTTCGTCCAGAAATGTTAATTATGAATTAAGCTGTCGGCGAGCAAGCCTCTGCTAACACGACGGCATACTTTGGGTACTCAAATTAATAGTGGAGAAAAAATGCATATAAAAAAAAAACATAGTTAAATGGAAAATAAAATTGAAAGAGAAGTTGGAAAAAGTTGGAGAATAAAAGTTGTTGAATTTGCACACAGCATCGGATTTCTGTGGGGTAGAAAAAGGTATGATGGGAATTGTCGGATTATTCTTAGAGGAGAGCCAAAGGTCCTCTATTTAAAATGAAAATAATGAAGATGAAGCAAATATGTTGATAGGAAAAAAAACAAAGAATGGAATATGTATCATCTTTGTTTAGCAAGCAGCACATGTTCACCACTGACGCTCATACATTGTGCAAAAAGGAAAAAGAAAATCAACTAATTATGCGAAGAATGGCACACAAAAAAAAGAAGAGCATTCCTCAACAAGCAACTATATATATAACTACCGCCTCACGCCCACTTGCCGATGAGTGCCATGATGCCGAAGCCGATCCAGAGCGCGACGTACATGCTCCACTTGCGCACCGCGTAGCCCCGCGTCCCGCGCGCGCCGCCGTAGGTCTGCAGGTCGGCGCTGAAGTCGACAAACAGCAGGTGAAACGCGAGGTAGAGCAGGATGCCGGCGCACGCCGCCGAGATGACGGCGAGCAGCAGCACGAAGCCCTGGCCGGACATGGCCGTCGGGTTGGCCGACACGGCGGCCGTGCTGGCGACCATCCCCAGCGGCGCGCTCACGGCGAAGACGGCGCAGAGCGCGGCCTCGAGCCCGAGCGAGAAGTTGGCGGACACCAGCCGCGACCCCATCGACATGCCCTCGAAGAGCTGGTGGAAGACGAGCGCGACGAGCAGCGGCCGCAGACGCGCGTTGGTGGCGAGCCCGGCGTCGATGCCCACGAAGACGGAGTGCAGCGCGACGCCGAACTCCATGCTCACCGCCGCCACCACGCGGCGCGCGCGGTCGTGGTCGGAGATACCAGCGCCGGGGCCCGTCAGCGCCGCGCTGGGGTGAGGGCAGGCGCAGTGGGGGAGGCCGGGCTTGACAACCGCGTCCCCGGGCTCCACGTGGTGTCGCGCGGCGGACGCCTCGCGCGCGTGGTGCGGACTGTCGCAGCAGGGGCGGCGCTGGGCTTCCTCGTCCGTCATTGGTTCGGCCGGGCTGAAAGAGCGGTGCCCAACATCGCCCACTGCATCCAGCACCTCCCTCTCCGCCGCAGACTCGTGCGACCCGCGCGACCCTCTGCGCGTCAGCCGCATCGTGGTGGGACGCGGCACGAGCAGCGGAGGGAGCCGCCTCCGCATCCGCCTCCTCCTCTTCTTCGTCCTCCTCGTCTTCCTGCCGCTCTTGCTGCCGCCGCTGCTGCCGCCGCAGGTTCCGCTTGGCCAGGCACGTCTCCGCGGCCTCCCCCAGCTCCGAGTCGACGAGGTGCATCGCGATGGCGGCGACCATCGCGAAGAGGATCGACCACGCGGGGAACTGCGCGAGAAAGCGCCGGCTGACGCACGGCTCCCGCAGCATCTCCTCCGCGTCGCCGAGGAGGTGGATGGAGGACACGGCGATGAGCACGCCGGTCGAGGCCGTCTTGGCGACGACGAAGACAAACGGGTTGCGCTGCAGCAGCGGGATGTAGAGGGCGATGACGGGCAGCGCCACCCCCAGCAGCGAGGCGCCGAGAACCACAAATATGGCGCCCACGTGCAGACCAGTGGAGTACCGCGTGCCGTACCCCTCGCACAGGGAGCTCTGCTGCGCCGCTGGCGTAGACATTGGGGGAGGAAGTGGGGGGGAGAGAAAGAGGGGTGAAGAGGAAGAGGGTAACTATAGTGAACGGGGTACTAAAGGGAAGGGTAATGTAACTCTGAGAAAGAACTAGTTCGGAAATGCGTATAGTTGCACTAAAGATCGATGTAGGTAGGGTAGTGTGGCAGAAAGAAAGAAAAAGAAGGGCTCCACACACGTACATTCTTCAAACGTGGAGAAAGATCCACATGCAACAATCGCTGCGAAGGCAGGTGTATCATTAGCAACGGAACAAAAAAAATGATGAAAGCTAACCACGTATCATTCTCGCAAAAGATAGAAAAAAAAATGAAGAAGTGAAAAACGCATCAGGAAATATAAAACGCAACAAAGTACGGAGGGAAGGAACAGAAGAAAGCAGTAAAGAAAAAAAACGCAAAATATCAAGAAGAATAAGAAGCAGTGGAAAGAGTAATATGACCAATAAGGAGGAGAAGTTCCGTTGGCTCACTCCACCCTCCCCCCCCCCTCCGAATATCTCCATCAGTGATTCCGCGTAAAGTCGCGGACGACGTCGATGACGTCCTGCATCTCCTTCTCCGCCGTCTCGGTGTTGCGCGCGAGGTAGTCCGAGTCCCACACGTCGGAGCGGTCGTCGCAGGCAAAGGCGATGTTGAACTGCGTGGGGTGCCCGGCGGCGTAGTCGCGCGTGCGGCGGGAGATGGGGTCGCCGCGCCACAGCGCCATGTCCATGCCGGTCTTGTCGCGCTCGTAGAAGGACGTGAGGAAGCTCTCGCGGCCGAGGCGGTAGAAGGGCAGCGGCGACTGCGTCATCTGCAGGTAGCGCCGCAGGCTCATCGTGTCGATTTGGAAGATGAAGGCGAGGTAGGTCGCGCACTTGCGCAGCCGCTTGCGCAGCGGCAGCGGCGGCGGGGAGGCCGGCGAGTACTGCCCGGTGGCCCACTCCATGAGGCCTTGGCGACGCCAGAAGTCCTCCAGCCCGCGGCGGTCGCGCGCCTCCTCCAGCCGCTCGAGCTCCTTCTTCGCCTCCTCCTTCACGTCCGCCTGCAGGTGCCAGTCCATGTGGCGGTTGAAGACGGTGTTGAAGAAGTCGTAGTACTGGTACTGCGGGATTTTGAGCAGCTTCGACACGAGCGTGTACAGGCACGGCCGCTCCTTGGACTTGGCCTCCACCGGCTCGCCGGGGCCCGCGTAGTGGCGGTGCACCGCGTCGAGCAGCACCGAGATCTCCTTGAAGTAGGAGTCGTCCGCACGCGCGGCGTTCATGAGGAAGCCGAGCAGCTGCACAAAGTTGGGGAAGGTCCACTCGGTGATGCTCTTGTTCTGGGCAAAGTCGATCTGCGACACCTTGGTGATGACCACCACAAAGGCGATGCCGCACAGGCACAGCCACCCCGCGGTGAAGGTGAGGCCTTTCAGAAAATCGGTCTTCTTGACGGCGTTCATAAAGTACGGGAGGACGCGGCGCCCCGCAAAGGCAGGGGAGGCGAAGCCCAGCACGCGGAAGGCGGAGAAGGTCGCCATGGAGTTCATGACCGTCGCCGCGTCCGTGGCGAGGTTGGTGCCGATGTTGTTGGTGGCAGTCGCATGTAAAACGATGAGCAGCAGCGCCGCCAGCATCGCCATCTGCACACCGAACTCGACGGCGAAGACGACCTTGGCGGCGGTGCGCACCCACGACAGCTGGTACTCGTCCGAGTTGAAGAAGACGTTGACGACGGCCATGCCGATGTTGACCACCACCATTCCGGTGTTGATGACGAGGAAGAAGAGCTCCATGAACTGGAAGCCGGGGTCGAAGAGGTCGCGGAAGATGTACTTGTGGCACGCCTGCTCGTACAGGGGAATCGGGAAAGGCGGGCACTCGGGAAGCTTGTACCGTATAGCCTCCAGTTGGCGGCCGCGTGACAGCTGCGGCGGGGGCTCCGCGGCGGCGGCCGGCACGTAGGCCTCCGCGCGCTCGCCGGGGGTGCGCGAGGTCATGACGGACTCGGTGGCGTAGAGGGGGGGCAGCACCTGCGCCGCAGGGCCCGATCGAGCGGTGTGCGTGTTGCCGCGCGGCGCCTCAGAGGCCTCAGACGCCGCATCCGACGCGGCGGAGGAGGAGGAGGTGGTGGCGAAGCGTAGACCCTGCTCGAGCCGCCGCCGCTGCGCCTGCCGCTCCTCTAGCGGGACGAAGCACGAGTAGATGGGAATGCTGTACACGTGCAGCGCGGCCGTCACGCGGCGCTCGCGGCGGGTGCGGCGCAGCCTGTCGCGGTTCGCCCGCCGCTTCGCCGTCGCCGCGCGCGTCACCTCGTGGACGCCGTGCAGAAACTCCTCGCGCTGTCCCGCGTGCGCCGCGTCGTCGTCGAATCGCACGTGCGCCATCTGCTCGGCGCGCGCGTTGACAACGGAGGGGTTGTCGAACAAACCGCTCATCTGCGTCGAGGCGTTGGCGGCATTAAAAGCGGGTTGACGCGGAGAGACCTCCGAGTACTCGTGCTGAAGGAGGTGCGCTCGCTGCGACTCGAACCCCTCTGTCGGCTCCGTCGACTGGCGGCGGTTCAGCACGGCAGGGGGGACGGAGGGTTCCGAGTTACGGCGTGACATTACTGACACTGCGGGGAAAAGGGAGAAGGAATTACTTACAAGTATAGATACCAAATATATATATGTATATCTCGAGTGGAAAACGAATCCACCGGATGATAAGTGAGGAGGGGGAGGAACGACAAAAAAAAAGAAGAAGAGGAGGAGAGGAGAAGGGGAAAAAAAAGAAGGGTATCACCGAATTGGGGGAGATCGAGAAGAAAAAAAAAGTAATCGCCGCACAGAAATAGTAAGGCTTGTCTCCTAGTGTTTTATGCGTAGACCTGTAGATCGTCGTCAGTAGGGAAGGAAAAGGAATACAGTGCAGAAAGAATAGGTGATACCTAGTTGTCATTAGCTGTCTGAAAAAAAAAAAACAATGAGGTAAACAAGTACAAATGAAGCAAAGTAGGTCATTCACAATTCATGGGGATAAGCAGAAAACCGAAAAAGTAATGCATGATATGTATTTATTTATTTGTTTTCTGTTGTACCAAGTACAATGTTACCATAAAAATTCAGCGAATTGAAGGAGTAAAAAGCAAAGAAAAAAAAAGCAGCGTAACAGCAAGAAAGCACATAGGCAAATAAATAAAGTAATGAGAGAGATCATGACGATAGTAACTCATTCGCGCAAGATAAAAACTAGTCGGAGTCGATCGGGCGGGCGGCGTAGGCGTCCTGGTTTCGGGTGACGGTGGGAGGGTCGTCGGTGTCGTCCTCGCCGGCGGACAGGGCGCTGCGCCCGGGGTCGGCGGCTGCCACGGGGGAGACGGAGGACGAGGGCGGGGTGCGGGGGCTGCTGGCGTTGTGCCGCGACGCGGAGAGCTCCGCCTGCATCTTCTCGAGGTAGCTCTCGTTGAGGGCGGCGTAGGTGCCGGGCGCGGCCCTCTCGCGCTGCGCCGAGCTCGACACGTACGTGTAGGGCGGCGGCTGCGAGAACTTCTCCCGCACCACGCCGTCGTCGCCGTCACTCCGCCTGCCGGGCTTCACCGGGGTCTCCGTCACGAGCGGCGGAGGCGTGTCGCCGGAGGGGTGGTCGTAGCGGTTCGCGGAGGGCGGGACGTCGCTGGTGGCGGCGGGCGGCGCGGGGCGGGTGGTGGCCACTGCTGCCGGCGGAGGCCGCGCGCCGGGGAGCGGAAGGCGGCCGGTCACGGTGTCCTCGCCTACGTCGCTCAGTCTGTCGTGCGGCGGCGGCGGGGAGGTGTGGTGGCGCGCCGCCGCTGCCGCACGCGTTCATGCACGTGACGCCGCCGCACTGTGTGTTGGAGAGCGCTGCGGGGCGCTCCTCGTCGCGGCGCTGCCTCTCCCGCCGCTCCGCCTCGAGCTGCCCGCGGTACTCGCGGAGGCCCGCCTCGACGCGCGGGTCGGCGGCGCTGAGGGTGTCCACGAGGCGCGCGAGGTAGCGGGCGTTGACGTGCAGGTAGCGCTGCATGCTGTCCGCCGCGACCGTCTCGACGTCGGCCACGAGGCGCTCGAAGGCGGACTGGAACTCGGCGGAGGAGCCGTGCAGCTGCTCCAGCTTGCGGTCGCGCGCGGCGATGCTGGGGAAGTACGTCTTGCTGTCCTCCACCGACTTGCTCTTCTTGGCGTACTCGCGCTCCTTGTCGTCGACCTTTTTCTTGGCCTTGTCGTAGCTCTTGAAGGCGCGGTCGCGCGCCTCCATGTCCTTCTCCACGCGCTGCAGCTGCTGCTTGAGCGCCGCCACCGGCTGCAGCACCTCCGCGCCGACCTGCGCGTTGTACTCCGTGTACGGCGTCCCGTCGCGCATCTCCCGCATCGCGGCGGCGAAGCCGTGCACGTAGCGCGCCACCTCCGGCCTGCTGAAGCTCAGCGACGTGAGCGCGTCGTAGGCCTGCGCGACGCCCTCGAGCGCCACCGCGAGCTCCTTCATCAGCGCCATCATGCGGCGCATCTTGCCCTCGAAGAGCCGCACGCCGGCGCGCACGCTGCGCACGTCCTCGCACTGCCGCGGGTACGTGTAGTCGATCTCCATCGACATGGCGAGAGAGGGGGAGGGGGAGAGAAGAGGGGTAGATAGTACAAGCTGGATACACACAAATCCGGGGAGAGGAGGGGAGCGACGTCGGTCGGTGATGGATTGGTTGAAGTAGTGGCGACGGAAGAGGGTGTATACGGTTGTGTTCAGCAACACCGGCAACTCGAGGTTGCCTCACATTTCTGGCTGATAGCATAGCAAGAAGAAAAGTGAATGAGGGTGACATTTATTTTTTTTTTCATTTCCGAAGACATTCTAGCATTGAAAAGGGGGTAAAATAATCAGAGTCATAATAAAAGAGCAAAAAAAAAAAAGTAGAGGAATATGTTCGTTGAAAGCAAGAACGTGGAAACAAGACAATAGCACAAGCAACGTAAAAATAAAAAAAAAGTTAAAACTGCATATTCCAGGAAGACACACTAGAAACACGTGAAACACCAGTGAAAACGAATTGCAAGAAGAAAGAAAAGAAGAAGAAAACGATAAACGCAGTAGCATCCTGAACGCTTTACATGGGTGCAGGAAAATTGAATTGCGCTCCCGCCTGTTGAGGAGGAGGCTGGTAATGTCCTCCGGCTTGCTGAGGCGGCGGCGGGCCTTGCTGATAATATCCGCCCTGCTGAGGAGGCGGTGGGCCCTGTGGCTGATAGTACCCTCCTTGGGGAGGCGGCGGACCCTGCTGGTAATAACCGCCTTGTTGCGGGGGCGGAGGTCCCTGCTGGTAGTACCCACCCTGTTGTTGGGGCGGGGGGCCTTGTTGATAGTACCCGCCCTGCTGCGGCGGGAGAGGCCCCTGCTGGTAGTAGCCGCCCTGCTGCGGAGGGGGAGGGCCTTGTTGATAGTACCCGCCTTGCTGGGGAGGAGGGGGGCGCTGCTGAGGGGGCGCAGTCGCGGGCGCGGCAGTCGTCGCGGCCGTTCCGCTGGTGGTGGTGGTGGTGGGCTTGGCCGCCTCGAGCTTCTGCAGCTGTATGTCCTCCTCGATGCTGCTGACGATGCGGTCGCCCGGCTCGGGGTCGAGGCCGAAGTCGACGGCCAGCACGCGCAGGTGCAGCTCGGCGGTCGTCAGCTTCGTGCCGCGCAGGATCGCCCAGTAGTCCTTGACGACCGCGCGCTTGAGGATGTTGACGGAGAGCGTGTAGCTGCCCATCAGGTCGTCCTTGATGATGTTGTCGTTCCACACCTCAAACAGGATCTGGGCCGTGTTGGGGTCGGCGATCTGGAACTTGAAGGTCTCATTCCACTCGGGGTTGAGGTTGTTGTCGACGACTTTGGTCTTGAACTCGATCTTGGGCTTCTTGGGCGTGCCGCCGTACTTGACGCGAAGGTACGGGTCCGGGATGCCGACCTTCTGCGTGTCGCCGATGTTGCGGGCGGAGAGAACGTGAATCTCGAGGCGCCCCATGACTTTGTGTGTGTGTGTGCGTTCGCGGGAGAGAAATGGAGGGGGGGGAAAGTAATTCCTATGATATGCTATCGACAGAGGGAGAAAAGGGGTGAGGGGGAGAAGAATACTGTAAGATTAGGCGAGAGAAGAACATATATATGACAGTTGTCAGTACCTGTGAAACGAAGCAGATGATAAGGGAAAACCGCAGCATAACTACGGAGAAGCGGTCTCGGCAGCAGCTGTAAATGCCGCTTGCCTTGAAAAAGAAGAATGAAGATACCACGATAAGAGAGGGACAACTAGTACCCCTCATACTCTTTCGTTATGTCCTGTAATGTGTAGAGCGACCGTGTCAGTGCATACTGTGAAGACAACGCACACTAATAGCGCGGTACTTTGCGGTGTTTCCCCCTGAACCTCGACGCTCTGTGCGACGTCGTGATCGGCGGCGCCAGAGTCGGTGGCACCTGGAAGAGCCTCATGTCGTTAAAGGCGCTGGGTTTGTCACCGCCGGCGGGTGGCGGAGGCGGCAGCACCAGCCCAGCGCAGAAGCCACCAGAAGGCACCACGCGGTCCTCGGCGGGTGCCGGCAACAGTTCCCCGTCCGCACCAAACAGAAAAGCTTTGGGAGGTGCTTGTGAGGTGACGACGCTAGCGGCGCTGTGAGACCCGCCGATACCGCTGGGCCCGTTGCTGTGAAGGGGGGAGTCGGCAAGGGAGGACGGCTCCGGCGAGGAGGAGGCGGAGGTGACCGGCGTGCGGGTGTCGATGGGCTCCAGGCCGGCTGCATACCGCTCCGTCTTGGTCATTGGGCGCGGCGAGCTCGCGGCTGGCGGGGCGGCAGTGACTGTCGAGGGCACCACCGGCGCTGCAGCAGCGACGGTGTTGGCTGGCTTCGCCTTTGTCAAAGTGGTTACCGGCGCTGCAGTCGCCGTTTTCATGGTCGCAGAAGCGGAAGGAGCAGTCCACGGAGCCGGAGTCAGGTTGGCAGCAGCAGCGGCAGCAGGCGGCTCCACCCTCCTGTGAGCAAGGGCGGCGGTGGCGGCAGTACTGGCAACGCCCAAAGGGACTACCGCCGGGGGCCTGCCAAGTGGCGTAGGCGACGGCGCCGTCACAGCTGGTGGCGCTGTGTTAGCCCCGATTTTGGAAGATTGTGATGACTGTGGAGTTTCCTGTGTGCTGGGACCTGTCGATGTTCCAACCACAGATTGCACAAGGGCAGCCACTGCCGGTCGTTTCGTTGCCAAATCAGCGAAGCCATCGCGACTTGCAGGTGCAGCGCCGCAGCCCCGGGCAGCGCAACACGCGCAATGCAGCGGCTGGGAATCCATCTGGCGCGCCATGACGATAGCGGCGACTAAGTCCTCCGTCGTGAAGACGGCGGAAGAGGGCGGCGACGCGGCGGCGGGAGCTGACGGCGCTGCTACGGCGGAGGGGCTCACCGTGACGTTGATGGCAGGGGCGGGGCCGGACGCGGGGGCTGCGGGAGCGGCGTCTGCAGACACTGAGCCGTCCGCGGCGACGCGGATAGTGAGGGTGAAGGCGGGAAGGCCAGCGCCAGCTGCGACCGCAACGGTTCCAGCGGGCAGACTGCCCGCATTACCGCTGTCCGCCACTGCTGGCTGCTCCGTAGCAGCAACAGACATGGCGTGTGTGTGTGTGTGTGTGTGTGTGTGTGTGAATGTGTGTGAAATAAAGGAGAGCAGCAACGTGTGACAGAAAAGATAAGTGATAACAGAGTATCGCTCTGTGTACTGCTGGGGGTGTGGCGAAATAGACAGGGAGGGGAGATTAGTGAACTACATTCATCGCGAGATAGTTAGCGCACGGCATCACATGCTATGAAATCAGGAAAATGGTTTGCGAAAGTCCACAAGGCAATAAGAGCTCGGTTCCAATGAATACATATATGTATGTATGCTAGGTCTAAAGAAGAGGCAATAAGAGAAGTACAATGGCCATTGCCGGAATTGTGTTAACAAGCGTGCTGGTCTTTCAAAAAAGAAAACACATTGAATCCTTGTCATTCACAATGCACTACCTCTTCCAGCATTTAACTTCGCCGTCTCAGGCCCGCAAGATACACTGAGTTCTGGTCGTACTTCACGATTCTTTGGCACCATTCAACTCACACAGCAACCGAACGCAAATACTAATTGCTTCAAATGTGTACACGGAAAGTAAGACGTAATGAATGTGATATCGCCGCCGTAATAACATAGCAAGAAAGTAAAAAAGAGAAAAAAAAGGCGAATAGAAGGTATTTTTTTTTTCATAACAAAAGCAAAGCAAAGTGCTCGAGAAAAAAAGATGAAGAAATGTTGATGTACATGTAGGAACTCAGTACCACATCGGGGGAACGCCAGAGGCCTGCTGTGCCGCTCCCGGGTAACCGCCGCCACCCTGCGGGGGAGGTGGAGGGGGGTAGTGCCCGCCCTGGTTCGGAGGCGGCGCGTACGGAGGCCCCTGCGCGGGGGGCGGAGGGTTGTAGCCGCCTCCGAAGCCGCTCTGCGGCGGCGGCGGGCCGTAGCCCTGGTTCGGCTGGTTCGGAGGCCGGTAGCCTCCGCCCTGGGGAGGCGGGGGAGGGTAGCCGCCGCCGCCGTAGGTGGTTGGGGGCGGGGGCTGCGCCTGATAGCCGCCGTTGGGCGGGCGGAAGGGCTGGCCACCGTACATGGGCTGCTGCGGGGCGCCGTACTGCACCGGCTGCGGGACCGCCGGCTGCGGCACGGCGAACTGGTTGAAGGGCGAGGGCTGGTAGGCGCTGCCGCCGCCGTTGGGGCGGCTGGGGCGCGTGCTCTGGTTGGGCGTGACGAAGCGGTCGGTCTCGAGGGTCTGCACGATGGTGTCGGTCGGCTCGGGGTCGAGGCCAAAGTCGGCGGCGAGCACGCGAATGTGCAGCTCGGCCGTCTTGCCCTTGGTGCCCTGCAGGATCGCCCAGTAGTCCTTGACGACGCCGCGCGCGAGGGAGTTGAGCGAGAAGCGGTAGCTCCCCAGCAGGTCGTCCTTGATGAGGTTGTCGTCCCACACCTCCAGCAACACCTGCGTCCGGTCGTAGTCGGACACCTGGAACTTGAACAGCTCGTTCCATATCGGATTCGCGTTCTTCTCCACCACGCGCGTCTTGTACAGCAACTTGTCCTTGTCGTCAGAGCCGCAGTTGATGCGCACGTACGGGTCCGGCTTGCTGCGACCACTGTTGATGTTGCGCGCGCCGCACACGCGAACTTCCAGGCGGCCCATGTTGCAAATGTACTGTCAAAAACAAAGAAAAAAGAGACGGAGAATGAGTAAACCAAAAGAATGAATTCAAAGACTACTAAGCTAGAGAAGGCTCGGGAAGGCTGTCAAGTATTAGACAAAAGAGGAGTAGAGTGGTCGAGTACACCACAAAAAAAAAAAAAAAAGAATGGGAGTGATACGTATTCATTAGAACAAGACATGAATAACAGTACAGTCGATTCCGCAGAGAGTTGGCAACACAGATAATAAAGTCGTTATGTTTGTCTTAAGCACTGTCATCCTTGACTGGAAAGTACATCTGTGCTACTCATACGATAAAAGGCCAGCAGAACACCGTGAGTTCAGTGCATCTTATGGGCAGATCCCGTGAAGCAGCAAAGAGATATTTGATAGTTGGCGCTACAGTGCAAGAACTGCTGCCACGTACGGAAGTCAAGCCGTACGTCCTTCATGAGTTCATAAAGAGAAGTTGAGAGGTAAAAATTGTTTTTTTTTTTCGACAGCTATTCATGAACGTTGCATGAAGGAAAATTTTGTTGTTGTTGTTGTTGTTGAATAAGATAGAAGCAAAATTGTCGTTGTACAACGAAGAATAAAGAGGGGGAAAAAAAAGTGGCACAGCATTTGGAAAAAAAAAAAGAGAAGATATTGATGGAGTGAAAACGTGAACAGCAAAAGTCAAATAAGGTGGAAATGTTATATATCAAGACAAAAAAGAATACATCATGTCGTCAAAGATAGTTCGAGACTTCTAATCAGTGCTAGTTCTAAGACTAGAGCTACTTCTTCGATACAGTGATATTTCAAACGCTTGAATCCTTTTCTTTCGTTCTCGGATTTCTACAATGCTACGAGAATAGAATGTTCCGCTCTCTCATTTTGCACTGAGATTACTCTGTGAAGCAACTCGATAGTAGCACAGAGAAAGGGAAACTAGTATTCAATAAAGAATCAAAGAAGCGCAGTTACGTTTACTGTATCAGTGAAAAGAAGGAAGTCATTTGTTAGCAGAAAATCAGAAAAACATCCACAACAGGCGGATGAGACGGGAGAAAATAAAACAAGAATAAAAATGAAAAGATATCACAACTTTGGAAAGATGAATTACGTAAAGCAAAAGTACCAAGTACATAACTCTTAAAAAATAAGCAGGTGGGGTGGGGGAGGGAGGGAGAGAGGGGGGACTGGCACAACAAGTTGTCGGATTGAATTAAAACTATAGGAAGTAACGGGAACGAAAAGAGCAGAATCTTTTAAGCGTGCAACATGAGATGGGGAAACAGAAAAGCTTGTACAGTGTATGTACAAAGAAAACAAATGTACCTAACCATATCAGAAGCACCAGTGACGAACAACCATACTACGAAAGACGCAAATAAAGAAGAAGTGTTACACTCAAACCTCCTCCTGCTCCTCCGAACTCTTCCTCTTCTTCTTGTTCCTCTTCTTGCGCTTGGGCGCGGCGATGGAGGCGCTGTAGTTGATCTGGTACCCGTCGATGGTGCCCTCGCACAGCATCTCGGTCGCCAGCGGCGGCACGTCCAGCGTGCCCTCGTACACCTGCGTCTCCGCGTTGTACCGCATCTGCGTGTTCCCCAGCGCGCGCACGTTGCTGCGCGGCCCGAAGAAGAACTCCACGTGCATCACGTAGTCCTTGGTGTCGTTGTAGTACGCCGTCTTGCGCGTGCGCGTGTCCGACAGCCGGAAGAACAGCCCGTTGCCGTGCTTGAAGGCGGGGAAGGTGCGGTCCGCGTCGAAGCTCGGCGTCCCGTTCAGGAACTCGATCTTGTGCTGCGGCAGGTCGTCGTTCAGGAAGTCCTTCGCCGGCAGCGTCATCGTCACCGACTTGTGCGACCGCGACAGCACCGACCGGAAGCTCGGCGCCCGCAGCGGCACCGGCACCACCGCGTCGCCCTGGCTCGCCTCGTTCTCCGGCGGCACCGCGAAGGCCACCGTCTCGCGCCGCGACGCCTGCGGCTCCTCCAGCGCCGGTATCGGCTCCTCCAGCTCCCCCGCCGCCTCCGCCTGCGCGAGCGCCAGGCTCGCCTGCATCGCCTCGTTGCGCCGGAACGCCAGCACCGCCGACGCGCGGTTCGTCACCGCGTCCTGCAGCGCCTCCACGTACGCGTCGTCGCTCGCGAACTGCTTCCGCCGCGGCGCCTGCACACCGAACCGCTTGCACGAGTTCTTGAGCAGCTTCACGCGCAGCTTGTTCGGGAACGGCGCAAAGTACACGTCCAGCACCTCCTGCGTCGGCTTGAAGCACTCCTCCTCCTCCTCCGCCGTCAGCCGCCCCGCGCCGCCGCCGCCGCGCAGCTGCCGCTCCAGCTCCTCGTCGTTCGCCGCCGTCGCCGCGCGCCCCGCAAGGCTCGGGAACTCGCGGCCCCGCACCGTGATCAGCTCGTACATGTTCAGCGGCTCGCTCAGCCCCCGCAGCTCCTGCGGGCCCAGCTCCACCAGCTCGAACTCCGACGCGTCCTCCGCGGCCGCGCGCGCCGCCGCCGCTGCCGCCTCCGTCACCACCACCTGCCCGCCGCACGCCACGCTCTCCGTCCGCGCCGCCGTGTTCACCGTCGTGCCGTAGTAGTCGTACCCCTTGGTCACCGTGTCGTACGTCACGTCCGCGCGCCCCGTGTGCATCCCCACGCGCACCCGCAGCCCGCGCCAGCACGACGCGGGGCCGCCGCCCGACTCCTTCACCTTGCCTCCCTCGCGCAGCCCGGCGTACACCTTGTCCAGCGCCTCCGTGCCCCAGTCGTGCTCCAGCAGCCGCAGCTGCACGTCACGCGCCAGCCGCAGCGCGTCCGCCGCGTCCCCGAAGGCGATCATGAACGAGTCCCCCACCGTCTTCACCTCGTACCCGCCGTACTCCACGATCAGCCCGCGGATGATCTTGTGGTGCTGGTCCACCGCCTTGGTCATCTCGCGCGGCGCCGTCGCCCACAGCGCCGTGCTGCTCTCGATGTCGGTGAACACCACCGTCACGTCCGCGTCGCCGTTCGTCGGCGCGTTGCGGTTGTCGCGCGTGTTCGGCTTGCAGCAGCACAGCAGCACCAGCAGCACCACGGCCACCACAAGCGCCACGCCAACGATCGCGGCGATCGCAGCGATCAGCCCGATCGACGCCTTGCTCAGCCCGCGGCTGCCGCTCGACGCCGTCCCGCCGCTGCCGCCGCCGCCGTCGCCGCCCTGCGCAGCGCCGCCGTCCCCGCCGCCCCGACGACGCCGCCGCCGCCCCCGGAGCTCGACGAGTCGGCCGCCGGCAGCACCGGGATCAGCCCCGGGTGCGGGTCGCTCGGCGTCACGAAGCGCGCCACCGTCGCGTAGCGCAGCAGCGGCGTCGTGCGCGCCACCACCGGCGCCGCCGACCGGTTCACCGCGTAGTCGTAGTCGTACACGCCCATGTCGCGCGCGCCCGCGTTGGACGTCTCGCAGAAGTAGTACCCGCCGGTCGGCTCGCACGGGCGGAACGGCCCGAAGCTGCGGTTGCCCACCGCCACCAGCCCGCCCCCGTACACCGCGTGCAGCACGTCCTCCGCGCTCGCGCCAGCCACCTGCGGCCTCGCAGCGAGCGCCGCGTCGATGAAGCCCACCGCCGCCTGCGCGCGCACCGCCGCGGGGCTCGTCGCCGCAGCACCGCCAGCCGCCTCGCCGGCGCGGGTGGACGCCGCCCCGCGCACCGCAGGCGCGCCCGCCCACGACGGCGCGTTGGTCACGAACAGCAGCCGGCTCGTCACGCTGCGCTCCGCGTCCGCGAAGGCCGCCTGCAGCTCCTCGTGCAGCGTCGTCACGTCGTCGAACATCAGCGCCACCCGCCCAGCCGCGTCGCCCGCCAGGAACGCCTGCACCGCCTCCACGTCGCCGGCGCCGGCGCCCACCACGATGTTCAGCACGCCCGGCCGCAGCCGCCGCCCCAGCGCGTCGCCCTCGCCGCGCACCGAGTACGCGAAGCGCACCACGTCGTGCGTCCGCGCCGCCTTGAAGGCGTTCGCCGCGATCGCGTACGACGCCGCGCGGTCGGCGCCGCGCACCACCGCCGTCACGTTCAGCCCCGCCGCGCCCGCGTACAGCGTCAGCAGGTACAGCTGCTGCTCCACCGTCGGGAACAGGTACACCACGTTGCGCGCCGCGCGCCGCAGCTCCGGCGCAGGCGGGATCGGGTCCACGTACAGCACCGCCCCGTCCGACACGTCCACGGGCCCCGCCGTCGCGCCAACGTGCGCCGTCACCCGCGCCCCGGACGCGTCGGCCTCCGCCACCACGTCGTACGCCCGCCGGTACGCGCCCACCGCTCCCCCGCCGCCCTGCTGGCCCAGCAGCCGCTGCAGACTCGCGTGCGTCGCCGAGCCGCCCGCCGTCACCAGCCGCGCGCGCGCCGCAACAGTCACCGAGTCGCCCTCGCAGTCCCACAGCGGCGCCGTGAAGGGCGCGGAGCCCGTGAAGACCGGATACAGCGCGCCGCCCCGCTGCTCCACCCCGAAGACGAACGCGTTGCGCCCGACCGACGCGCACGCGCGCGGCACGCCGTGGCTGTTCGGGTCCGTCGCCTTGTCCGCCCCGTTCACCCCGTACACCTGGTCCCCGAGGAACTCCGTGTCGCCGCCGCCGCGGTACCGCGCCGCCAGATCCCCCGCGCTGACGCCGGACGTCCCGTACGAGTTGACGACCGTCGCGAAGAAGTTCCGCGCCGTCCACCCGAGACAGAACTTGAGACGATCGAACGTTAGCGCCTCGTCGCGGGTCGGCATTAATAGTTCAGCCGTTGTCTTACGCATCGCCTCCGTGCTAGGAAACAGAAGGTTGGTGGTCCCAGTTTCAAAAGAGCACGGGGACACGCCAAGAATATTTGGAAGAATATTCTCGATGGAGTTTATGTCTTCTCCAATGCCAGAGGGAAAAGCGGTAAACGCGACGGAACTGAGAAGCACGCGACTGTCTGAAGCCATGTCTGTCAAAACTTTGACAACGCTGGCAGCCTGGGCACCAGTGCCGGATGCGTCTAGGAAGAGATAGTAAAGGGTGCTGGGAGAGAGCGGGATTTTCGCAGCAGTTGCGTTTTCGACCGAAATCGTCTGAAACTCACCAGTGAATCCGTGCGAGTCGAAAAGAGAGCGCAGAGTCGATAGCGTGGCGTCGAATTGACTGGCAAAGGCCGAATGAATAAACACAATGTTATTGAAAGCACCGGTCTTGAGGGCTTCCTGAGTCAGCGCCTTGGCCTCGACGTTAGCGCTCGTTTTGAGATACAACTCGTCCGACACGCCTTTCATTGGATCAAAATCAGTGACGTGTAGTATTAGAGGTGGGTCTGCATCGCACGAGGATTCCTTAGTTTGCGCGACGCCAACAACGTCCGCAGCACTGCAGGTACGGTCGAATCGCAGATACCCGCGGTCGTCGTCTAACGCTACGCTGGGAGAGCCTCCTGTTGAGGTGAGCCCTTGCACAATCTCAACTTCACTTTTGTCAAACGAGTGGACAACAGTGTACGTCACCTGCGCAACGCATTCGTCTAGCACAAGCATCAGCAGTGACGCAAGAAGGACTAGTGTCCCCCATAATTGCCGCATCTTCAAGAGGTGCGAAGAATTACGAGATACAGTTTGAGAGAGCGCGGTGCGCTTCAGCTTATAAGAGGTAGTGAGAAAATTATGTTTTCCTTTTTCGCAGTTCTGCTAAATATATGTTTATTGACAGCTACAGTGGTGGTACTACTGATATAGATACGAGCTGTTTTGTTTTGTTGTTTTTGTTGTTGTTGTTGTTGGCAGTTGAGAGTAGCTTGCTACTCTCCACAATACTGTGCTGTGCGCCAGTTCAGTGTGATCAGCTGAGCTGTGTCTGCACAACGTGTGTGGGATACTAGTGTACCCTTCCGTAAGCTGTGTTGTACTCAAAACGCAGGGGGGGGAAATGATAAAGGCAATCACTGCTCTGGTGCTTTTTGCAACCTTCTTGATGATCGTCCCTGAGTTCTGTTCGATCAGATATATATATAATCAAATGGTAGCTGGCCTAATTATAAAGAATAAAGTGAAAAGAAAACAAAAGACAAAAGACTATAACTATCAGATGGGAGGAGGGATATGTAATGATTGGAGAAAATTTGAACAAGAGCAAAATGTTTGGTGAGTTGAAGAAAGCCGAGATTGAAAATGTAAAGAAAGAAGAAAACCTTCAGGGGAGACAGAAGAAGGAAAAGCGAAGGAAAGGAAGAAGAATGGGTGGAGAGAATGAAAACAGGAGATACAAGCAATAAAACACTTCAGCGTGAATAAAAGCAAAGTCATAGAGGAGGCGTTCGGTAGGAGCGGTTAGATCTGAAGGCAACGCAGAACAGATCGCATGATGAACGAGCTCTGCCATGGAGAAAACAAAGAACTGACGAATACACCGCACAGGACAGAATCCGCCCAAATAAGAAGCAGGGCAGCATTGCGTCAGCGTATAAAAATGATAATAAACCCGTTCTCGCTAAGTAATGATGACCATCAGCTGCTATTTCAAGACTCGGTTTGGGATTCAAACAGCACTGTTTTCTGAATATCTTACTTAGCGGAATACTTCCATTACATAATTTCTTGTTTTCAGTACTGTATTGAACAACACGTTCAGAGAAACTGAGGGATAAAAAGCACGCACGTAGGAAGTGGGAACTGCGTTCAGGAGAACATTGGCTCGGTGTTGGGAAAACTAAAAAGACTGACAATGAGAAAAAAAATAGTTAGTGTGGAAAAACAGGACGAAGAGCACGATGTCTCCCAGAACTATAAGATGTGCAGACAATAATTCGAAAAATTAAAAAAGAACAGCCAGTGTGCAGACGGCTTCAACTCTTTCGTCTAGAAACAGGCGCAGCGCATGAGGAGAAGCAGCCGAAGATAGAACAACGAACGAATCTGCATAGAAAATTGAAAAGATTGCGAAAATCATTAAGAATGCGGATAGCCAAAAAGAACAAGAAAAAAAAACAATGAGCAACCGTCCGTCCAGACAGTAGGAAAAAAAGGAAACCAGGGACAACGAAAAAACACGGTGTCTGTCGCAATAGATAGCAGCGTTGCTTAGACCTCCTCCTGCTCCGCCGAACTCTTCTTCTTCTTGTTCCTCTTCTTGCGCTTGGGCGCGGCGATGGAGGCGCTGTAGTTGATCTGGTACCCGTCGATGGTGCCCTCGCACAGCATCTCGGTCGCCAGCGGCGGCACGTCCAGCGTGCCCTCGTACACCTGCGTCTCCGCGTTGTACCGCATCTGCGTGTTCCCCAGCGCGCGCACGTTGCTGCGCGGCCCGAAGAAGAACTCCACGTGCATCACGTAGTCCTTGGTGTCGTTGTAGTACGCCGTCTTGCGCGTGCGCGTGTCCGACAGCCGGAAGAACAGCCCGTTGCCGTGCTTGAAGGCGGGGAAGGTGCGGTCCGCGTCGAAGCTCGGCGTCCCGTTCAGGAACTCGATCTTGTGCTGCGGCAGGTCGTCGTTCAGGAAGTCCTTCGCCGGCAGCGTCATCGTCACCGACTTGTGCGACCGCGACAGCACCGACCGGAAGCTCGGCGCACGCAGCGGCACCGGCACCACCGCGTCGCCCTGGCTCGCCTCGTTCTCCGGCGGCACCGCGAAGGCCACCGTCTCGCGCCGCGACGCCTGCGGCTCCTCCAGCGCCGGTATCGGCTCCTCCAGCTCCCCCGCCGCCTCCGCCTGCGCGAGCGCCAGGCTCGCCTGCATCGCCTCGTTGCGCCGGAACGCCAGCACCGCCGACGCGCGGTTCGTCACCGCGTCCTGCAGCGCCTCCACGTACGCGTCGTCGCTCGCGAACTGCTTCCGCCGCGGCGCCTGCACACCGAACCGCTTGCACGAGTTCTTGAGCAGCTTCACGCGCAGCTTGTTCGGGAACGGCGCAAAGTACACGTCCAGCACCTCCTGCGTCGGCTTGAAGCACTCCTCCTCCTCCTCCGCCGTCAGCCGCCCCGCGCCGCCGCCGCCGCGCAGCTGCCGCTCCAGCTCCTCGTCGTTCGCCGCCGTCGCCGCGCGCCCCGCAAGGCTCGGGAACTCGCGGCCCCGCACCGTGATCAGCTCGTACATGTTCAGCGGCTCGCTCAGCCCCCGCAGCTCCTGCGGGCCCAGCTCCACCAGCTCGAACTCCGACGCGTCCTCCGCGGCCGCGCGCGCCGCCGCCGCCGCCGCCTCCGTCACCACCACCTGCCCGCCGCACGCCACGCTCTCCGTCCGCGCCGCCGTGTTCACCGTCGTGCCGTAGTAGTCGTACCCCTTGGTCACCGTGTCGTACGTCACGTCCGCGCGCCCCGTGTGCATCCCCACGCGCACCCGCAGCCCGCGCCAGCACGACGCGGGGCCGCCGCCCGACTCCTTCACCTTGCCTCCCTCGCGCAGCCCGGCGTACACCTTGTCCAGCGCCTCCGTGCCCCAGTCGTGCTCCAGCAGCCGCAGCTGCACGTCACGCGCCAGCCGCAGCGCGTCCGCCGCGTCCCCGAAGGCGATCATGAACGAGTCCCCCACCGTCTTCACCTCGTACCCGCCGTACTCCACGATCAGCCCGCGGATGATCTTGTGGTGCTGGTCCACCGCCTTGGTCATCTCGCGCGGCGCCGTCGCCCACAGCGCCGTGCTGCTCTCGATGTCGGTGAACACCACCGTCACGTCCGCGTCGCCGTTCGTCGGCGCGTTGCGGTTGTCGCGCGTGTTCGGCTTGCAGCAGCACAGCAGCACCAGCAGCACCACGGCCACCACAAGCGCCACGCCAACGATCGCGGCGATCGCAGCGATCAGCCCGATCGACGCCTTGCTCAGCCCGCGGCTGCCGCTCGACGCCGTCCCGCCGCTGCCGCCGCCGCCGTCGCCGCCCTGCGCAGCGCCGCCGTCCCCGCCGCCCCCGACGACGCCGCCGCCGCCCCCGGAGCTCGACGAGTCGGCCGCCGGCAGCACCGGGATCAGCCCCGGGTGCGGGTCGCTCGGCGTCACGAAGCGCGCCACCGTCGCGTAGCGCAGCAGCGGCGTCGTGCGCGCCACCACCGGCGCCGCCGACCGGTTCACCGCGTAGTCGTAGTCGTACACGCCCATGTCGCGCGCGCCCGCGTTGGACGTCTCGCAGAAGTAGTACCCGCCGGTCGGCTCGCACGGGCGGAACGGCCCGAAGCTGCGGTTGCCCACCGCCACCAGCCCGCCCCCGTACACCGCGTGCAGCACGTCCTCCGCGCTCGCGCCAGCCACCTGCGGCCTCGCAGCGAGCGCCGCGTCGATGAAGCCCACCGCCGCCTGCGCGCGCACCGCCGCGGGGCTCGTCGCCGCAGCACCGCCAGCCGCCTCGGCGGCGCGGGTGGACGCCGCCCCGCGCACCGCAGGCGCGCCCGCCCACGACGGCGCGTTGGTCACGAACAGCAGCCGGCTCGTCACGCTGCGCTCCGCGTCCGCGAAGGCCGCCTGCAGCTCCTCGTGCAGCAGCGTCACGTCGTCGAACATCAGCGCCACCCGCCCCGCCGCGTCGCCCGCCAGGAACGCCCGCACCGCCTCCACGTCGCCGGCGCCGGCGCCCACCACGATGTTCAGCACGCCCGGCCGCAGCCGCCGCCCCAGCGCGTCGCCCTCGCCGCGCACCGAGTACGCGAAGCGCACCACGTCGTGCGTCCGCGCCGCCTTGAAGGCGTTCGCCGCGATCGCGTACGACGCCGCGCGGTCGGCGCCGCGCACCACCGCCGTCACGTTCAGCCCCGCCGCGCCCGCGTGCAGCGTCAGCAGGTACAGCTGCTGCTCCACCGTCGGGAACAGGTACACCACGTTGCGCGCCGCGCGCCGCAGCTCCGGCGCAGGCGGGATCGGGTCCACGTACAGCACCGCCCCGTCCGACACGTCCACGGGCCCCGCCGTCGCGCCAACGTGCGCCGTCACCCGCGCCCCGGACGCGTCGGCCTCCGCCACCACGTCGTACGCCCGCCGGTACGCGCCCACCGCTCCCCCGCCGCCCTGCTGGCCCAGCAGCCGCCGCAGACTCGCGTGCGTCGCCGAGCCGCCCGCCGTCACCAGCCGCGCGCGCGCCGCAACAGTCACCGAGTCGCCCTCGCAGTCCCACAGCGGCGCCGTGAAGGGCGCGGAGCCCGTGAAGACCGGATACAGCGCGCCGCCCCGCTGCTCCACCCCGAAGACGAACGCGTTGCGCCCGACCGACGCGCACGCGCGCGGCACGCCGTGGCTGTTCGGGTCCGTCGCCTTGTCCGCCCCGTTCACCCCGTACACCTGGTCCCCGAGGAACTCCGTGTCGCCGCCGCCGCGGTACCGCGCCGCCAGATCCCCCGCGCTGACGCCGGACGTCCCGTACGAGTTGACGACCGTCGCGAAGAAGTTCCGCGCCGTCCAGCCGCGCGCAAACCGAAGGCGGGCAAAGGTTACAGCGGGTCTTCCGGCAGTTAGATACCCTTCAGCAGTTGTCTTCCGCATAGCCTCAATGCTGGGAAAAAGAAGGTCAGTCCCTCTGCCTTGGAAAGAATCGGGAAGAACCCCTAGCATTTGAGGTAGAATGTTGTTCAGAGTAGGTGAGTTATACTTCTCCACCGTGCTTGCAGACAAAAACGCAAGTGAGCCGTAAAGAATACGGCTATCTGTCGTGATATCAACCAATGCAGAGACAACAGAATAAACCTGGTCCCCTTGCGCGGCGGAGCTGGTGAAGATGTAGTACAAGGTGTTTGAAGACAAGGGAATGGTGGTGGTATTTGCTTGTTCGATCGGCACAGTCTGAAACTCTCCAGAAAACCCGTGGGAGTCGAAAAGAGAGCGCAGCGTCGTCAGTGCAGCTGTGAACGGGGTGGAGTGTGTCGGAAGGAATATGATCATATTGGTGAAGAACCCGCTTCGGAGAGCTTCTTGGGTCAGTGCCTTCGCCTCCACGCTCACGCTAGTCTGCAGGTACAGGTGGTTCGAGCTAGCATCCTCTGGGACATCCCAATCACCGGCGTGAAGATGAAGAACGCCTTCAGCGCTGCAGGTGTCCGTGATAAACTGCAGGATGCCAGTGTTGCTCGCAGCACTACACGTAGTACTGAGCTCCAGTGTTCCTCGGTCGCCATCCAGCTTCGTTGGGGATTTGTCACCGGATAAAGAGAAGCCCCACGTGAACAGATTATCGTCTTGCTGTAAAGCGGTGCCGATACTATAGTCAGCATCGGCTGCGGAGCACGTACTTGCCGCAAGCGTCAGGAGGAGCAAAAGAGTGGTGAGCATGACTTGTCTCATAAGTATCGTGACTGTAGATGGAGAGAAACAGAGTGAAGTAGTGAGTAGAATTAGGGAATATTTGTAGTTTGTATTATGCCTATTTGACGTTGTTACTGCTGTTGTTGTTGTTCCGGCAAACGTTGTGAAGGTTCACAGTTCTTAGCAGTCACCAGTGTCTCTGATACTCTTCAAAAAAAAAAAAAAAGAAAGAAAGAAAGAAAGAAAGAAAGGGGAGAGAAGTGCGAGAAAGAAAGAGAGTGTGCTTGAGTAAACCGATGCCGAAGGGAGTCTTCCTCTTTCGATATATCACCTCCAGCGGGTAACGTAAGTGGGAGATGTTTGAATTAAAAAAAGAAAAAGTGAGTCCGTGGAAATGGCGAAGCAGGGGAATAAAAAGAAACAAAAAGTACCAAATAGTATGGTTTAAAGAGAATGAGGATGAGGGTAACGAAAAGACATATAAAAATTGCGCTTAGTAAACACAACAAAAGCGTTAAGGAAATCAAAGATGGATGTACGGTGTCGAGTCGAGGCACCAGAGTAAAATATACAGAAGTAGAGAAGGAAGAGAATAAAGTTAGTTGTGAGAGAGGGGAAGAAAAAAAAAAAAAAGACCGTGATGTTTCTATATAAAGAAGAGAAAAGGAGCACTTGTATTTATGGAAGTTGATTTTGGCGACCGGGAGGAAGAAAATCGGGATGGAAACCTCTTCAGGAGAAGGAGTGAAGATAACCGAGAAGAAAAGAGGACCAGCACGACGAGCAGGAGATGGGTCAAGACGTCAATCACAGACAAAGCAGGTGAAGCGAAAGAAAAAAACAGTCATACCAGAAAAACGGTAGGTACACCACAAAACAGGGGAAGTGAGCGGTCAAATCAGAATCGACGGCGACACCAGTGGATGTTGGTAGAGCAAAATTGACCAACGTCAGAAGGCACACGAACACAGAGAGCAGCAGAGCAACTAGCCGCCACTTCGCCTAGTAGCGCTTAGAGTATTCTTGTCAGTGTTTCTTCGTCATCCACAATGCGTAATTTGCTCATCACGACAGATAGAGAGACGCGGAACAGTCGTAACGAGTTCAGGGTCAGGTCAACCGGTTTTCAGGCACGAACATCGAGAAAGAAGTGAGGGAGAGGAGAGAGAAGCTGAGTGCGCCGAGGTAAGGGTGTCATTCAAACATTGTTCTCCACGCAGCCAAACAAGTGAATGCGCTGACAAATCGAAAAAGTGGAGAAAGTGGAGGGAGTGAATAAAGCCGGCAGTCGGTAGAAAGCATGAAATGAAAAAAGAAGGAGAGGGGAAAGAAATCCCAGTGGGGGAGCCGCGCAAAAAACAGTAGTTTCAAAAGGGAGGAAAACGAAGGAGGGGAAAAGGAAAGCAGTCACGACGGGCTTTGTTAAAACCAATCGTGCACATTTGTTGTGGAGAGAGAGAGAGAGAGGGGAGAGAGGGTGGGGGAGAGAAGATGCGGCTGAACAATGAGAAAGAAAAGAAACAGGAGAGAGGGAGCGCGGGAGACAGCAGGTTCAAACCCTTTGCAAAGCAAAGGAGTACCTCATTACAGCGATTCTTTGGCATACTCCCACACGAGGCGGGCATACTTGGAGGCGGACAGGCTGGTAGCGCTGTTGACGGCGTCAACGTCTCCATCGCAGCTGTTGCTAACACCGAGGTACGAGAGGTGGTCGAAGACATTGATAGGCAAGTAGTCGTTGCTGCAACGGCTGTCCTCCTTGCTGGTGCTGTCAGCGCACGTCTTATACGTGTTCATGTCGTCGCCGCGGTAGAAGATCTCGTTGGGCGAGTGGCGGAAGCCAAAGCTCAGCGGAGGCAGATGCGGCACGGGATCGCGGTTATGAGTAATACGGTACAGGGCACTGCCGGGGGCAAAGCCGTACTTGACAACATCATGCACCCACGACGCGTACACGGGGTTACCGACGCGGGGCTCGCCAAAGCCGTAGTAGAGCACCTGACGGTTGCGCAGGACTGGAACAGAGGCGAAGAGATCGGCCATGCAAAGCTCGGCAAGAGCGGCTCCAAGCGAATGCCCAGTCACAAGAATGTTATACTCGGGGTAGCGGGCGGCAAGAACATTCATGTGCGCAACGATGGTGGCCTGCAGTGACCGGTATGCCGCCAGAAAACCACGGTGGACCTCGCAGCCGCCGCAGAAGGGATTGGTCAGGTTGGCAAGCCCACCGGTGCCTCCGAGAAGTAGTGGGGAGTACACTGTCAGTCCGTACACAAGGTTCGCAATCCAGTTGGCAATGTTAGACGACCCTCGGAAGGACAGCACAATCTGGCGGTTCTCGTGATCCGCTAGGCCGAAGCCCTGGGTGTCATAAATGTCATTCTCGTAGAGGATGACATCACTGACGTTGGTGGTCGCACGG
This sequence comes from Kentomonas sorsogonicus, assembly GCA_030347455.1. Taxonomy (NCBI): domain Eukaryota; phylum Euglenozoa; class Kinetoplastea; order Trypanosomatida; family Trypanosomatidae; genus Kentomonas; species Kentomonas sorsogonicus. Next base: position 324,029 of record JAQOSZ010000068.1, on the reverse strand, counting down.
CACGACGGGCAGCTGAAATCGGAGACCTCAGGACCGTCACAGTAGGCCGACTTGCTGAAGAACCACGCCCGCAGGGACACCTTGACGGAGTACGACTGGTCATACACCTGCGCGTCTGTACAGGATACGCACCCCAGCAGCAGAAGCAGAAGTGTCAACACCGCTGCTGGGGAGGAGGCGGACTTGAGGCACCGATGAGTTGAACGAGAGAACAACATGACGCCAAGAAGAGGTAATGTAGGTGGATTGACTTGAAGCAGTGAAACGTAGAGAGAGCAGAAGGAAAAGAGAAGAAGAGAACGGAGTAGCGCACTCAAATGATAAAAGGAGCTCTGACGTGTTTTTTTTTTCTTCTTTGGCGTAGAGAACGGGGGAAAGGGGGAACACAGAGAAATGGGGAGGAACAAGGGAGGAAACTGTCTGAGATACTACAGTACAACTGTCCATGTATGCAATGCGAAAGATCATAGAGTATTGCAATGCTGACATTCAATAGATATGCATAAATTACGTATAGATCGGTTGCCCCTTCGTTTTCTGATGCTCCGGAATCTATAATTATAAAGTAAAAAGGATGCAAAGGAAAAAAGCAAGTGTTCAAAAAAAAAAAAATAGTAGAAGTAGAAGTAGAAAGCAAGGAGCAACAATGCAAATAGGAAGGGGGAAAAAACGACACAAAATGTTCGGATACTCGTGCACCCTATACAGAGAGTACATGGATCCTCCTCTAATGGCAGCGGCGAAACACCCGAAAACGTGACTAGACGGGGAGAGTGACAAAAACAAACATGAGCTTCATAGTAGGTGTTCATCAAAAGCAAAAGCGCCCACCGGACTTACATGACCGCACACTTGCACTTGGAATCGGCCTTTTCCTTCTTGTACTTTTTCGCAATATCAGGTAGGTCATCTTTCTCCTTCTTGAAATTCTTGTCCCTCTTGTGTCGTGCTTCCTCCAGCTTGCGGCGTTCGCGGTCCAGCTTAGCATCGGTATCAATATCACGCATGCGACCTGAGAGAAGGTCCTTGAACCGTTGAGCCTCCGCCTCGCTATCCTCGTCTTCATTGGCACCGTAGCTACTCCCGTGATTGTCATCTTCAGAGTCGCGGGTAGGGCGTCGATCTGGTACGCGATCGTCGAGGACGGAGTGAAACGGTCTGCCTTTGGTGTTTTGTACGCTGGGGTCAGCACCAGGTCTGTCCAAGTCATTCGGCTCGTACGAGGGCTCATCCGTCTCACCACGGTTGGCAGTCAGACTTTTTCCTCGTAGGAGCATTTCCATTTCCTCTTTTTCCTTCGCGCGACGCTCAGTGAGTGATGAGGTTTTGTTATTCGCCACTGTTGGTGAAGGACGCCTGTTCTCCGGGATGTTTGTATGCTCCTGCTCAACTGGGGACGGCAGGCCACTGGCAGGTGAAAAGATCGCGGTGCTGTTATCCATAAACGGTGGTGGTTGATTCGTTGATGCTTGCATGTCGAATTGAAAGCCGCTGTGTTGCCATGAACCACCGCTAGCGGCGGCACTACTTTTCCCAGTGTTGCTTTCGGAACGCCCGTCAAAAAACGGCTGTGTTTCCTCGTCCTCTTCTCCCCCTAGCCCCGTCGTCCTGATGTCGCCACCAGCAGTTTTTGCAGCTTTCGCGGTATTCCGAGCGCCGTCTCTCATTTCCTCATGTTGCCGCTGTTGCCGTTTTCGCTTTTGTTGTTCGGCGGCGGCAGCAAGCATACCCACACTACTCGTCAGTGGGGCGGTAGGAAGAGAAGTGTGCTGCAGCGTGGTGTATTCCTCTTCTTCAAGCATCGTTTCAGACTCCTGATGCTCATCCAAGGCATGCTCGTTCAACAGCATGGTACGACACAGACGAGTGAGCAGGGCAGACACACCAGCGCCGCTCCGTGAACTGACCTCGCCATAGTGAACCTCACTGAATACATCCAACAACAACTCACGCACCTCAGCGGAGGTCACGATGCCTTCGCGGCCGAGAAAGCGCTCGGCACCAGCACCGTCGTCGTCCGGAGGAATATCCTCCGTCAGCAAATCGGACTCGTCATCGCCAGCCGACAGAAACGACACATCAGTCGCAGCACACCGTTTCTGATTGTCGCGCACAGCTGCATCGGGGGAATCGAGGAGATCTAATTTATTTCCCACCACGAAGATGTTAGCCTGCTCCAATTCGGGGAGGAACTCGGCAGCGGCAGTGAGATGCCGCTCCGTTACGTCACGCAGTGTTTCCAGCACGCTGATGTCAAAAACGCACAGAATCAGAGAGGTGTGCGGGAAAACTGTCGACGCCCCAGCCGCGTATTTGGTCAGACCAGCAGTGTCCCACAGTTGTAGACGCACATTTCTATTAGGGAAGACATTTTCAACCATCACCGCGCTAAAGTCTGTTCCGATAGTTGGCGTTGTCGGTGGTAATGGTGTGAAGTTACTCTTGCCCCTGCCGGCAGCCGCGCATTGCAGAAGACGTTGGATCAAAGAGGTCTTACCGACTCCGTGGTTGCCCAGCACGACGACCTTGAACACGTACTCCTTGACCACTGGAACAGGCGATCCGCCCACTGTTTCCGTCATAGAGCCCTCATCGCCGCTGTAGTCCTCGGCGTTTTGATTCGCGGCAATGCGGCTCATTTCTAGAATATGAAGCAAGAAAAAAAAAACTGTGAAAGTGTGTTTCTTACCGCTGCGGAAAAGAAAGCGGTTCCCCTTTCTTGGTCCTTGTCTATGCCCAGGACACTGCTATTGGGTTGTATCACTATCTGTAGATAGGTAACAAGAAAAGAAGGTGATGCGGAAGGGATGTGATCAGCTGATTTCAGGTACAAGTGAAACAGAAAAGGTTGAAGGGAGATGGGGGCCACTAAGCGTCGTCATCCTGCCATGTCTGTCAAGTACGCCATGTGAACAGATTATGTGGCAAAAAATCATCAGTTCTCGAGATCATCGCTAATTGGGGTAGAAAAAAAAAAGAACTGATTGCATAGATCTTTTTATGGATAAGCGAGATACGGCATTCAGCGGATAAGAAGGAGCTAAAGATGTGGTGACAACACCGCAGTGGTGGACAATGAACACGTTGGAAGTGTGAGCTGGTCGCAAAACCACTTAGAGATGTCAAGTGACAGTGCGAGAAAGATACACGAAACGGTGGTGTCTCTTCAGTACAACTAGTGCTAAAAAAAAAAAAACTGAACAGCTTCAGTGGGATATGCAAGAAGAGGAGTGTGCAAAGAAAAAGAAGGGCTACTATCTGTGGTATCCTTCTACTTCGCTGCCCCAGCGCACGACTTCATCAAGCGGATCTACAGTCATAACAACGAGGACAAGATGCAATTATTATAGGAAACAAAAAAGGGGGAAGGGGAAGGGAAAAAGAGGAGAACGAATGAAATACGAAGAGTGCGTCTTACTACGGTAGCCGTACTTTTCCTGAACAGCACGTCAACTGAACAGTTGCACTTTTCTTTCAGTTTTTCATTTCGAGATATCAATGGTGAGGGGTTAAGACAAATTCGGTTGTCATACAGTCTTACAGGAAACATTAGCAGGAATGAGCCACTGTAAAAAGCTACGGGTCTTCAGCTGCTAAACTTGAGCGCTGCCGCTTGTCGGAGAATCTCAGGGAGGGCGACAGCGGCACCAGACTGTACAAATATATCCACACTATTCGTATGGCCGCTGCGGTCGCAGTTGACCTCAATCTTCACTACCCCATCGCGTGCAAGGGTGGGAAGGCCCGCTGCAGGGTACACAGAGCCGCTGGTACCGGTGATGAGTAGAACATCGCCTCTCTGCAAGCCCTTGATGGCCCGCTCGGCGTTCTCCCATGCCTCGGAGGGCAGATTCTCGCGGAACAGTGTCGCATCAGGGCGGGCTTTACTGCCACACACCGTACACGACGGCTGCTTGCGCGGCAACGGTTCATCCTGGGGAATAAGGATGGGGTGGCCGCTCTCGATACAGCGATGACGAAATATTGTGCCGTGTACTTCATATACAGTGTCAGGAGGACTGCCAGCCCGTTGGTGAAGATAGTCGACGTTTTGAGTAACGATTTGGACGCTCCCTGTGTTGCCGCGTAACTGCAGCACCCTCTCCATATCCGCCACGGCGCGATGGCCGTCGTTCGGCATGGCGCGGAAAATGGGGTCGTGGAATTTGAGGTAGTACGACCACGCCCAGCCCGGTGTCCAGCGCCAGCCCAACGGGGTGCCGAACATGAAAAGCGCGAAGCGGTTCTTCCATATGCCAACCTCCGGGTCGCGAAAGGTGAGGATGCCACTCTCCGCGCTCATGCCGGCGCCGCTGAATACCACGACGCGTTTCGCGCGGGAAAGCGCCTGCGCAGCCTGCTGAATAGATGAGTTCTGGAGTTCCATGGTTGTTTTGGCCTGTTGTTTTCGGAAATTGGGGTGAGAGGGGGGGGGGGGGACGTGGTAAGCGGGGGTGGGCGTCGGGGCTGCGTGGGAGATTGCGTGCGGCGCGAGGGATGGGCGGGGCCCTGGGGGTGCCACCGCGACAGGCCGCCACGGGAGGGGTGGCACAGAGATGGAGCACCCCCGCACGCACACAGACACCGACACCTTGCCCCACCACACCGAACGCCGACGCGGCCCCCCACCTCAGCGAGCATCGCCAAACTCCGCCGAGGGCACCGACGAACCCCCCCCCCCCACCACACACACACACAGACCCGGCGCCCCCCCTTTCTAATATTTGTTCCGCTGAGCTATGTGTATTTTAAACCTCTGTTCTTCATTCTATGCTCCCACATTCCTCGCTTCGTCTCCCTCCTCCTTCGTCTTTCCAACCATCGCCGCAGAATAATTGTTAAGCCTTCCCCCTTCCCGCCTTCTTCATAATCCCAACCTCTTCTAACTGAGACCGACCCAGAAAGCCCCCCTCGTAATAGTGATCCCCCCCTGCACTCAATTCACGCCGCCATCAACAGAATCAGCCTTTCCTACCTGGAGATGCCGTCGCAGAACGCTCCCTACGCGCATAGCCGCGAGCAGCCCGACAGCGACCGCAATGACGCGGCGGAAATGGACTTCCTGGGTGATGGTGCCCAAAAATCACTGCCCGGAAACGAGCTGCCGCAAGCAGATCCCAACACCGACACCGGTGCCGACTACGCCGCCCCGCAGAACGAGGAAGAGCAACCACGCCAAAACTGCATTGTACGCACTGTGCAGACAATCATTCCCAGTGGTGGAATGGTTGCCAACTGCTTCAGTCTGGCGTCCGTGACACTTGGCGCAGGTATCATGTCGATGCCTGACTCCTTTCTCGTGAGCGGTATCGGTCTGGCTCTCATCTACCTTGTTGTGAACGTACTTATCACAATTTACTCTATCTACCTCATTGCCCACGTGGCGCACATGACGGGCCTCCGCAGTTTCGAAGAAATGGGCCGCGTGCTTTTCGGGCGCGGCTGGGACTACTTTGTGGGTTTCATCATGTGGCTCTCTTGTATCGGCACCGCCGTTGCGTACATCAGTGCGCTGGGTGGCCTGCTTAGTCCCATCTTCAAGCACTCCCTTCCAGAGGGCGCCTACCTGCGCACACAAAGCGGCAATCGCCTGATGACATCGATGTTCTGGCTGGCCCTAATGGTGCCCATCATTATCCCCAAGCATGTCAATACTGTGCGTTACGTATCGGCGCTGGGTGTGATGTTTGTGTTTTACTTTGTCATCTGTATTGTGGTGCACGCCGCAACCAACGACGGGCTGCGCCAAGGGATGCGCGGCGATATGGTATACTTTGCCACAGGTAATAACGCCATCTACTCGCTCTCTATCTTTGTCTTCAGCTTCCTGTGTCAATGTCCGAGCGTGCAGATTTTTATTGAAATGACGCCGCGGCCGTCTGTATGGCGCCTCACCATTGCGACAGCCATCTCCATGACCGTCTGTATGACACTCTACATCTTTGCCGGCATCTTTGGTCTTTTTGACTTTGGTGATGATGCTGAGGTGAACGTGCTGGAAAACTTTGACCCGGTGCACACGCCCTACATCATGATTGCGTACATCGGTATGCTCGTCAAGCTGGTATGCGCATTTTTCATGAACATGATTCCGATCCGCACCTTCGTTTACTACGTTCTGCGGTGGGACCTGGAGACCCTGCCATACTGGAAGCACATCATCGCCATGGTTATCATGGCTACCGTCGTTCTGATTCTAGGTCTCTTTGTGCCTTCCATCAACACGGCTCTTGGTCTTGTCGGATCACTTTGCGGTGGCTTCATTGCGTTTATTTTTCCGGCTCTGTTCTACATGTACTCTGGCAACTGGTCTCTCCGGACAGTGGGCATCTTCAACTTTGTTGGGTGCCATTTCCTTAATGTGGGCGGTGTCATTGCAATTGTGTGGGGCACCATCATTACTATTTACAAGAGCTTTATTGCGTAGTGACTTGGAAGCCATACTAAGGTATCAGATGCATTAATTTGCAATTGCTGTAATTGCGCAGTTTTCGCTCAGTAATTTTCCCCTCACACAAACTCTCTTTCTCACCCTCACTCATGTATACAGCTGCGGGACGTCCTTTCCCGTTCCGCACGCTGCTGTTCCCCACCTTCTCCCAGCTTGGTCTTTGTGGGTCTTCTTTCAATTCGCACGGGCGTTTTCTTTTTTTGTTATTGCTTTTATTTCCTTTTTCGCCCCCCCCCCCCTCCCTCTCTGCCAAGCCAGTCTTTTTTTTTTCTTGTACTCTTTCGAACTCCTATTTATCTGCCCTTCTTGTTTCGTATCATGTAGCAACGTATCAATTCCACTGTGAAATCTCCACACCATATTCAACACGCGAAGTTAGCATTGATATTGTTGCTGAGACGTAACTACGGTGAAGGGGAAAATTGAACGCGATCCATAAACGCTCTATGAGAAAAGGGAAATTAAAACAAATGTTAAGTGATTCGAACGCGTTTCCCCTATTATATGTTCGGCACTCTTTGTTTATTTTTTTTTTGTTTATTTTTATTCTATTCTTTTTTTTTTCCTTTGTCTCAAAATTTTCACACCCGCTCTTTCATTTATTACAAGTGTCAGTTCGCGTGCATTTTTCATTTGGTCGTTTAATCTCATTTTTATTTTGTATTTTTTTTTTCTTCCCATCTGCTCGCTACCTTTTTTGTTGTTGTTGTTTGTTTGTTTGTTTGTTTGTTTTGATTCGGCTGCCCACAGAACGTAACTAATTTGTTGGAGTGGGTATCTTTGCCGAATAGGACACATAAAATTTGAACTGTAAAATCTCGAGGAACTGCATCGAACATCAAAGAATTATGCGCGATCACACCTGTCGAGACATTCAGATAGTCGAAGAGTCGCAAGTCCTCGAGCAAGTCTCAAGATTTCTTTTTAATGCCTAGCTACTATGTCTACCGCAACTCCGATAAAGAGAGGGGCGATGTAATTCGAATGTCGAAACAACACATATAGTGGAGTCCATCATTAAGTTAACTTCTTTAGTTTAGTTTTTTTTTGTTTGATTTAATTTAGACCATCTGTCTCTCTCTCATTCTCTAACATTTTTCTTCTTCTAATACTTTACCATTTATCTTCATTTTTCATCATCGGTCTGCGTTCCAGGCAGGCTCCAATTCGTTTCAGTTCCGCCTTTGTACGTTCCAGGAGAGTGCACGGGCACATAAAAAAATAATAATACTAATAATAGACGATAACAACGATGCAAGTTTAGTGAATCTGTTAGCATGTGAAAGTGAACGAGTTTCTGCACGTTAGAGTAACACTAATGAATAGAACACACTCCTTCCCCCCCCCCCCTTCTCCCACCACTATTTAGTTTGGGAGTGTGCACAGACGCACTCAAACACTCACACCTCGCGTCGCAACACGGCACACCAACGCCCCCCCCCCCTCTCTCTCTCTCTCCACGTCTGAATCGCCGTCGAGGGTATCGACGACCTCCATCCCTTTGCATTATCATCTCCGCTTTGCTATGTACATGTTGTCATACCTATTAGTTCTCCGCTCCCACATTCCTTGCTCCCTCTCCCTCCTCCTTCATCTTTCCAACCAACACCGTAGAATAATAATTAAGGTCACCCCTTTTCAGCCTTCTTCATAATCCCACTCTCTTCTAACTGAGACCGACGCAGATAGCCTCCCGCAGCAGCACACTCCCTCCCCTGCACTCAGTTCACGCAGTCAACGGAATCAACCTTTCCTACCTGGAGATGCCGTCGCAGAACGCCCCTACGCGCATAGCCGCGAGCAGCCCGACAGCGATCGCAATGACGCGGCGGAAATGGACTTCCTGGGTGACGGTGCCCAAAAATCACTGCCCGGAAACGAGCTGCCGCAAGCAGATCCCAACACCGACACCGGTGTCGACTACGCCGCCCCGCAGAACGAGGAAGAGCAACCACGCCAAAACTGCATTGTACGCACTGTGCAGACGATCATTCCCAGTGGTGGAATGGTTGCCAACTGCTTCAGTCTGGCGTCCGTGACACTTGGCGCAGGTATCATGTCGATGCCTGACTCCTTTCTCGTGAGCGGTATCGGCCTGGCTCTTATCTACCTTGTTGTAAATCTGCTCGTTACAATTTACTCCATCTACCTCATTGCCCACGTGGCGCACATGACAGGCCTCCGCAGTTTCGAAGAAATGGGCCGCGTGCTTTTCGGGCGCGGCTGGGACTACTTTGTGGGTTTCATCATGTGGCTCTCTTGTATTGGCACCGCCGTTGCGTACATCAGTGCGCTGGGCGGACTGCTTAGTCCCATCTTCAAGCATTCGCTTCCAGAGGGCGCCTACCTGCGCACGCAAAGCGGCAACCGCCTGATGACATCGATGTTCTGGCTGGTTCTGATGGTTCCCATCATCATCCCCAAGCATGTCAATACTGTGCGTTACGTATCGGCTCTGGCTGTGATGTTTGTGTTTTACTTTGTCATCTGTATTGTGGTGCACGCCGCAACCAACGATGGGCTGCGCCAAGGCATGCGCGGCGATATGGTATACTTTGCCACAGGTAATAACGCCATCTACTCGCTCTCTATCTTTGTCTTCAGCTACCTGTGCCAGTGTCCGTGCGTACAGATTTTCATTGAAATGTCTCCGCGTCCGTCTGTATGGCGCCTCACCATTGCGACAGCCATCTCCATGACTGTCTGTATGACGCTCTACATCTTTGCCGGCATCTTTGGTCTTTTTGACTTTGGCGATGATGCTGAGGTGAACGTGCTGGAAAACTTTGACCCGGTGCACACGCCGTACATCATGATTGCGTACATCGGTATGCTCGTCAAGCTGGTATGTGCCTTCTTCATGAATATGATTCCGATCCGCACCTTTGTCTACTACATTCTCCGCTGGGACCTGGAGACCCTGCCATACTGGAAGCACATCATCGCCATGGTTATCATGGCTACCGTCGTTCTGATTCTGGGTCTCTTTGTGCCTTCCATCAACACGGCTCTTGGTCTTGTCGGGGCTCTCTGCGGCGGTTTCATTGCGTTTATCTTTCCGGCTCTGTTCTACATGTACTCTGGCAACTGGTCTCTCCGGACTGTGGGCATCTTCCACTTTGTTGGGTGTCATTTCCTTAATGTGGGCGGTGTCATTGCGATTGTGTGGGGCACCATCATTACTATTTACGTGAGCTTTATTGCGTAGCGACCACGAAGACACGGTAATACCTCGTATACATTCTGTTTTCGGCTGCTGTCCGTGCGTTGTCTCGTTTTCCGTTGTTGGTTCCCATACAACCGCTCTTTCACCCACTCTTCCATATACAGCCGCGGAACGTCTTTTTGCGTTACGCGCGCTGCTGTTCCCCACCTTCTCCCAGGTTGGTCTCCGTGGGTCATTTCTTAATTCGTACGGTTGATGTCTCCTTCTTTTCCTATTTCCCCCCTTTCCCCACCAACGTATTCTTTCGTCCGCATATATATGTTGTCTAACTTTCGCTTTTATGTGCTTCTTGATTAACATCTCGCTCGCAGAAATGTATTAGACCTCAGTTGTTTCATTCCTTTTTTTCGATCTACTCTGAAGTCTCCACACTATATTCCATACCTGGACTACCGCTATTAGAAATGCTGCTTAGATGAAAGAAAGAATAAATGCACGATTATACAGATGCTCTGTATGAAGACACTAGAAAGCAAAGAAGAATAAATCATAAGGTGTTATTTTTGCAGTATTAATTGAAGTACTACTCTCTATTATATATGCAAAATTGGTTATCTCCCCTTACGATTTCATCCTTGTCTGTTCTCCTTGGCTCCGAAAGTTTTTCTTTTTCTTTTTCTTTTCTCCGTTCTTCCCTTCCCTCTTCCTTTTCTTTTCCCTTTTTTCTTTCTCTCGAGGTCTCAAAATTTTCACACCGGCAACTTCATTTGATGAATTTTCCGTTTCGTGTGCGTTTATCATTTTTTTTTTCCCCTTTGCTTGTTCACGTATTTTTTTTTTCTTTCCTTTTCCCCCTGTTCGCTGCTTTTTCCGGGCATTCTGCACGCATATACAGACTCTGACCTTGGAACGCTTCTAAAACGGCTCTCTCCTTTGATGTTTTTCAAGATAATCACTTCATCGTTTGTTGAAAAAAGAGAGTGAGAAGAAGATGTGCGAAACCTGCTCCGGCGCTGTAGCGTGATTGTACGATAGAACTGTGGTGATTTAATTTGGTTTGCTCCTGGCCATCAAAAACTGGAATGGTCGTTACCGCTACCTTCCGTGATTGTTCACGAGCTTTTTTGTACCACGTGTAGCAAGGTATCCGCTCTCACATCTCTTGTTACTGTTTGTGTCAGTTTGTTTTTCCTGCGCCTTTTTCTCTCTTACCCCTTCTCCTGTCCTCCGCTTGATGAGGCAGCTCCTGTTGTCGTTGTTCCCGATGAAGTCAGTGTTGTTGATGCTACAGCTCCGGAAAGCGAATTGAGAGCGTCTATTTATTCATTCCTTTTAGTTTCTTTCGTGTTTGTTTTCAAAACAATCAAACAAAAAATGTTTTCATTTGACCTGAGAAAGAGAGATTACATATATAACAGTAGAGCCCTTTCCTCCATTTTTTTCTTTTTCATTTACATTTCTCCTACTTTTCCTCCTTCACCTTTTTCTTGTTTTTCTTGTTCTTGTGTTGACCCCTCTCTCCCCACATTGCCAAATATTCGGAATGTATGTGAGTGTGTTGTAACGATCCTTTCATTATTTTGTTCTGCCGTTCGTCACTCTCAACATCTGGTTAAAGGAATTGCAAAATAAACGGCAGCTCCTCTCTCCCTCCCCCTTCTTTTTTGTCCCTCATCTTCAACGTGCCAGGGATTCTGGCCTTTAAGGCCTGAAGTACAGCAACGTCCACTAGCAAAACACACGGTGCGGTAAGCCACGTGACAGCTGCAACTTACTCTATATAATTCTTTTTTTTCTCTCATGTTTTACGGTGCTCTAAGAAAAAGAGAAAGAAATACGTCCAGTAGAAGACCTGAAGACAAGGGAGCCACCAGAGCACACACGCAGTTGTCCCGATTGTATCATAACACTCTAACCCAATTCGACAATGGTACACATCGATAAAGGACTCGTACGAATGTTCAAACCTCATCTTCTTAGCTTCTTCTTACTGTACTGCGCATCCTCGACCTCTTTGTGCTCTTTAAATCTGAATGCACCTATTTGTCTCTGCGATCGTTTGTTTTTGTCCTTCCCCTCTTTCCAATATTGTTTTTTTTTTCTTCTCCGTGATCGTTGTTTACCTCTATCTACGCGTTTGTTTCGCTTTGGCGATCAGCTATATAAAAGTACTCCTTTTTCCGAAGGATCGCACGCAAACACATTCCCACGGCTGTGATGACTGAATTTATAAAACGAGCGCTTGAATTGGCGTTTGTACACCGTGCATACTTGATGCTCTCACAGCGTGGTTGGTTCAGTGATTTGTCCGTCCTCTGCGTCTTCACTGCTTGAGGTTCAACTCCCCTGGTAAACCTCACGTTGTCTCTTTAGGTGTGCGCGGTCTGTAATTTCCCTGTAAAATGACAGTGGTATCTCGACGCAAGCACTCCCCACGCTTGATGGTCTCTGAGACATTGACCTTACATTATGTTTCTCTCTTCGCTCGCCTACTCCCCCCCTTCTCCATCGCGTATTGCCAGATTTGTTTAGCTTCGAATTAGCCAATAACAAAGTATATCTCTCTCTCTCTCTACACATATTTCTTCATCACCATATTACTATTATTGCTATTAATACTATTTCTCTCTCTCTCCCTCTGTCTCTCTTCCCCCGAAAACGACTGCAGCACATACCCTGTGCTCTCATTGCCTACTGTTCCTTTCCCGCATTATTTCGTTCTCTTCTTTTTTTTTTTTTTTCATTCTTTGGTGTTTATTTTCTCTTGCAAATTAGTGAATCATCTGCGTAGAAAACTAAAGTTACTCTCTCACCCAACCACTTTAAGCATCCACTATAACTACAATGGCTGAGCGAGAGGTGGAGGACGCCCTATACAAGGAGGGTGAGATCTTTGAGGCGGAGGCGGCCTACGCGGCGCAGAACGAGCGCGACGGCAACGCGCCGTACGGCGCTGGCAAAGCCGGTGGCAAGAGCGCCATCGAGGGTGACGTTTACGCAGGCGACGCGGCGCCATACAACCCTGCTCAGATGGAGGTGGAGGAGGACCACCAACCCGAGAGCACCGGCTGCTTCGGCGCGATTAACCGGGCGGTGCGCAAAGTCTTTCCTTATGGTGGACTCGCCGCGAACTGCTTCAGTCTCGCCTCGGTAACGCTGGGCGGCGGCATCATGGGCATGCCGAATGCTTTCCAGACCAGTGGCCTCATCATGTCGCTCATCTACCTGGTGGTCATGACGTCGCTTTCTGTGTACACGTACTACATACTCGGTCTCGTTATGGTGAAGACGGGGTGCCGCTCGCTGGAGCAGATGGGACGGCTCTTCTTTGGCCCCGCCGGCGGCTACTTTGTGGGCTTCGTGCTGCTCCTCTCGTGCACGGGCATCGCTATTGCCTACATCAGCGCGATCGATAGTGTGGTGAAGCCGATCTGCGACGAGGCACCCAACACGCCCGAATTCCTGCTGACGCGCAACGGTCGCCGCTGCCTGCAGGTGCTGGTGTGGGCGACGTGCATGGTGCCTGTGGTGCTGCCTAAGCACGTCAGCAGCATCCGCTACGTGTCGCTGGTTGGCGTCTTCTTTGTGTGCTATTTCTCCGTCTGCATCGTGGTGCACTCGTCCATGAACGGGTTGCAGCTGGGGATGCGCGATGGCATGGCGTACTTCACCACCGGCAACCGCGCCATCTACGGCCTCGGCACCTTCATCTTCTCGTACATCAACCAGGGCGTGTCATGTGCCATTTACTACGAGATGACCCCGCGGCCGTCCGTGCGCATGCTGACCCTCGCCAGCGCCATCGCCATGTCGGTGTGCTTCGTCTTCTACACCTGCGCCGGCGTCTTTGGCTACTTTGATTTTGCTGACCACATTCAGAGCCCCGTGCTGTACAACTATAAACCCATTGAGGACCCGTACATGATGGTCGCCTTTATCGGCATGCTCGTCAAGATCGTGGCGGCCTTCGCCATGAACATGATCCCGATCAAGATGTTCATCCTCTACGTCATCCGCCACGACATCGAAACCGTCCCGTACTGGATCCACACGGTGATTGTCGTCACGATGAGCATCCTTGTCCTCCTGGCCGGCATGTTTATCCCCTCGATCAACGTCGCCTTCGGTCTTGTTGGCTCCCTCTGCGGCGGCTTCATCGCCTTCATCTTCCCCGCCCTCTTCTGGATGTTCGCCGGCAACTGGTCGCTGCGCACAGTGGGGCCCATCCACTACGCCGTGACGCACCTGCTGCTCGTCGTCGGCATCATTGCCATTGTGTGGGGTACCATCGCCACCATCTACAGTAGCTTCATCGAGTAAGTGCAACATCTACACACTGATGTTTGCGACCTTCTGCATCCTTCCGCATTATTTATTACCTTCTTTTTTTTTTTTCTTGAGGTTTGTTTCAATTCGCTTTCCCGTTTCCTCTCCCTCTCCCACTATTTTGAATGACTATTTTCTTCCGAGTTGAATACTTCCTTTCTCTTTCCGTTACCGTTGAAGCCACTTCTTTGACTATCCTTCCTAAGCCCTAACGGGCACCGTACTGCTGTTGAAACGTAAGATACAGTACGGAGGAGGGGAAAGTGGACTCGCGTACGTGCGGGGCGAGCGTTATCCTGATATCTCATCCTGGGAAATTCGAGGTCACTGTTCCATTTTCTTTTTTTTCCTTTTTGCAACCTCGAAAATGTGCCGCATTTTTCCCCCTCTGTTTTGCAGATTGAGAATTGCTTTCAATCTTCTGTTCTGTCAGTTTCAGCGCCCCTCGCCAACGTAATGGATGAAACCTTTTCAGTTCTTTCTGTATACACATCTACACACACACACACACACACACACAACCATGTCGGCGCACGCACAGTTCTGTATCTGCGTACAGCACGCGGGAGACGGGGGCGAGGATTTAGCGTAATTCTTTATTCTTTATTCTTCATTCTTCATTCTTTTTTTTTTTTTTCGAATTCTAAATCTTTAATAATTATGTATGTGTTCTTTCTAGTTTCCATCTCCACAGTATACACGGGGTGGCGTCAGTGATCATTTCCCTCCTCTTCTATCCGTTTTTATATTGATAATTGTCCCCGCCCTCCTACTCCCCCCCCCCCCACTTCTCTTACGTCCGGTACACGAGTAGTACCCCTAAATCACGCCAAGAAATGCCGCCGCGCTGGTTTCTGTTCATTCTCCATCCTGTCTTCTTTTTTTTTCCCACTAGTTTCTTCTTTTCCGGTGGCGCGTCAGCAAGCTGTTTTCTGTTCTGACTGTCCTCCCTGTTCCTCTTTTTATTGGTGAGCGTTTACAATATGAAGGCAAGGGAGAGACTAAACACAGGCGCAAACGACATAGTATAAGAGTTCTAAAAAGTAATAATAAAAAATCCAATAACAAAACACTTCTACCAGGTACTACCAGGTATTTCCTTTCTTATATTTCTTTCTTGCCCATCAACATGCAACCCCCACCCCAATCCCCGTCTCCTGCGTTTTTCTTCTTTTCTCTTTTAACACACACACACATATATATATACACACATGCACATGCAACTAACACTGACCCAATCCCTCTCCACGAAAAAAAAAAGGCTTATGCTCCGCCACTGTGATGCATGCTTGTTGACCGGATTCAGCGCAGCACGCCCCCTTTTTTTTGTCTTGTCAATTGTTATTGTTCGGAAGAGACGGCGACCCCGCAAAATGACTAAAACTGCCCGCGCAACTCTTCGGCGGGGTCGGAAGGTGCTGGGAGCAGCTATCCGCAAGCGTCCCTTTCCGCGAGACTCCCCTTCTGCGTTGTCATTGCTGTTCCGGATGGTTATGTGTTTCCCCTTTTCCCCGACCATCCCCCTTACGCCCCCCCCCCCCCTCTGCTTTCCCGCGCCTCGCTAGGTTTTCGTTTCTCTGTTTGGGCGTTTGCGGATGCCCTCCGAGGGTGGCCCTCGTCCCCTAGCGTCCAGGGCAAAGGATGGGCGGCGCAGGCGAGCGCCTCGGCTTGGCGGAGGAGGGGGGGGGATGGGGGAAGTTGAAGGCGATGGGCGAGGCAACGAGCAGGAACCGCATGTCGCATCAGCGCCAAACCCAAACGGCAGAACGGAGGGGGCGTCACAAGCACACGCCAAATCTGAACAAGCGAAATGAGGGAGATGAAGGGAATGAAGAGCACAGAGCGCGAAATGAAGAATTGGGTGACGATCGATGGCAAATAATAGGCGGTAAGAGAGAGAGAGAGAGAGAGAGAGAGAGAAGCTGGCATAAAAATGGGGAAAATAAAGGAGATACAACAAGGGCAAGACCTGGGTTTTAAAAAAGAGAAAAGATGGGAACGAAGAGAAGGAAATAACGAGAGAGAGAACATGTTGTCGATGAGCTTGGTGGAAGGAAACACAGAAAAAAAGTTTTATTAGCAGGTACGAATTTAAAAAGAGACGCGAGAAAAAGAAAATAGCAATCGTTGAAAGGAATGGCGCGCTAGGCAGCGAACCAGCTGCTGTAAATGATGCCGGCCGTTCCGACGACCATGGCGACGACGCCGCAGTAGTTGAGGGCGTGGGTGGCGAAGAAGCGGAACGGCCCCACCGTGCGCAGCGTCCAGTTCCCCGTGTACATGTAGAAGAAGCCGGGGAAGAGGAACCCAATCAGCGTGCCCGTCAGCGAGCCCACGAGTCCAAAGGCGGTGTTGATGGAGGGCACGCAGAGGCTCACCAGCAGGATCGCGAGGGCGAGGCCGAAGGCGAGGGCGGCGTGGCGCCAGCGCGGCGTCGTGTCGGCGTCCCACCCGAGGTACAGCGTGGCGGCGTTCTTGATCGGGTGCGAGTTGATGCCAAAGGCGGCGACGATCTTGACGAGCATGCCGAGGTACGCGACCATGATGAGCGGCTGGCGCACCGGGTCGAAGTTGAGCAGCACCGAGTCGCGCACGTCGTCGCCGAACTCCATGTAGCCAAAGTATCCCGCGAGCACGTAGAGCGCCGTGCAGGTCGTCATCGCGATGGCCGACGCGAGCGTGAGCTGCCGCACCGACGGGCGCGGGGACATCTCCCAGTAGCACGGGCAGCACGCGTACTGCGCCATGAAGCAGAAGACGTAGATGGACACCGAGGCGACGCCGCGGTTGCCGGTGCGGAAGTACACCATGTCGCCGCGCACGCCCAGCCGCATGCCCTCGCTCGCCGCCCCGTGCACCACGATGCACACGACAAAGTAGAAGACCATCGTGACGCCCACCACCGACACGTACCGGATCGCGTTGACGCGGCGCGGGATGACGACGGGGACCATGAAGAGCAGCCACACCACGCACGTCAGCAGCTGGTGCGCGCTGCGCGTGCGCCACCACGAGCCCGGCGCGGCCAGGCTGCGGCACACGGGCTCCACGAGCGTCGTGACGGCGCTCACGTAGGCGACGGCGGTGCCGAAGCCGGAGACGCCGAGCACGCACCCGACCACGTAGTCCCAGCCGCGCCCGAAGAGCACGCGGCCGAGCTGCTCAAAGGTGCGCGCGCCGGTGCGCTGCATCGCGACCCCGACGAGGTACATGGAGTAGATGGCGAAGAGGTTGTTGACGGCCAGCTGCAGCACCGCCGACGCGATGCCGCTCTCCGCGAAGGACGACGGCATCGACAGAATGCCGCCCGCGAGCGTCACCGACCCGAGACTGAAGCAGTTGGCCACCAGCCCCCCGCTCGGCACGAGCGTGGCGAAGCACCGGAAGACGGCGCTGCCGCTACCCGACGCGCCTGGGGCCGCGTCCGCCTCGATCGCATGCACTGTAACGGTGGGCGACGTCACGTCCACGACGCCGACTGCGCCAGGGAGATCCTTGCAGAAGCTGCCCTTCGCCCACGGACACTCAATCACGACGTCGTCCGCGACGGGGCGTTTCTCAGGCGCGGCGGACGCGGGCAGCTCGGGAGAGGACGCGCTGTCCCTCTCTCGGTCGCTCAACTCTCGCTCGGCCATCGTCCGAAAGGCCGCGCCGCCAACTGTTGTCGATACGTTCTCGATCTAGATATATATATATATATATATATATATATTTCTCTTCGTACTCTGGAATGCGCGTGTTGTATGTTTGCTGCTCATGTGAGGTTGAGAACAGGGAGGGGAGTAAGAGGAGCGGGTGGTTCGCCTCTGAACAAGGCACATCACGCGTACGTAGTAGCCTGTCATGCAAGCGTGGGGACATATCGCATCCATGCACATGCCAAATGATCAGCTGCATGTGCATTTACTTCTTTTCACAAAGAGGATATTATTTCCGTGGGTAGACTAGAATAATGCAATGCTGAGAAAGAAATGCGAATGACACACATAAATATAGAACAATGTCTAATAAAAATGCAATTACCTAGATGGGGCTGTCGGTTTCACGGAAGCGCAAGAGACACTCTTTCCCGCCACTGTTAGGCCCACAATACATTGTTGTTGTTGTTGATGTTGAAGTCTACGTTTGCGGCGGGGACACCGTCGGCGCGCCAGCGAATAGCGACGGGGTCGCACTGACGCTGCAGGTTGGCGGGGTCGACACCGGCCATGTCGCAGTCGCTCTGCCGGACGCCGATAACGCGTAACGAGGGGAGCAAGTGTGCGACACCGATCAGAAAGTGCGCGTTGCACCCGACCTCGTACACGTGCACCTCCTCCAGCGCGGGGAAAAACGGCGCGGCGGCCAGCGCGGCGTCCTCGGCGTCGAGCGCAGACGGCAGCCCCGCGCGGTGGTCCAGCACCTCCTTGCAGGCGTCGAAGAAGGACGTGCTGTTCACGACGTGCAGCACGCGGAGGCGGGGAAGGCGGCTGAGGGTCGTGAGCATCGCGCCGCCCGCCTCGCTCCCCACGCGGAAGGTCACGTGGTCTGCGCGCTCGCGTGGCGAGGGAATGCAGACGCGGACTTCGGTGATGCTGGCGGCGCAGCACGCGAGGGCCCTGCAGTAGGCGGCGGCGGGCAGCGGGCGCACCATCTGGCGGGTCAGGTTCAGCAGCACCTTCACGCGGGCGCAGTCGCTGTCGGCCCGCGCCAGCGCCGCCGCCATCCCGACGACGAGGCCCGCCTCCGTCATCTGTGCCGCCACCAGGCCGTCGTGCTGGCAGCGGACGATCTCGAAACGCTTGCTTTGTTCCCGCTTCTCCAGCGCCTCTTGGCGTGCGTCGAAGATGAAGTGCTCAAAAAAGTAGCTGTTGAGCGTGCGCAGCTCGTCGGTCATGCCGCGCTGCTGCGCCGACAGGGACTCCTGCGCGTCGCGCCTCTCGCTCAGCACGCGCTCGAGCATCTGTGCGCGCTCCTCGCGGTCGAACCGCCACGCAGCACTCATCTCCTCCCGCAGCGCTGCCGCATCCTGGCGCGCCGCCGCCGTCAGCTCCGCCTCCCGCACCCGCAGCTCCTCGCGTGCGGCCGAGCGTAGTGCCTCCATCTCCGTCGCGTGTGCGGTGCGCGCGGCCTCTCGCTCGCCCTCTAGTGTCGCCACGCGAGCCCGCAGCGCCGCCAGCTCCTTGGCCTGCTGCTGGATTGTCTCCTGCTGACCGACGGCCAGTGCGGCCAGTTGCACAATGGTGGCGGATTCGCCCGCGGCGTCACTCATCGTATTGTACTTGTGCGATGCGTAGGGGAGAGGATGGGGGGGGGGGGGGGATGCGATTCCCAGCTAGTACAATGCTAACATCAGTTTGACATGTGCCCAGGGAGTTGAAAAGTGAGAGTGTGCTTGGAATGTCGAGAAAACAAGATCGAGCTAAGGTCAGCAATGCCTCCACTTGCCGTTAACTCACGATAGCTTTATCGCTGTATGGCGGTACATATAACGCAACAGTAAAGGGGAAAAACGAAGAAGTATTTTTTTCCCTCAAAATGATTCAAAAGATAATGTTGATGAGTCGCGAAGCGCGGAGAATAAGAAATGCAATAATAATAATAATAATAGAAAGAGAGGAGTCAAGCGCCAACAGACAGAAACAAAAAATGAAAGCGATTCGATATAGGCACCCGCAATAAGCGAGGCAAAAAAAAGTTTCGTTGCCGTTTGCGAATAATAAGCACGCTCCTTTATACACAGAAGGTGAAAGAAGAGAGAAAAACAATGGTGAATAAAACGCAGTAAATGAGAAAACACACGGCGGCTGGATAGGTCTCCGGGGCCGGCTCCTGCAGCGTCTCCCAGTAGGCCCAGTAATGCTGCACGTAGAGAGTGAAGAGGAGCGGAATGAGCCCCACGACGAGGAATGCCACGATGACACTAACAATGAAGAAAAACCCAGCCGCACAGCAGCCCACGCCAAGCTGGACAACCCACATCACTACAACTCCGATCGCGACAAGGCCTACGGCAAAACAGGGGACGAAGGCGACGACCAGTGGGTAGCGCGGCTCGTGCGGCTCGGCGGCGCTCTTGGGTCCATCGAAGAAGACGGCCAGCAGCACCGTCGTCGCGGCCAGTGCGACGCAGGCAACTACAACGGCGATCTTCAACAAAAGGATCCGCGACCGGAAGAACGGCAGCAACCGCTGCGTCGAGTAGGCGGGGTTCACAAAAGGCTGGAGGGCGGCAATGCCCAGGGCCGCCAGCAGCGGCGACGACGCCTGCAGCCAGGTCATGCGCGTCAACGTCGCGCGGCCCTCCATGCGGGGAATCATCTCCTCGCAGCGGAGGGTGAAGAGAACGGGAAACAGAACCAAACCAAGAACGCACATGAGCACATTCAGCGCCGCGTTGATGTAGGCATGGAGAAACAGGCGCCGCCGCAGCGGTAGCGCCATGGTGAGGGTGGCAAAGACGGCGAAAGGGAGGTAGATGATCAGCGCTGCCCAGTACGGCATCACCACCGATCCGTGGCCGTCTGCGTTGATGGCGTACAGGAGCGCCGCGACCCCCAAGAGGATCGCGCAGACGGCGACACCAATGAACACGACGTCTATCCACGCGCCCTGCGAGAGCACGTTGAAGTGTGGCGTGTCGGTGTAGGGGAAGCACGCCGCGTACTGCGTCCGAGACATGTCACCCAGCTCTCGTATGCGAGAGGCGAAACCTTCCTGAGAGACGCTTCTCAAACTGCGCATCTCCTCATGCAACGCGCGGACCTGCTGCCGCTGCTTCTTGTACTCCTTCTGCAGCTGACGCAGCTGTGCGCGTTCACTGCGCTCCTCGCTTCCCACTTCTGCGGCTTCGGCTGACCCCGGTGACTCCTCGTGGCTTTTTCCAGTTGCTACCGCTGCAGCCGGTTTATCCTCTTCTTCCTCTTCGCCCGCAGCCGCCTGCGCCACGCCTTCCTCAGAGACGCCATCACTCCCCTCGTCGTCGTCGACGTCCTCCTCATCCTCCCCCTCCTCCTCGCTGCCCAAGTCGCCGCCACTGTCGTCGCCGGAGCTGGCCTGCGTCAGCCGCCCGCCAAAGAGGATACGGAGAATGTTCAGCACTTGCATGATATTGTTGTCGTTGTCGTTGGCGTTTCCCGCATCCTCACCACCCTCAGCCATCCCCGCAAGCGCAGCCGTTTCCGCCGCGGCACCCACCGCCGCTGTTTCCCCTTGACTGCTCCCCTGTTCCGCTCGCCGCACGTCTTCCAGCGCCGCCTTGAGACTCCGCAGCCGCTTCCGCCGTATCTTCACTTCCTGGCGCTTGACAGCGTATCGGGCGTAGCTCTGCATGAACTTGCGCTGCTCGTCGACGCGCGCGGACAGCGCCTCGTCCTTGGAAGGTTCGAGAGCACGACAGGGGATGCGCGAGGGGGTGTTGGCGGGGTAGAGCCCCTCAAAGTCGAGCAGTACAAGCCGCTCGCTGCAGAGGGGATCGCAGACGAGCAGCATGCCGCCCTGCCACACCACAAAGCGAGGCTTGACGGGCTCCAGAATGTCCAGTGACGTGGCGGCATTCGCGATCAGCGGCTGAACGTGGCGCATACGGCGGCTGTAGAGGCAGAAGGAGAAGGTGTTGCCCGCGTCCTTGAGGGGGGAGGGGTAGTTGCCCACGGTGAAGAGCGGAACTGCCGCGGGCGGCGCACCTGACGCCGGGTCGAGGGAGCGCAAGTCGTAGACGCAGACGTCGCAGTAGGAGGAGACTGTCGTGAGCTTCCAGTCGTCGATGCTGATTTGCACCACCGTCGGTATCGACGCGTTTTCAAAGACGCGACGCGCCGGACCGGGCTCGTTGCGTAGCTCGCAGGAGGCGCTGAAGAGCACCGCCAGATGGAATGGCACCCGTGTCACGCGCGTGGCGTTGTGCAGTGCTAGACAGTCGTCGACGTCCTCGCGGGCGAGCGCACGCAACTCCTCCGAGTCGAAGTCTCCAGCGCTAAAAAGTGACTCGAGGAGGCGCGTCGAGTTGGGGATCGGAATTTGCGAAAATGGCAGGAAAGCGTCGTCAAGGAGGTTGGTGCAGCGCGCCTGCACGTGTCTCACCACCGGGTCGCGCGGAAAAGCGTCGCCGAACACCTCATCAGACGCGCGCGGGCGCTGAGCGGTGAGCTGCCTGGCGGCAAAGCTTTCGTCTGTCTCGTCGCTGTCGCTCTCGGCAGCGTCGTCAGCGCCATTTTCCAGCGCGCTCCGCTCTGCGCGCTTATACAGCCGTGCGTCCTTGTCACTCGCGCGCTGGGCAGCAGTGCGTTTGGGAAAGATGCCACCAAAGCCGCTCCCCTCCTCCTCTTCTTCCTCTTCCTCAGACGGAGTTGAATGGTGGCCACCTCCTTCAGCCGTCGTGGGAGGCGCCGCGGTCGGTGCGTTGTGGTCATCACCGTCTGTGCGTTCGTCCACCGCAACGACGTGGTCGGTCTTCTCACTCTCTGCCGCGCCACAAGAGTCGCTCTTCTTCTTCTTCTCCATTTCGTTGGTAGGCGGCTCGCGGTACAGAGGCGTCAGCACCAGCAGCGTCCCGTCCGTGAGGTAGAGCACAAAGAAGGCGTGTGTCGGGGAGAGCGCGATGCCCTGCACGTGTCGCAGCAGCGTCGACACTTTGGGGTGCCGCTTGCGGAGGTAGTGGCGGCACTGCCTTTGCGAGGCGCTGCGCACGGCCAGCAGGAAGTCCGCGTCGCTCGTCGCCAGCTCGCTCAGGGGGTGGCGCGTGACGTGGTAGTCGCCGCCGCCGCCTCCGTCCAGCAGCGGAACAGGGTTCGGCATCGTCTCCTCCGGTGATGCCGCGGTCGCGGGGAGACGCTCGGGGTAGAGGATCATCAGCTGGCCGGAGGAGATGTACAGCAAAAAGGGACGATACAGAAACGGGTGACCGTCGACGGCAGACTCCCACAAGGGGCGCGACGACAGCTGCTCGTAGACGGAGCGCTCGCGGGACGACGCGGCGGCGCATGACGAATGCTCAGCAGGAGTATCCGAGGTGCTGCTCGCCGTCTGTCCTGCAGTCTCCGCTCCTGACGCGGGATCAGTAGGGCACACGACGGCAGAGCCACGTAACTCGCTGTCTCGCTTCGCCGCGCACAACGCCAAGTGCTCGCTGCGCCACGGCCGCGGGTAGGCGAGGGAGTGGCCGGCGCGCACCATGCAGAGACTGCGCACCGTCGTCGCGGCGGTGTAGTAGACGAAGCCCTTGACCACGTACGTGTACCACGCGTCGGGCTCCCTCGCCGGCCAGCACATGTGGACGCGTCTGCGGGAGACCGTGAGGGTGCACACGCGCAGCTCGTCGTGCAAGACGTGGTAGAAGCCGACCAGCATCTCTGCGGTCTCAGCCGACGACGTGGGCGACGCGTATAGTTGACACTCGCTGTTAGCGTCCTTCACCAGATGGGAGACGTCCTCCAGCCCCGCCTCTGGAGCGCTGCCCTCGACGGGGCCAGGCGCGTCGCGGAAGTGCGGGTGCTGCAGGATCAGCGCGTGCGAGCCCGTGTCCACTGTGCCCTCCCACAGCGGGTAGGCAAAGCCGGAGCTGGGGCTCACGACCATGAGGCGCGCGGAGCCGTCGATGCAGGACGGCACGACGACGCACGCGTCCTCGCCAAAAATGCTCATGATGAAGCACTCGTGCTGCACTGTCGTCTCGCGCGCGGAGAGCCCCACCACGACCTCTGCGGAGTCCTCTGCGGGCGGTGCCGCCGCCCGCGCGTCTGTGTCGCTCGGGGCCGTCTCCGCGGACGCGCGGCGCTGGTCGCGCAGCATGGGCCGCTCTGCGGACGCGGGGTTCGAGGTGGCGCCTGTGTCCACCGGGATCGCCACCGGCGCGGCGGCGGCGGCGGCGGTAGCAGCAGCAACAGTGGCCGCAGTGGCACTGCCCTCGCGGCCCTCAGCCTCGTCCGCCTCGCTCGGAATAAGGGAGTGCCGCTCCGGGTCGGGGTCGTCGCCGGAGGGGGCGTCGAGTGGCCACAGAGCCTGCAGCCCCGACTGCACCATGCCGAGCGACGCGCAGACTTGCGAGAGCGCGATGTGAAGCTGCCGCATCGTGATCAGCTTGTAGGCCGTGAGGCCGTCGTCCGGCCCGACGCCGCCGACGCAGTACTCGGCCGTGACGTCCTGGTCGCTACGGCAGACGATGGCCGCCTTGTGCGCCGGCCGGCCCTCAGCGTCCTCCTCGGGGGTGTTTTTCCGCTCCAGCAGTGCGTGCACCTCCGCCTCGGTGTGGTGCGCGGCGGGCAGCGCGGCGGCGGCGACGGAGAGAATGGGGAAGTCCAGGTGCGCGCTGAAGCTGCCGACGTACTCGAGGCACTCCACCACCACCGCCGCGTCGTCGTCGTCGAACGTGTCGGCGCCGGAGCAGCAGCTGTAGCCGCACCACGGCATCGGCAGGCAGCCGGCCGCGTCGTGGAGGCCTCTGGTCGCGCTCACGCGTTGGTGGCGGCGGTACACGAGCCCGCGCCGCATCGCCAGAAGGTTCTCCGCGCCCTCCTCGCTGGACAGGCCCGAGTACTGCCACGCCGCCTGCACCTGTAGCATCGCGTAGAGGACGTTGAAGGAGCGCGCGGGGGTGCTGTCGGCGGTGGTGGGCGGCACCTGCGCCAGGCGCGCCTCGAGGGCCGTCGTGCGCATCGTGTGCACGCGGAACATGTTCACCTCGCCCGAGGACAGACACACGTAGAGTGCGCGGTGCTCGCCGACGTACGCCATGTGCGAGATGGTGGAGGAGAAGCGGAAGACGAGGGAGTGGTACCATTCCTCGCGCCGCGCCTCCTCCCGCAGCGACGGCCCCCGCACGGCGTCGCGCGCAGGAGCGAAGCAGCCGAACGGGAAAAGGCTGGGCCGCCGCCGCGTCATGACGACGAGTGTCGAGTCTCTCGAGGCGACGGCGATGGAGCCGTCGGGGAGCGGCACCGGCGGTACCGTGTTCTCCGTGATGTTCGTGCCGGGCGACACCTTGTCCAGCAGCGCCGTGCACTTGCACAGACCCTTGACAACGTTGCGCCGCACGCGCTGCTGGTTGAGCAGCTGCGCCCACCACTCCCGCGCGGCGGCGGCGCAGCTGTCACGCGCCCACCGCACCCGCACCTCCGCCATCTCTACCGCGACCTGAGCCTCCCGCAGCGCCGCGGCGGGGGAGGGGCCCTGAGGGCTTGCACCAACCGCCGCCCCCACGCTGCTGATGTGCGCCATGGTGTGGCGCTGCTCGGCGGCGTGCAGGGCGGCGGTGGCGACGCGCAGCGCCCGCCCGCGCGAGACAAGCGCCTCCCGCAGCGACGCCCGTGCGCCGCGCGCGCCGTTGATGGCGTCCCCGAGACCCCGCAGCGCCCCCGCCAGCGGCGCGACGACTCGGCTGTCGTCGCCGTCTCTGTCGTCGTCTGTTGCCGCGCCGCTGTCGGACGCGCTGGCGGCGCCGCCGGTGAGGGTCGACACCAGCGACGCCATGAAGACGTCGTCAAACGCCCTGCAGGTGCGCCGGAACGCGAGCAGCGTGGGCGTGTCACAGTAGGCAATGACGTCGAAGATGAGGCGCGGCGCGCACGCCTCGGCCAGCGTCAGGCGGCGGGCGGCGGCCGGAGGCGTCATGTCAACTGCGGCGGAGGCCGACGGCGCCAGAGGATTCGCGGCACGGGCGGCGCTCGCGTTGCTGTTGCTGATGTAGTGGCGCGCATTCGCTGGGGAGGTTTGGGTCTGCGCTCCCGGACTGGTGCCAGTCGTTTCTGCTGTAGGGGAAGGCGAGGGGTGCAGAGGCTTCAGTGGACGCTCGTGGCTACGTCCCCTGCGCGCGACGTCGCGCACGGATTGCATCGTCACTTGTCACGTGTGTGTGACTGTGTGGGCGATTTTGCAAAGGAGATTGGAGAAGAAGACGGGGATAGACAGATTAAATAATAAATGCAAATATCAAAGAAAGAAGAGGAGTAGTATTTTTTGGTACAGGCCGATTTGGTGGTGGGGTGTGGGAGAGAGAGAGAGAGAGAGAGAGAGAGAGAGAGAGAGAGAGGTCACTTCTATAGTGGAGGACGCAGAAGAAGAAGAGGAATAAGGAGAAGAAATCGTTTGAATGGAAAGTGAAGGAATGTATGAGAGTTGTTTCTTACTCTTTGTCAGGATTCCATCCAGTGTGGATAGTCAATAATGCAAAAAAAAAAAAATGAATGAATGAATGAATGAATGAATGAATGATATATTTTCCTTTTAAAAAAAAGCTACGGTAGTCTAAACGAATTCCTTGATATTGATGAGGTAGGATGACGAAAAAAAAGGGAATGGTTAGTTGAAGAGCAAAGTTGTACGAGAGTGGGGAGGAAGGAGAGGGGCAAACAAGTGAGCAATTGACTCATGGAGGCAGTACAGCAGAGAGGTGCAAACAAGAAAAAGCACGATGGCTTCTTCAGTATAGATGCGCGGAGAAAAGGTGGAAGTTAACGACGTTGCTCACTCCATTGTCTTGCAGCCGAAATGATACGCAACAACGGCAGGTGACTAAAGTAACGGGAAACGTCGAGAAATATTTCTGGAGAAGAGGAAAATTGGGGATATGTGTTTTTGAGGCACTTGGAGGTGCATGAATATACAAGACGGGACACAAGGTTAAACGGCCACAATCAGGGATTAAGATACGCAATAGGAAAATGAGTGTGAACCATTTTTGAAGCAAAAAGTCACGAATGAGTCGTAGTCAGTAACGAGATCAAACGTTTATGAAGAAAAACTGTAAAATTTCAGTGCGTGAAGAATAACTGTTAACAAAAAAAAAAAAAAAAGAGAGAGATAGAGAGACATGGAAAAACACGGTGGGGGGAGAAGAATGAAAGCTGAATATGGAAACAAAAATATCGGGGAGGGGAGGACGTCGAAGAGAGCCGTTATAAAATATGAAGAAAAAGGACGTTACTCTTCGAATATTGCGTGGGCGCAAAAAAGTTATGAGGAGGAAGATCTGATGATATATATATTGCCAAGAATTAAGATTTCAGAGACATTTTGTCTTTATATCTAATAGAGAACGGAAAGATAGTCGGTGACGAGCATAAATAACTGAGTACACATCTTTTTTTTTTTTTTTAAAGATGTTACCCAAAGATTGGAAAGCATGGACATGAATTCGATTCATTAACAAGTCACTTGCCGGCTGGAGTTAGTGGTTCTTTTGCGACGTCATAATCTCCATGTTTGAGCAGGCTGTATTATCTTTCTTTTCCGTTCTAAAAATACTATTTATTTTTATCTCCTCAATCAATTTTTTTTTCTCAGCGATATGTTCTCATTTTCAACTGTAAAATGGAAAAGAAAGGAAAATAAAACAGAAGCATTGGTAATTAAGAAAGAAAAAGAAGAGAAGTAAATGAAGGGGGAAAAAAAAACACTGTTAGAGAAAGGAAAAAAAAAAAGTAAAAATAAACTGGGGGAGAGAAAAACAGAAAAGAAAAGGAAAACAGTTTTGATCCTATATTCGACAATGAGGACACGTTGTGTTAAAGGATAGACGATATAGTTGGTTCACGTTTCTTTATATTTGAATGAAGCTAAACTAGCCAACTACGCAAAAGACTATCACGAGCGCATGAAATCTGATGTGATGGGGTAATCCTACAGCGGGGTGGAAACAGTGGAAGGGCTACACCACACACCAGATACAATATGTTTTATTATACAAAAGAGAAGAAATTCTCTGTTACCGCGGGGCCGCCGCTTGACGGCTGTGAGCCGGACACGCGAGGGCATTCAGTGTTTAGGCCCTACAACACCAAAAGACAAACTTGGAGACTAGGCAAAGAAACTGCTGTGAATGGTGCCGATGGTGCCCCACACCAGCGCGATGACGCCGGTAATGAGAAGAAGGTAGCATGCGACAAAGTGCCAGAACCCGACAGAGCGGAACGACCAGTTGCCGCAGTACATCCAACTCAAGACGGGAATGAAGAACCCAATGGCTCCCCCGGTGATGGAGCCGGTGAGGCCGAGCGCCGTGTTGATGGAGGGAATGAAAAGACCGAAGATGAGCGAGATGCCGGACATGATGACCATCGCGATGATGTGCTTCCAGTAGGCGACCGTCTCGAGGTCCCACCCGATGACGTAGTAGACAAAGTTGCGGACGGGAATGTGGTTGACGCCGTTGGCGGCGACGATCTTGATCAGCATGCCGATGTACGCAATCATCATGTAGGGCTCCCTGATCGGGTCGAAGTTGTAGAGAATGTTGTCGTTCACCTCGTCGCCCAGGTCGAGGTAGCCAAAGACGCCGGTGAGGATGTAGAGAGTCATGCAGATGGTCATGCTGATGGCCGTGGCGAGGGTGAGCTGCTTGACGGACGGCTTGGGACGCATCTCCCAGTAGACAGGGCCGGCGACGGTCTGCACCAAATAAGCGAAGATGAAAATGCCGATGGCATACACCGCCTTGTTGCCGGTCGTGAAGTACGCCATGTCGCCCCGCACGCCCTTTTCGATTCCGCCGCTGACGACGGAATGCGCAATCACGCACGCCATGAAGTAGACCACCATAGAGCAGCCAATGGTCGACACGTA
This sequence comes from Kentomonas sorsogonicus, assembly GCA_030347455.1. NCBI lineage: Eukaryota > Euglenozoa > Kinetoplastea > Trypanosomatida > Trypanosomatidae > Kentomonas > Kentomonas sorsogonicus. The sequence goes on along the minus strand of JAQOSZ010000068.1, from coordinate 295,551 downwards.
GCGGATGCTGTTGATGTGCTTCGGGATCACGACCGGGCAGTCAGCAGCACCAGCCAGACGGCGGCTGTAATTGCGCGGATGCCGTTTTCCGTCTGGAGGTACGGCGGGCAGCCCGGGGCCTTTTGGATAATAGGCGAAAGAAGACCACTGAGGGCGCTGATGTAGGAGACGACGGTACCGAAGCAGCAGAGCCAGAGAATGAAGCCCACGAGGTACGATGCCCAGCGGCCGAAGAGCATGAGTGACAGCTCCTCGTACGAGCGGGCGCCCGTCTTGTGAAAGGCGTACCCCAGCAGCAGCATGGAATAAACCGTCATCGCCGTGATGACAAGCAGGTAGATGATGGCCATGATGATGCCGCTCGTGCGGAAGGACATGGGCATGGCGAGAATGCCGCCTCCGAGGGTGCAGGAACTCAAACTGAAGCAGTTGGAGATGAGCCCACCATAGGGGATGATTTGGCGAAGGACGTTGAGGGCTTTCAGGAGGCAGCCGCTCGGTGGCGGCGGAGGCGCCTCTGAACCGTCGTTTTCGTTGCTGGGCTCTGCCACTCCGAGTGAGGCGGTGTAGTCGGGAGCCTTGTTTGTCGTGGGGGACGTGAAGGAGGGCACGACGCCAACGTCGATCTCGTCCTGCATCGAGTCGGATTCTCCGGAATCCTCACGCTTAGAAGACATGATGGCTGGGATGACAGGGTGAGAGAGAATGAGGGAGAGAATGAGAGATAGTTTGGGAAAACAACGTTGGTAAGTGGGAATGAGAGCTTCAGCGGTAATACTGAGGTTTTGTCTTTTCTTTTCTTTTCAACTTGAATGATAATAATACCTTTGAAGCGACCAATTCGATTACCAAGATGACCTATACTTACTTTTTCCTTGTTAAAACAGAAGGTAAGAGGGAGCAGAGGGGTTGGGTAGAACCGAATAGAGTGGGACATATGAAAGAAATAATTAGTGAAGGTGAGGGAAGGTACGGGGGAAATTGTACATTTGGATGATGTCTTGAATGTATAGACGTAATATCCAGTGAGCGCACTCGCTGCAGGTCGAGCTGTGTAGAAAATAGTAGATTTTTCTATCAACAGTGACAATAAAAAATATATTTGCACATATGCCAGTGTCATGAGCACCGAAAAAAGTCTCTGTCTTGCTGCGGAAGACGGTGTTAGTTGGTTTCACTTTTAAGAAGCACTCGGAGGCGCGTGTATGACCAAGACAATAATTATAGAAGGGAAAGGGAAGAAAAATACACAACAGAAGCCAAAATGGAAGTAAAGAAATGAGCCATTTTCAAGTACAAGTCACGAATGAGTCGTAATCACTAACGAGATCAAACGTTACAAGGGTGGAAGAAGAAAAAAAAAAGAGGAAACGGAAGAAGTGATATAATTATAGTGACGAGAGAGAGAAAAAAAAAGAAGGAAATATATAATATAGCGATATATAAGCGTAGAGGAAAAATGCTTTGAAGAGAGCCGTTAGCGGTTACTCTTCTGGGTTTTACTGAAATGAGCAAACATCAAGCAAATAAAAGTGTAGAAGAACAGATCGAGATGTGGTCGTCTATTGCGAATTGAAAGACATCTCCAGAGTGTCACTATTTGGTAGAGGATAGAGGAGGCACCAATACGACTACAAGGGAAGAGAAATTATGGGGCAGCAACTGGAGTATGTGCCGGGTTCAATGATGCTACTGACAGAAAGCATTCGTACCGTAAATCTTTCTCATTCTGTTCAGTATGAAAACACAGAAATCTCTCTCCTTTGAATATACAAAGAGCAGTGAGCAGGTGCGAAGTTCGAGTCAATACTACGTTGCGTTTCTCTCTCTCTTTTACTTGCTGTTAGATGTTCTCTTTTGGAATGGAAGTCAACTTAGATGAAAAAAAAAACAAAAAGGATGGATGCAGCAAGATAATGATAATAATAAATGAAAGATGATAAAAGATGAAAGGTGAGGAGGATCAAGAGAGAGAGAGAGAGAGGGAGAGAGAAATTAATCAAAAATAGAGAGTGAGAAGGGAAAGAAACCTGAAGAGAAAGAAGAGAGAGAAGAAAAAAGTGTTTTGTGTTTGTGAGTGGATACTTGGTGAGGAAGAGAAATCACTGCAATGCCCACTTATTTTTTCTTTCCTACCGGAAACTCGCCGCTTAGTCGAATAGATAATCTTCATTTTTGAATGAAGAGAAGCTAAACGGCACAACGACGGAATATATCCTGCTTCAAAACTTGTGAAACGAAGGCTTCGAAGACTGTCTAGTAGGTACAAAACAGAAAGAGTTCTGTAAGCAGAAACTTTCAGACATCAGATATGTAGTGTGGTTATTCAAAAAGCTTTTTTTTTCTAAACCTGTCAGAGATACAGAAGCCATGTTCACTACGCCAACCAAACGCCACCACGCAATACGGAGAGAGATTATTGATTCACAGTTTAGAGTTTCTAGGCAAAGAAACTGCTGTGAATTGTACCGATGGTGCCCCACACAAGCGCGATGACGCCGGCAACAAGTACGAGGTAGCAAGACACGTAATGCCAGATGCCCACAGTGCGGAATGACCAATTTCCACAATACATCCAGGCCAGAACAGGAATGAAGAACCCAATGGCTCCCCCGGTGATGGAGCCGGTGAGACCGAGCGCCGTGTTGATTGACGGGACAAAGAGTCCAAAGATGAGCGAAATGCCGGACATGATGACCATCGCGATGATGTGCTTCCAGTAGGCGACCGTCTCGAGGTCCCACCCGATGACGTAGTAGACAAAGTTGCGGACGGGGATGTGGTTGACGCCGTTGGCGGCGACGATCTTGATCAGCATGCCGATGTACGCAATCATCATGTAGGGTTCGTGCACGGGATCGAAGTTGTAGAGAATGTTGTCCTCGACCTTTTCTCCCAAGCCCAGATACCCGAAGAGGCCTGTCAGAATGTACAGAACCATGCAAATCGTCATGGAAATAGCGGAGGCCAGCGTCAGTTGCTTAACAGACGGCTTGGGACGCATCTCCCAGTAGACGGGTCCGGCGATGCTCTGCACCAGGTAGGCAAACACAAAGATACCGATCGCGTAGACCGCCTTGTTACCGGTCGTAAAGTACGCCATTTCCCCGCGCATGCCCTGCTTGATGCCGCCGCTCTTGGAGGCGTCGGCAATGACACAGGCCATGAAGTAGACCACCATGGTGCACCCGATCGTGGACACATACCGAATACTATTGAGATGCTTCGGGATGACGACGGGCAGCAGCAGCACGAGCCACACCGCCGCCATGATCGCGCGGATACCGTTCTTGGTCTGGAGGTACGGCGGGCAGCCGGGGGCCTTCTGGATAATGGGCGAGAGAAGGCCGCCGAGGGCGCTGACATAGGAGACGACGGTGCCGAAGCAGCAGAGCCAGAGAAGGAAGCCCACAAGATACGACGCCCAGCGACCAAAAAGCAGCAGCGACAGCTCCTCGTAGGAACGCGCACCCGTCTTACGGAAGGCGTATCCGAGAAGAAGCATCGTGTACACAGTGATGGCGGTAATCACAAGCAGGTAGATGATGGCCATGATGATGCCGCTGGTGTGGAAGGACATGGGCATCGCGAGGATGCCACCGCCCAAGGTGCAGGAGCCGAGACTGAAGCAGTTGGAGATGAGGCCGCCGTAGGGAATGAGCTCGCGAAAGATGTTGAGAATCTTCCCAAAGAAGCCTGTCGACGGCGGCGCCGTCTCCGATTCGTCATTTTCGTAGGTGGGCTCCACAGCCGCCATGGCGGCGGTGTAGTCGGGCACCTTCATCGTCGTCGGCGAGGCGAAGGGGGAGGCTACACCCGTGTCAATCTCTTCTTGCATCGAGTCGATCTCCCCAGAGATTTGGTTAGTGGAAGACATGACGGGCTGCGCGTACAGAAGAGATCGAGTAGCGTTAAGTATGCTGAGGCGTATATGTTCTTGGTAAAATATATGAATGCTGCAATGGGTTTTTTGTGGGATCTGTCACGGGTGTGGCACGGAAGCGGTCCCAGATTCAAGGTGTTTTTTATTTACTGAAACTAAATAAAGTGTGGGACTGCGTGAGCGATATTTTAATTTTCTTGAATCGGAGGTACAGGCGGGTGTAGAAAAGAACTTTAGCTTAGAGCGGCATCAATGCATGAGAATGAGGGACGGTGACTCAGATGTGGTATGAGAGGTACTGAATAGTAAACTACAAAACGGGCAACGTACAGTCATAACGTAATCCGAACATGCATCGGTAATGTGCAAGACTTGAAGGTGCGTGAATGAAATCAGAGAAGCGAACTTTATGTGAACTTTTGTTGTGGCAGGAAGAGAGAAAAGAGTAATCGCTGAAACTTGGGAGAGGGGTGGGGTGGGGTAGGGGATCAAAATGACGGGAAACGATAAAGAAATATATACTGTTTAGGGTGCCCGGCAGCGAAGCGTTGAACGGTGGCTCAGCTTTGGGACGTTTGCGAAGTTTTTCACCTTCACCAGCCCAGTCTATGAAAAAAGATGACACTTGAGAACTGTTTTGTTTTTCATGGGATGGTAAATCTATGACCACCGGAGTGGGAAGCATGAAATGAAACGTTTGGGATGTGAAAGCAAAAATGAGACAAATCGAAAAGGAGCGGATTGGTGGAAGGGGCTGAAAAGAGGAGGAAAAGGAAGAGTAAAGAGAAGGAAAATAAAAAGATGAAACTTTAAAAAAATAGTAAGAGAATCGAATTGGGTTGGAATCAAAAATAGTCAAATGAAGAGGAAAGAGCCTTTCAAAAGAAAAAAAAAACAACGCGTGATGGCTCAGCACTGTCACACCAGCTAACTTGAAGCAAGAGGTGTGAAAGCAGAGTGGTCAAAAGCGGAGAAAAGGCACAGAAAATACGCTTGCAGTTACAGGTACGTGTAAAGGAGTTATCGGAACAGCTATGAGTCTTGGTGCGTTACAACAGGGGCACGCGTGGTGCCCGCCCGCGCATCTTGTGTCGTGAGGTTGTCGACGGATGCGCGGGCGTGAGCGGAGAGAGGAAACGGGTAGGCGTCTCCAGCTGGGAGAACGTAACTTGGAGAGAAAAAAAATAAGAAAGGGAGGAAGAAAAGAAAATGGAAAGCAGCTGCTCATGAGAGAAGGGAATAGTGGCTCTCTGTGACTACTGGAAAAGAGATACGCAATCGTGCGCAGAAGTAAAATGCTGCACTTCGAGACGTAATGCACTGTGTGATATAGAAGTCACACCGTCACTACGAGAAGAAGCTGTCATGGATGGTGCCGATGGTGCCCCACACCAGCGCGATGACGCCGGACACGAGCAGGATGTAGCACGAGACCCAATGCCAGATGCCGACCGTGCGGAATGTCCAGTTGCCGCAGAACATCCAGCTGTACGCCGGCACGAAGAAGGCGATGGCGGCGCCGGTGATGGAGCCGGTGAGGCCCAGCGCCGTGTTGATGGAGGGAATGAAAAGCCCGAAGATGAGCGCGATACCGGACATGATCGTCATCGCGATGATGTGCTTCCAGTACGCCACCGTCTCGAGGTTCCAGCCCAGCACGTGGTAGATGTAGTTGCGGATCGGGATGTGGTTCACGCCGACGGCCGCGACGATCTTGATCAGCATGCCGATGTACGCGACCATCATGTAGGGCTGGTGCACGGGGTCGAAGTTGTACAGGATGTTGCCCTCGACGGCGTCGCCAAAGTCAAAGTAGCCGAACATGCCGGTGATGATGTACAGTGCCATGCAGATGGTCATGCTGATGGTCGACGCCAGCGTCAGCTGCTTCACCGACGGGCCCGGCCGCATCTCCCAGTACACCGGCGCGGCGATGGTCTGGATCAGGTACGAGAAGACGTAGATGCCGATCGCGTACACGGCGCTGTTGCCGGTCGTGAAGTACGCCATGTCGCCGCGCATGCCCTGCCGGATGCCGTCGCTGGTGGCCGAGTGCACCACCACGCACGCCATGAAGTAGAAGACCATGCACACGCCGACGGTCGACACGTAGCGGATGCTGTTGATGTGCTTCGGGATCACGACCGGCAGCAGCAGCACCAGCCACACCGCCACCATCAGCACGCGCACCCCGTTCTGCGTGCGCAGGTACGCCGGGGCGCCGGGCGAGTGCTCGATGATGGGCGTGATCAGCCCGCCCAGCGCGCTCACGTACGACACCGCCGCCCCGAAGCAGCACAGCCACATCAGGAAGCCCACCACGTGCGACGCCCAGCGGCCGAAGAGCATCGTCGCCAGCTCCTCGTGGCTGCGCGCGCCCGTCTTGCGGAACGCGTACCCCAGTATCAGCATCGAGTACACCGTCATCGCCGTGATCACCACGAGGTAAATCGTCGCCATGATGATGCCACTGGTGTGAAACGAATTAGGCATCGCGAGGATGCCGCCGCCCAAGGTGCAGGAGCCGAGACTGAAGCAGTTGGAGATGAGCCCCCCGTACGGGATAATGCGGGAGAAGACGGCCTGCGCTTTGCCGAAGACGCCACAGCTGCTGGCGCGTGTCGTTTCTTCGTTGGCAAAGGTGGGCTGCTCCGTCTCCGTCAGCGTCGCCTCGTACTCAAAGTCGGGGTGCTTCTCCACCGGCAGCACGTCAGCGACGGGCGTGCCCTCCAGCTCGTCCCGCAGCGAGTCCGACGGCAGAGGCTCCTGACGACTAGAGGGCATGACGACACTGGCTGGCTGTTACGGTATGGGGTGTGGGTGTTGGGGGGGGGGGGGGGGGGGCAGGTTCGCCAGAGTGTATGCGCTTTCTGGGGTGTCGAGTGTCTAACAGTGTATGGGCCTATGTGGTTCACCGGCAATCTTGTAGGTTTCTTTAATCTTTTTTTTTCCTTGTTAGCTGTTTGTCGTTAGAAGTGGAAGGAAGGAGTGAGTGAGATTGTAGTGCGAAGAAGCAGAAATCAGCGTGAGCCAGCGGGAATCATTTGGGACGCCGGCGTGTCCACTTCAACTAAGGATATATATGGTGAGAAACCGCATAATAGTTTGTCGTTAGCCGCGCAATACAACTTTTACACAATTACATTTCGCAAACATTGGAGTACTTTGATGATAACGAAAATAAAAGGGCGGACTGTAAGAAACGGAAACAGTGAATGGAAAAAGAAAGAGAGGGAGAAGCGAAGAACACAAGAGAAGAAAGTGAGGAGGGGGGGGGGGGAAGGAGACAAAAACGTCTATTCCTGGAAGGGAGACGAAATTTGGGGATGTTTCGTGAAGCCATATTACTCTACAATAGGAGAGGGAGCTTTGCGTTTTAAATACAGATTATTAAAGTCTTCGTTTTATCATCATATCATACGCAGCGTTTCATTTTTCTTCACAAAAAAAAAAAAAAAGAAATATATAGAAAGGCAGAAAAGGGAGAAAGATAAATAGAGAAAGAGTGGTGTGAGTGCCGATAACAAGCACTGTCATGAGAAACACCCCCCAAAAGAAAGCCGAAGACCAAAAGTGAAGAAAAAACAAAAGAAAAAAATGTAAACAAGTCTTCTGCTAACTTTTAATGGGTTAAACATAACTCATAAGCGGGCAAGGATAAGAACACGGGAAAGAGTTGAAAAAAAATCACGAGCGTATACATTGAAATTACAAGGGGGAGGGGGAAACAGCATGTTACAAGTCATTAAACCAGGAGAAAGGTGTGCGCGAAGTTGATTACCAGACTTCGGAACACGATAGAAGCGCAGAACACAGATTCAACATTATTTCTTTATTTTGTAGTTCAGCAGAAGAGAAATGGAACGTGATAGTACCCATAATACTGAGGAATTAAAAATAGTAAGTTTTTATCGTCGTGTCTGCAGAAACAGACACACACACACACACAGGAAAAAAAAAAAAAGACGGTGCTAAGGAGACGAAAAAAAAAGAGTAAAGTTAGGAAAGGTAGGAAAGAAGAAAGTGGCAGGAGAGAAAAAAAAAAGAATAGATGAATATAAATAAGAGCGAAGGAGAATAAAGTGGAAAAAAAAAGGTGTGTGCGCAAACACAGCAGCGCAAGAGATGATTGATATGAACACTCAGAGGTGTAAGTCTCTCATGCCTGACTGCATTCAGTGAGTGTGAGAGAAAAGAAGTAGCATGAAGCATAGAAAAAAAGAGGGGGGAAAAAGTGAGCCTGAGAAGTCTCATGCTTTCCAAGCTCAAACAATTCATCCTCTATTATGATCCCCTTTCCAGGGCACACGTGTGTGAAGCTTACACTGCACATCACCCGTGAAGGCGCCATGTTGTTACAACCCGCTAGGCAAAGAAACTGCTGTGGATGGTACCGATGGTGCCCCACACCAGCGCGATGACACCGGACACGAGCAGGATGTAGCACGAGACCCAATGCCAGATACCGACCGTGCGGAGCGACCAGTCACCACAGAACATCCAGTAGTACGCCGGGAGAAAGAAGGCGATGACCGATCCCGTCAGCGAGCCGGTGAGGCCCAGCGCCGTGTTGATGGAGGGCACGAAGAGACCCAGGATGAGGGCGGCGCCGGACATGAGCGTCATCGCGATGATGTGCTTCCAGTACGGCAGCGGCTCGAGCTCCCAGCGCAGGATGTGGTACGCGTAGTTGCGCACGGCGATGTGGTTCGCGCCGGTCGCCGCGACGATCTTGATCAGCATGCCCACGAATGCCACCATGATGTACGGTTGGTGGATCGGGTCATAATTGTAGAGAATGTTGTCCTCCACATCATCGCCAAAGTCAAAGTAGCCCAGGACCCCCGTGATGATGTACAGAATCATGCAGACCGGCATCGAGATGGCGGACGCGAGAGTGAGCTGCTTAACAGAGGGCCGCGGACGCATCTCCCAGTAGACAGAGCCTGTAATCACCTGAATCAAGTAGGCAAAAACGAAGATACCGATCGCGTAGACCGCCTTGTTGCCGGTCGTGAAGTACGCCATGTCGCCGCGCATGCCCTGCCGGATGCCGTCGCTGGTGGCCGAGTGCACCACCACGCACGCCATAAAGTAGAAGACCATGCACACGCCGACGGTCGACACGTAGCGGATGCTGTTGATGTGCTTGGGAATGATCACCGGAAGCAGCAGGAAGAGCCACATCACCGCCATGATGACGCGGATGCCGTTCTGCGTCTTGAGGTACGCCGGTGTCCCCGGCGCCCCCAGCAGAATCGGCGTCGCCAGGCCCCGAGCGCGCTCACGTACCCGACGTTGGCCCCGAAGCAGCACAGCCACATGAAGAAGCCCACCACGTACGCCACGACGCGCCCGAAGAGCATCTCCGACATGTGCTCAAAGTTGCGCGCGCCGGTCTTCCGAAACGCATAGCCCAATATGGCCATCGAGTACACCGTCATCGCCGTGATGACGACCAAATAGATGATGGCCATGATGATGCCGCTGGTGTGGAAGGAGCTGGGCATCGAAAGGATGCCGCCTCCGAGGGTGCAGGAGGCAAGACTGAAGCAGTTGGAGATGAGGCCACCGTAGGGAATGATGTTACCAACAAAATTTCTTATCTTGCTACAGAATCCAGGCGCCCGCGCGGGCGTCGGTTCTTCCTCCTCCTCGAAGCTTACTGGGGGGAATGCGGTGTCGGTCCTCGTCTGACGGAACTTTATAGGTCGTAGGGGACGTAGCGGAGGCAAAAACGTCAGCCTGAATCTCGTCAGCGATGACGCCGCCTTCGCTGTTGCTGTGTTCCCGGGGTAGCATGGCGACTTATTTGGAGTGGTGCAAGTAAACGGTGGCCGAAGGAGTATCCCTTGGGGAGATATTTTAAAACGAAAAAGAGGTGGGAGAAAGTTATTACTTACTTTTCCGATTTTGCGTTAGGCTTGTGGAGGTGAGAGAAGAGCAGGTGAGAAGAGTTGCATTGCGAGACGTAACATAGGAGTACAATAAATAGTACAGCGAGCAGGCAGGGCATGACTAAGCGAGAAAGAGAGAGAGAGAGAGAGAAAGAGGAAGAAATAAAGAAATTGCTTTTTATCTGACACATAATAGTAATACAAAAGTAGTGTAGTGGTATTCAACGACAAAAAGGGTGCGCTGGATGCATGGCCTCACATTCAACGTGCTGACGCTTTATTCATCGGTGTTGATTGCGAGCTGTCATGTTTTTGATTTTTCTTTTTTTGAAAGCGAATCAAAAATTTAAGAATAAAAAAAGAGAGAAAAAACAAATCAGACAAGTCACCAAAGTATTCTAGGACACAAACTGTATGAGGTGTACGACATACTAATTGGTGGGCAGCAAACACGCATATTAACGGAGTTGCGTACGAAATCACTGACTCTTCGAAAGAAACGGCTGTAAATCAGCAAAGTGAGAGAAATGATAAAGGAAGCAAAGCGCGAGTGTTGTTAAGAGTAGAATTTAAAAGTGGGAGGAGAAGAAGACAGATATAGAAAGGAAAGAAAAAAAAAGCGTTAAAAAATGAGCAAATGTGGGCAACTGAAAAGGTAAAACAAACATGGACCTATCAGGACAGTCTTGATGAGTTACAACAGGGGCATGCGTGGTGCCCGCCCGCGCATCTTGTGTCGTATAGTTGTCGACGGATGCGAGGGCGTGAGTGGAGAAGAAAAATAGGTAGGCCTCTCCAGCTGGTAGAGGGAAAGGGGAAGTTGAAAACAAAACGACAGCAGCTTTGGACAAGTAGTGGGTGTTAACGGTGAGGCCCAATAAAAGAAAAAGAAAAAGAAAAACTACAAACTCAGAAAGACAAAACAGAGAATTTTCAGCGGGCATGTACTCTGCACTGCAGAAATAGCATGGCTAGCTGAAACTTCACACACACGCCTGCTAAAGCTACCACCCGTTACGTAAAGAAGCTCTGGTGGATGGTACCGATGGTGCCCCACACCAGCGCGATGACGCCGGACACGAGCAGGATGTAGCACGAGACCCAATGCCAGATGCCGACCGTGCGGAATGTCCAGTTGCCGCAGAACATCCAGCTGTACGCCGGCACGAAGAAGGCGATGGCGGCGCCGGTGATGGAGCCGGTGAGGCCCAGCGCCGTGTTGATGGAGGGAATGAAAAGCCCGAAGATGAGCGCGATACCGGACATGATCGTCATCGCGATGATGTGCTTCCAGTACGCCACCGTCTCGAGGTTCCAGCCCAGCACGTGGTAGATGTAGTTGCGGATCGGGATGTGGTTCACGCCGACGGCCGCGACGATCTTGATCAGCATGCCGATGTACGCGACCATCATGTAGGGCTGGTGCACGGGGTCGAAGTTGTACAGGATGTTGCCCTCGACGGCGTCGCCAAAGTCAAAGTAGCCGAACATGCCGGTGATGATGTACAGCGCCATGCAGATGGTCATGCTGATGGTCGACGCCAGCGTCAGCTGCTTCACCGACGGGCCCGGCCGCATCTCCCAGTACACCGGCGCGGCGATGGTCTGGATCAGGTACGAGAAGACGTAGATGCCGATCGCGTACACGGCGCTGTTGCCGGTGGTGAAGTACGCCATGTCGCCGCGCATGCCCTGCCGGATGCCGTCGCTGGTGGCCGAGTGCACCACCACGCACGCCATAAAGTAGAAGACCATGCACACGCCGACGGTCGACACGTAGCGGATGCTGTTGATGTGCTTCGGGATCACGACCGGCAGCAGCAGCACCAGCCACACCGCCACCATCAGCACGCGCACCCCGTTCTGCGTGCGCAGGTACGCCGGGGCGCCGGGCGAGTGCTCGATGATGGGCGTGATCAGCCCGCCCAGCGCGCTGACGTACGACACCGCCGCCCCGAAGCAGCACAGCCACATCAGGAAGCCCACCACGTGCGACGCCCAGCGGCCGAAGAGCATCGTCGCCAGCTCCTCGTGGCTGCGCGCGCCCGTCTTGCGGAACGCGTACCCCAGTATCAGCATCGAGTACACCGTCATCGCCGTGATCACCACGAGGTAAATCGTCGCCATGATGATGCCACTGGTGTGAAACGAATTAGGCATCGCGAGGATGCCACCGCCGAGGGTGCAGGAGCCCAGGCTGAAGCAGTTGGAGATGAGCCCCCCGTAAGGGATAATGCGGGAGAAGACGGCCTGTGCCTTTCCGAAGACGCCACAGCTGCTGGCGCGTGTCGTTTCTTCGTTGGCAAAGGTGGGCTGCTCCGTCTCCGTCAGCGTCGCCTCGTACTCAAAGTCGGGGTGCTTCTCCACCGGCAGCACGTCGGCGACGGGCGTGCCCTCCAGCTCGTCCCGCAGCGAGTCCGACGGCAGAGGCTCCTGGCGACTAGTGGGCATGACGACACTAGCTGGCTGTTACGGTATGGGGTGTGGGTGTTGGGGAGGGGGGGGGGGCAGATACGCCAGAGTGTGTGCGCTTTCTGGGGTGTCGAGTGTCTAACAGTGTATGGGCCTAGGTGGTTCACCGGCAATCTTGTAGGTTTCTTTAATCTTTTTTTTTTCCTTGTTAGCTGTCAGTCGTTAGAAGTGGAAGGAAGGAGTGAATGAGCTGGCAATGCAAAGAGGCGGACGTGAGAGTGGGTTAGCGGGAATCATTTGGAACGCCGGCGTGTCAACTTCAATCATGAATATATGTGGCAAGAGACCGCATAATAGTTTGCCGTTAGCCGCGGAATACAACTTTTGCACAACTAGATTTGTCAAACAGTGAAGTACTTTGATGATGACGAAAAGAAAAGGGCGGACTGTAAGAAACAAAAACAGTGAATGGAAAAAGAAAGAGAGGGAGAAGCGAAGAACACAAGAGAAGAAAGTGAGGAGGGGGGGGGGGGAAGGAGACAAAAACGTCTATTCCTGGAAGGGAGACGAAATTTGGGGATGTTTCGTGAAGCCATATTACTCTACAATAGGAGAGGGAGCTTTGCGTTTTAAATACAGATTATTAAAGTCTTCGTTTTATCATCATATCATACGCAGCGTTTCATTTTTCTTCACAAAAAAAAAAAGGAAATATATTGAAAGACAGAAAAAGAAGAAAGAAAGATAGAGAAAGAGTGGTGGGAATGCCGATAACAAGCACTGTCATGAGAAACACCCCCCAAAAGAAAGCCGAAGACCAAAAGTGAAGAAAAAACAAAAGAAAAAAATGTAAACAAGTCTTCTGCTAACTTTTAATGGGTTAAACATAACTCATAAGCGGGCAAAGATAAGAACACGGGAAAGAGTTGAAAAAAATCACGAGCGTATACATTGAAATTACAAGGGGGAGGGGGAAACAGCATGTTACAAGCCATTAAACCAGGCGAAAGGTGTGCGCGAAGTTGATTACCAGACTTCGGAACACGATAGAAGCGCAGAACACAGATTCAACATTATTTCTTTATTTTGTAGTTCAGCAGAAGAGAAATGGAACGTGATAGTACCCATAATACTGAGGAATTAAAAATAGTAAGTTTTTATCGTCGTGTCTGCAGAAACAGACACACACACACACAGGAAAAAAAAAAAGACGGTGCTAAGGAGACGGAAAAAAAAGAGTAAAGTTAGGAAAGGTAGGAAATGTAGGAAAGAAGAAAGTGTCAGGAGAGAAAAAAAAATAGATGGATATAAATAAGAGAGAAGGAGAATAAAGTGGAAAAAAAAAGGTGTGTGCGCAAACACAGCAGCGCAAGAGATGATTGATATCAACACTCAGAGGTGTAAGTCACTCATGCCTGGCTGCGTTCGGTGTGAGAGAGAGAGAGAAGAAGTAGCATGGAGCATCGGTAAAACAGAAAAAAAAGTGAGCCTGTGAAGTCTCATGCTTTCCAAGCTCAAACAATTCGTCCTCTATTATGATCCCAATTTCCAGGGCACACGTGTGTGAAGCTTACGCCGTACATCACCCGTGCAGCCGCCATGCTATTCACGCCGACTAGGCAAAGAAACTGCTGTGGATGGTGCCGATGGTGCCCCACACCAGCGCGATGACACCGGACACGAGCAGGATGTAGCACGAGACCCAATGCCAGATGCCGACCGTGCGGAGCGACCAGTCACCACAGAACATCCAGTAGTACGCCGGGAGAAAGAAGGCGATGACCGAACCCGTCAGCGAGCCGGTGAGGCCGAGCGCCGTGTTGATGGAGGGCACGAAGAGACCCAGGATGAGGGCGGCGCCCGACATGAGCGTCATCGCGATGATGTGCTTCCAGTACGGCAGCGGCTCGAGCTCCCAGCGCAGGATGTGGTACGCGTAGTTGCGCACGGCGATGTGGTTCGCGCCGGTCGCCGCGACGATCTTGATCAGCATGCCGACGAATGCCACCATGATGTACGGTTGGTGGATCGGGTCATAATTGTAGAGAATGTTGTCCTCCACATCATCGCCGAAGTCAAAGTAGCCCAGGACCCCCGTGATGATGTACAGAATCATGCAGACAGGCATCGAGATAGCGGACGCGAGAGTGAGCTGCTTAACAGAGGGCCGCGGACGCATCTCCCAGTAGACAGAGCCTGTAATCACCTGAATCAAGTAGGCAAACACAAAGATACCGATCGCGTACACGGCGCTGTTGCCGGTCGTAAAGTAAGCCATGTCGCCGCGCATGCCCTGCCGGATGCCGTCGCTGGTGGCCGAGTGCACCACCACGCACGCCATGAAGTAGAAGACCATGCACACGCCGACGGTCGACACGTAGCGGATGCTGTTGATGTGCTTGGGAATGATCACCGGGAGCAGCAGGAAAAGCCACATCACCGCCATGATGACGCGGATGCCGTTCTGCGTCTTGAGGTACGCCGGTGTCCCCGGCGCCTCCAGCAGAATCGGCGTCGCCAGGCCCCCGAGTGCGCTCACGTACCCGACGTTGGCCCCGAAGCAGCACAGCCACATGAAGAAGCCCACGACGTACGCCACGACGCGCCCGAAGAGCATCTCCGACATTTGCTCAAAGTTGCGCGCGCCGGTCTTCCGAAACGCGTAGCCCAATATGGCCATCGAGTACACCGTCATCGCCGTGATAACGACCAAATAGATGATGGCCATGATGATGCCGCTGGTGTGGAAGGAGCTGGGCATCGAAAGGATGCCGCCTCCGAGGGTGCAGGAGGCAAGACTGAAGCAGTTGGAGATGAGGCCACCGTAGGGAATGATGTTACCAACAAAATTTCTTATCTTGCTACAGAATCCAGGCGCCCGCGCGGGCGTCGGTTCCTCCTCCTCCTCGAAGCTTACTGGGGGGAATGCGGTGTCGGTCTCGTCTGACGGAACTTTATAGGTCGTAGGGGACGTAGCGGAGGCAAAAACGTCAGCCTGAATCTCGTCAGCGATGACGCCGCCTTCGCTGTTGCTGTGTTCCCGGGGTAGCATGGCGACTTATTTGGAGTGGTGCAAGTAAACGGTGGCCGAAGGAGTATCCCTTGGGGAGATATTTTAAAACGAAAAAGAGGTGGGAGAAAGTTATTACTTACTTTTCCGATTTTGCGTTAGGCTTGTGGAGGTGAGAGAAGAGCAGGTGAGAAGAGTTGCATTGCGAGACGTAACATAGGAGGTACAATAAATAGTACAGCGAGCAGGCAGGGCATGACTAAGCGAGAAAGAGAGAGAGAGAGAGAGAAAGAGGAAGAAATAAAGAAATTGCTTTTTATCTGACACATAATAGTACTGCAAAAGTAGTGTAGCAGTATTCGACGACGAAAAAGGTACACTGGATACATGGCCTCACATTCAACGTGCTGACGCTTTATTCATAGGTGTTGATTGTGAGCCGCCATATTTTAGTGTTTTTTCTTTTTTTGAAAGCGAATCAAAAATTTGAGAATAAAAAAAGAGAGAAGAACAAAACAGACAAGTCACCAAAGTATTCTGAGACACAAACTGTATGAGCTGTACGACATACTAATTGGTGGGCAGCAAACACGCATATTAACTGAGTTGCGTACGAAATCACTGACTCTTCCATTGAAACGGCTGTAAATCAGCAAGGTGAGAGAAATAATAACGGAAACAAAGGACGAGTGTTGTTAAGAGAAGAATTTAAAAGTGGGAGGAGAAGACGCCACATAAAGGAGGGAAAGAAAAAAAAAACGTTAAAAAATGAGCAAATATGGGCAACTGAAAAAGGTAAAACAAACATGGACCTATCAGGACAGTCTTGATGAGTTACAACAGGGGCACGCGTGGTGCCCGCCCGCGCATCTTGTGTCGTGTGGTTGTCGACGGATGCGCGGGCGTGAGTGGAGAAGAAAAATGGGTAGGCGTCTCCAGCTGGTAGAGGGAAAAGGGAAGTTGAAAAGAAAACGACAGCAGTTTTAGACGAGGAGTGGGTGTTAACGGTGAAGCCCAATAAAAGAAAAAGGAAAGAAGAAACTACATATTCAGAAAGGCCAAACAGAGAGTTTTCAGCGGGCATGTACTCTGCACTGCAGAAATAGCATGGCTAGCTGAAACTTCACACACACGTCTGCTAAAGGTACCGCCCGTTACGTAAAGAAGCTCTGGTGGATGGTGCCGATGGTTCCCCACACCAGCGCGATGACACCGGACACGAGCAGGATGTAGCACGAGACCCAATGCCAGATGCCGACCGTGCGGAATGTCCAGTTGCCGCAGAACATCCAGCTGTACGCCGGCACGAAGAAGGCGATGGCGGCGCCGGTGATGGAGCCGGTGAGGCCCAGCGCCGTGTTGATGGAGGGAATGAAAAGCCCGAAGATGAGCGCGATACCGGACATGATCGTCATCGCGATGATGTGCTTCCAGTACGCGACCGTCTCGAGGTTCCAGCCCAGCACGTGGTAGATGTAGTTGCGGATCGGGATGTGGTTCACGCCGACGGCCGCGACGATCTTGATCAGCATGCCGATGTACGCGACCATCATGTAGGGCTGGTGCACGGGGTCGAAGTTGTACAGGATGTTGCCCTCGACGGCGTCGCCAAAGTCAAAGTAGCCGAACATGCCGGTGATGATGTACAGCGCCATGCAGATGGTCATGCTGATGGTCGACGCCAGCGTCAGCTGCTTCACCGACGGGCCCGGCCGCATCTCCCAGTACACCGGCGCGGCGATGGTCTGGATCAGGTACGAGAAGACGTAGATGCCGATCGCGTACACGGCGCTGTTGCCGGTGGTGAAGTACGCCATGTCGCCGCGCATGCCCTGCCGGATGCCGTCGCTGGTGGCCGAGTGCACCACCACGCACGCCATGAAGTAGAAGACCATGCACACGCCGACGGTCGACACGTAGCGGATGCTGTTGATGTGCTTCGGGATCACGACCGGCAGCAGCAGCACCAGCCACACCGCCACCATCAGCACGCGCACCCCGTTCTGCGTGCGCAGGTACGCCGGGGCGCCGGGCGAGTGCTCGATGATGGGCGTGATCAGCCCGCCCAGCGCGCTCACGTACGACACCGCCGCCCCGAAGCAGCACAGCCACATCAGGAAGCCCACCACGTGCGACGCCCAGCGGCCGAAGAGCATCGTCGCCAGCTCCTCGTGGCTGCGCGCGCCCGTCTTGCGGAACGCGTACCCCAGTATCAGCATCGAGTACACCGTCATCGCCGTGATCACCACGAGGTAAATCGTCGCCATGATGATGCCACTGGTGTGAAACGAATTAGGCATCGCGAGGATGCCACCGCCGAGGGTGCAGGAGCCCAGGCTGAAGCAGTTGGAGATGAGCCCCCCGTAAGGGATAATGCGGGAGAAGACGGCCTGTGCCTTTCCGAAGACGCCACAGCTGCTGGCGCGTGTCGTTTCTTCGTTGGCAAAGGTGGGCTGCTCCGTCTCCGTCAGCGTCGCCTCGTACTCAAAGTCGGGGTGCTTCTCCACCGGCAGCACGTCGGCGACGGGCGTGCCCTCCAGCTCGTCCCGCAGCGAGTCCGACGGCAGAGGCTCCTGGCGACTAGTGGGCATGACGACACTAGCTGGCTGTTACGGTATGGGGTGTGGGTGTTGGGGGAGGGGGGGGGGGGGCAGATACGCCAGAGTGTGTGCGCTTTCTGGGGTGTCGAGTGTCTAACAGTGTATGGGCCTAGGTGGTTCACCGGCAATCTTGTAGGTTTCTTTAATCTTTTTTTTTTCCTTGTTAGCTGTCAGTCGTTAGAAGTGGAAGGAAGGAGTGAATGAGCTGGCAGTGCAAAGAAGCAGAAATCAGCGTGAGCCAGCGGGAATCACCTGGAACGCCTGCTTATTGACTTCAATTAAGTATATATGCGGCAAGAGACCGCAAAATAGCTTGTTGCTAGCCGCGCAATACAACTTTTACACAATTACATTTCGCAAACATTGGTGTACTTTGATGATAACGAAAATAAAAGGGCGGACTGTAAGAAACGGAAACAGTGAATGGAAAAAGAAAGAGAGGGAGAAGCGAAGAACACAAGAGAAGAAAGTGGGGGGGGGGGAAGGAGACAAAAGCGTCTATTTCTGGAAGGGAGACGAGATTTGGGGATGTTTCGTGAAGCCATATTACTCTACAAGAGGAGAGGGGGCTTTGCGTTTTAAATACAGATTATTAAAGTCTTCGTTTTAGATCATCATATCATACGCAGCGTTTCATTTTTCTTCATAAAAAAAAAAAGGAAATATATAGAAAGACAGAAAAGAGAGAAAGAGAGACAGAAAGAGAGAGAGAGAGAGGTGGTAGTGCCGATAACAAGCACTGTCATGAGAAACACCTCACAAAAGAAAACCGAAGACCAAAAGTGAAGAAAAACAAAAGAAAAAAATGTAAACAAGTCTTCTGTGAACTTTTAATGGGTTAAACAATAACTCATAAGCGGGCAAGGATAAGAGCACGGAAAAGAGTAAAAAAAAAATCACGAGCGTATATATTGAAATTTCAAAGGAAGGAAAAAAAACAGCATGTCTCAAGCCAATAAACCTGGAGTAAGGGGTGCGCGGAGTTGATTACCAGACTCCGGAACCCAATAGAAGCGCAGAACACAGATTCTGCATTACTTTTTTTTATTTCGTCATCCGTCAGAAGAGGAACGGAACGTGATAGTACCCATAGTACTGAGGAATTAAAAATAGTAAGTTTTTATCGTCGTGTCTGCAGAAACAGACACACACACACACAGGAAAAAAAAAAAGACGGTGCTAAGGAGACGAAAAAAAAAGAGTAAAGTTAGGAAAGTTAGGAAAGAAGACAGTGGCAGGAGAAAAAAAAATAGATGGATACAAATAAGAGCGAATAAGAAGAAAGTGGAGAAAAAGTGTGTGTGCAAACGCAGCAGCGCAAGAGATGATTGATATCAACACTCAGAGGTGTAAGTCCCTCATGCCTGGCTGCATTCAGTGAGTGTGAGAGAGAAGAAGAAGCATAAAGCATCGGTAAAACAGAAAAAAAAGTGAGCCTGTGAAGTCTCATGCTTTCCAAGCTCAAACAATTCGTCCTCTATTATGATCCCAATTTCCAGGGCACACGTGTGTGAAGCTTACGCCGTACATCACCCGTGCAGCCGCCATGCTATTCACGCCGACTAGGCAAAGAAACTGCTGTGGATGGTGCCGATGGTGCCCCACACCAGCGCGATGACACCGGACACGAGCAGGATGTAGCACGAGACCCAATGCCAGATGCCGACCGTGCGGAATGACCAGTCGCCGCAGAACATCCAGTAGTACGCCGGGAGAAAGAAGGCGATGACCGATCCCGTCAGCGAGCCGGTGAGGCCGAGCGCCGTGTTGATGGAGGGCACGAAGAGACCCAGGATGAGGGCGGCGCCGGACATGAGCGTCATCGCGATGATGTGCTTCCAGTACGGCAGCGGCTCGAGCTCCCAGCGCAGGATGTGGTACGCGTAGTTGCGTACGGCGATGTGGTTCGCGCCGGTCGCCGCGACGATCTTGATCAGCATGCCGACGAATGCCACCATGATGTACGGTTGGTGGATCGGGTCATAATTGTAGAGAATGTTGTCCTCCACATCATCGCCAAAGTCAAAGTAGCCCAGGACCCCCGTGATGATGTACAGAATCATGCAGACAGGCATCGAGATAGCGGACGCGAGAGTGAGCTGCTTAACAGAGGGCCGCGGACGCATCTCCCAGTAGACAGAGCCTGTAATCACCTGAATCAAGTAGGCAAACACAAAGATACCGATCGCGTACACGGCGCTGTTGCCGGTCGCAAAGTAAGCCATGTCGCCGCGCATGCCCTGCCGGATGCCGTCGCTGGTGGCCGAGTGCACCACCACGCACGCCATGAAGTAGAAGACCATGCACACGCCGACGGTCGACACGTAGCGGATGCTGTTGATGTGCTTGGGAATGATCACCGGGAGCAGCAGGAAGAGCCACATCACCGCCATGATGACGCGGATGCCGTTCTGCGTCTTGAGGTACGCCGGTGTCCCCGGCGCCTCCAGCAGAATCGGCGTCGCCAGGCCCCCGAGTGCGCTCACGTACCCGACGTTGGCCCCGAAGCAGCACAGCCACATGAAGAAGCCCACCACGTACGCCACGACGCGCCCGAAGAGCATCTCCGACATGTGCTCAAAGTTGCGCGCGCCGGTCTTCCGAAACGCGTAGCCCAATATGGCCATCGAGTACACCGTCATCGCCGTGATGACGACCAAATAGATGATGGCCATGATGATGCCGCTGGTGTGGAAGGAGCTGGGCATCGAAAGGATGCCGCCTCCGAGGGTGCAGGAGGCAAGACTGAAGCAGTTGGAGATGAGACCACCGTAGGGAATGATGTTACCAACAAAGTTTGTAATCTTGCCACAGAAGCCGGGCGCCGGCGCGGGAGTCGGTTCTTCCTCCTCCTCGAAGCTTACTGGGGGGAATGCGGTGTCGGTCTCGTCTGACGGAACTTTATAGGTCGTAGGGGACGTAGCGGAGGCAAAAACATCAGCTTGAATCTCGTCAGCGATGACGCCGCCTTCGCTGTTGCTGCGTTCCCGGGGGAGCATGACGACTTATTTGGAGTGGTGCAAGTAAACGGTGGCTGAAGGAGTATTTATTGGAGAGATTTAAAAAAAAAAGAGGTGGGAGAAAGTTATTACTTACTTTTCCGATTTTGCGTTGAGCTTACAGAGTGCAGTGCAGAGAAGAGCAGTTGAGAAAAGTTGCATTGCGAGACGTAACATAGGAGGTATAATTAATAGTACGGCGAGCAGACAAGGTATGACTAAGCGAGAGAGAGAGAGAGAGAGAGAGGAAGAAATAAAGAAATTGCCTTTTATCTGACACACAGAAGTAATGCAAAAGTAGTGTAGTAGTATTCAACGACGAAAAGGGTACGCTGGATACATGGCCTCACATTCAACGTGCTGACGCTTTATTCATAGGTGTTGATTGTGAGCCGTCATATTATAGTGTTTTTTTTTTTTTTCGAAAGCAAATCAAAAATTTAAGAATAAAAAAAGAGAGAAGAACAAATCAGACAAGTCACCAAAGTATTCTGAGACACAAACTGTATGAGCTGTACGAAACACAAATTGGTGAGCAGCAAACACGCGTACTAACTGAGTTGCGTACGAAATCACTGACTCTTCGAAAGAAACGGCTGTAAATCAGCAAGGTGAGAGAAATAATAACGGAAACAAAGGACGAGTATTGTTAAGAGAAGAATTTAAAAACGGAAGGAAAAGACGCCAGATAGAGAAAGGAAAGAAAAAAAAAACGTTAAAAAATGAGCAAATATGAGCAACTGAAAAGGTAGAACAAACATGGACCTATCAGGACAGTCTTGATGAGTTACAACAGGGGCACGCGTGGTGCCCGCCCGCGCATCTTGTGTCGTGTGGTTGTCGACGGATGCGCGGGCGTGAGTGGAGAAGAAAAATGGGTAGGCGTCTCCAGCTGGTAGAGGGAAAGGGGGAGTTGAAAAGAAAACGACAGCAGTTTTGGACGAGGAGTGGGTGTTAACGGTGAGGCCCAATAAAAGAAAAAGAAAAAGAAAAACTACAAACTCAGAAAGACAAAACAGAGAATTTTCAGCGGGCATGTACTCTGCACTGCAGAAATAGCATGGCTAGCTGAAACTTCACACACACACGTCTGCTAAAGGTACCACCCGTTACGTAAAGAAGCTCTGGTGGATGGTGCCGATGGTGCCCCACACCAGCGCGATGACACCGGACACCAGCAGGATGTAGCACGAGACCCAATGCCAGATGCCGACCGTGCGGAATGTCCAGTTGCCGCAGAACATCCAGCTGTACGCCGGCACGAAGAAGGCGATGGCGGCGCCGGTGATGGAGCCGGTGAGGCCCAGCGCCGTGTTGATGGAGGGAATGAAAAGCCCGAAGATGAGCGCGATACCGGACATGATCGTCATCGCGATGATGTGCTTCCAGTACGCGACCGTCTCGAGGTTCCAGCCCAGCACGTGGTAGATGTAGTTGCGGATCGGGATGTGGTTCACGCCGACGGCCGCGACGATCTTGATCAGCATGCCGATGTACGCGACCAT
This sequence comes from Kentomonas sorsogonicus, assembly GCA_030347455.1. Classification (NCBI taxonomy): domain Eukaryota; phylum Euglenozoa; class Kinetoplastea; order Trypanosomatida; family Trypanosomatidae; genus Kentomonas; species Kentomonas sorsogonicus. The sequence continues at coordinate 273,245 of JAQOSZ010000068.1, read as the reverse complement.
CATGTAGGGCTGGTGCACGGGGTCGAAGTTGTACAGGATGTTGCCCTCGACGGCGTCGCCAAAGTCAAAGTAGCCGAACATGCCGGTGATGATGTACAGCGCCATGCAGATGGTCATGCTGATGGTCGACGCCAGCGTCAGCTGCTTCACCGACGGGCCCGGCCGCATCTCCCAGTACACCGGCGCGGCGATGGTCTGGATCAGGTACGAGAAGACGTAGATGCCGATCGCGTACACGGCGCTGTTGCCGGTGGTGAAGTACGCCATGTCGCCGCGCATGCCCTGCCGGATGCCGTCGCTGGTGGCCGAGTGCACCACGACGCACGCCATGAAGTAGAAGACCATGCACACGCCGACGGTCGACACGTAGCGGATGCTGTTGATGTGCTTCGGGATCACGACCGGCAGCAGCAGCACCAGCCACACCGCCACCATCAGCACGCGCACCCCGTTCTGCGTGCGCAGGTACGCCGGGGCGCCGGGCGAGTGCTCGATGATGGGCGTGATCAGCCCGCCCAGCGCGCTCACGTACGACACCGCCGCCCCGAAGCAGCACAGCCACATCAGGAAGCCCACCACGTGCGACGCCCAGCGGCCGAAGAGCATCGTCGCCAGCTCCTCGTGGCTGCGCGCGCCCGTCTTGCGGAACGCGTACCCCAGTATCAGCATCGAGTACACCGTCATCGCCGTGATGACGACCAAATAGATAATGGCCATGATGATGCCGCTGGTGTGGAAGGAACTGGGCATGGCAAGAATGCCGCCTCCGAGGGTGCACGAGGCGAGACTGAAGCAGTTGGAGACGAGACCGCCATACGGAACGATGCTAGTCGCGAAGGCGACGATTTTGTTAAACGGGCCGCAGGAGCGCGGCGGCGCCTCCGCCTCCTCCTCGTTGCGGATGACGGGCTCCGCATCGGTCAGAGTGGCCTCGTAGGTGTAGTCGACCTGCTTGGCTGACGGACGGCGCGTCGTCCACCACGACGCCCTCGAGATCGTCCTGGAGGTATCCCTGCTCCCGGTCACTCGACATGGCTAGCTGGGGGCTTCGCTGGGCAAAGGTATGTGTTCTATGGGTCTCACAGCTAAGGATGCCTCTCAATTTTCCTCTCAAGTGTGATTCAAAGTTGGGTGAAAGTGATTTGTTATTTGTGTTATATATATATATGCACTATGAGTGGCTAATAAAGATTTTAACCGTAAATAGTTATTCCTATACGAGATAAGTTTGTGGGGAAGATAAAGGCAAAATGACAGCAGAAAGCGACCAGAAACAGCGTACAGTGTGATGACATCTGTTAAAAGATAAAGCGAGTGGTACCCGACGAGGGAGCCGTCATGCCAATTGCATTCCTTTCACAGCAGATCACTTCAGGTATGGCATTAGAAATAAAATGTTTCACAATCAGCCATTGCAAGACATCCTGTTACAGAGATATTGTGTGGCAATCAAACAGTGGCAGTCGTTCATATAACAATACGTCTTTTAATATCAATAAACTGAAAGAGCGTACGACACAATGAATGAAAAAGGAGGGTGAATATGAAGAGGAAACAATAGAAAACAAATCAAACGAATAAAACGAATCCATAGTGAATAAAATATAAACTCCGGTCAATACACGATATATGAAAAAAAAGTATTTTTTGAAAATCCTATTAACTAATGAAAGACCATATCAGATACAAAACAATGAGAGGGATTTATTAATAACACAGAAGTTTTTCTTTTCCGTAGGAGTTAAAAAACAGAGTACTCAACGGAAGAGAACAACGCTACCTACAAAGTGGTAGATCCGGCTCCGTCATCCGTGCCTCCGACATATTTGGTCGGAAAGGGAGACAGTGGGCGAGAAATTTCAAATCGAGAGATCCCGAGGTCAATCGACTGCAGATTGCCAAATCTTCAAGTGCTTAAAAGAGGAATGAATGAAGGAAATGCAGATATGATAAATAGATAAACGGCAGGAATGCCATGCAACACATAAAATTGCCAGTTACAAAACGGAAGTCGGAAAGCCAACTTCAAAGGATTACGACAATTGAATGGTATGATAGGCATACATGAACTGGACACAAATACGGTTTTCAAGCCAACATATTCTCTTCGCAGCAGCTTCTCTTTGCTGCAGTGAGGATTACACTTTTGGTGGATGACGGCAGCGCAGAGGGTTGCGCGTTCACGCGGCGCCCTTTTCCGCAGGCGCTTCCGCCGATTTCTCCTGCTCCGTCGTTGTCGGCTCGGGGACGTCGCAGACGTCGACCCAACCCGCGAAGTTGCTGGCGTAGCGCTCGATCTCCTCCGGCGTCATGGGGAGGCCGTTGCGGCACGTCCCGCAGCCCGGCCGCACGTGCGGCTCCCGCCGCAGCGACTCGTCCAGGTACACCCGCACGCCGGCCGGCAGCGCAAAGGGGCACACGCTGCCGGCGGGGAAGCCGACCAGCCCCTCCACCTCCTCCCGCTTCGGCATCGTCCCGCGGCACCGGAAGACGGCCTTGAACTTGCTGTTGCTTGTCCGCGCGTCTCCGGCGGCGACAAGGACGATGGGGACGGGCGGCGCCGCCGGGGCATTCCTCCCCGCGCGCGCCCGCGCCGCCTCCGCCTCGGGGCTCGGATCCTTCACGAGGTAGAGCAGCGACTTGGCGATGGCGGAGGGCGGGCACTGCAGCTGCGCCGCGCACTGCTCGATGGTGACGCCGTCCTCGGGGAGCTCGTAGATGCGCTCCAGCAGGTAGGCCGCGCCCTGCTGCACAAAGTACTGCTTCACGCGCTCCATTCGCTGTCGGGGGGTGGGGGTGGGGTGAAGTGTGTGTGTACGTGTGGGGTCGATAATGGAGTGTTTTGATGATGAACACAAGGTGAAATGTGAATGAATCTACAGATTACTGGGCAATGAGCGCGAGATGTATAGAAAGGGAGAGTGAATATAGCTTCGCAAGTATGTACTTGCCATGCCAAGGAGGCAGCAGAGTTTTCAGAAAACCATGATAGTCGCAGCAAGAAACGTTAGTGCTGCACAAGACAGCCGTGAGGACGGTGAACGTGGTGGGAGTAATTTCACCGCAGCCTGCAAGACGGTGATGGAAAACACGTGCAATCATTTTAGCAGTAAGGAGCCACTATGTTATGTGTTTTTTTTTTTCGGGGGAGGTGAATCAGTAAAAGAAAGAAGTACATGAGAAGCATAAAATTGAAAAGGACTTTGTACATGGAGATGAGTAGAAGAATAAAGGAAAATGGGGAAGATCTAAAAGAAGAAGAGAGCATTCAAAAACTCCCGCAGTTTTGAATACTAGAGAGACGCACAACGCGCGCGAAACCATATTGACATCTACAGCGGCGGGTCGCTGCGGGAGGCGACGGGCGTGTAGCCCTTGTTCTCCTGGTACGGGTAGCGGCTAATGCGGCTCGCGTGCTTCTGGTTCTGCCGGTGGCTCTCCTCGAGGCGCATGGAGCTGTAGGTGGGCTTGGCGGCCTCGAGGCGCTTGAGCATCTTCATGTTCTCCTCGTTGATGCGCTTGCGCTCGCGGTTGCGCTTGATCTGCGAGTCGACGGCCTTGTTGTGGTCGCGCCACGGCTCGCTGTTGTCGATGCCGCCCTTGGTGTTCATGATGTGCACCATGTTGTCGACGAGGCGGCGGTTGCTGTTGTCGATCTCGCGCTGGCGGAACTCGTCGTGCGGCGCTTTGCCGCGGCGGCGGTACTGGTGGCTCTCCGGCTCCGCGTTGTCGATGCGCGCGCGCTGCGTGGCGACGCGCTCGCGGTGGCGCGCGTAGTCCCGCTCCCGCACGCGCTCCTCGCACATCTGGTTGCCGCTCTTCTTGGGCTCCATAGCTTCCGCGCTTAGAATACTGCTTTTTTTTTGTGTGTGGAATGGATGACAAAGAACTAGATATAAACTAAATCGTTTTGCTTGTTTTTTTCTCTTGTAATTTTTAGATGCACTTCAGCGAAGGAATGAGAGGGGGGGGGGAACGATACATCTGATTAGCATTAAACAACACATGAAGTCGTGCGAGGCGTGCAGATAAAAGAAAGGCGCGAGTGAAGGCACAAAATCCAGTAACAAAGTAAGGCAGGAATGAATATACAACACACTCGCTGTAAGTCGATTATTGTAGGCGATTCTACGAGACACCTCTCCAGGTGAAGGTACATAAAAGAGGAAAGTCTCGGTGCACCATGTGCGTGACGAACAGATGCCCCAACACCTTTACAATCCCCAGCAAAGAGGCCAAGGACGCAATCAGCTCCGTATCATGTAGGCTACGAGCAAAATGAATACAGAATTTTTCATTATTTTTTTATTCCCTCCCGTGTGGGATAGAGTGATAACTAGCAAGAAAGAGAGAAAGAATGACGCATCTTTCACAGATGCGGAACGTATGAGAAACATGAAGAGGAGGGAGCAAATTGTTTATCATGTTTTTTTTTCTTGCCGAAGCGCGTAACGCTTTCTTCGGTAAACACTTAGAATGGGAAAGTGGCAAAAAAAAAAAAGAATGTTGTCGGAGAGCAACATCCAGTGCATTTACGTATGATTGGTTTACGCCTTATATGACAAGAAGTAAAAAAGAAGCACATACTAGTACAGAACACTGACACACAAAAGAGCAGGAAAGTAAGAAGAGGTGTTATTATCTCTGCATAGAAGCTTTAAAAGATTCAAATTGGAAAGAGGGATAGATTAGAAATAGCATTCCGTGTCATCATAGTTGTACATTTCAAGAGAGGGTGAGAGTCTCGCATTGAAGCAAGTACGTAGTAGAAAAACCAGCAGCTATTTGATTCACACGTTTGTTTACGGGCCCTCCACATCCAGTTATCTTTTATGCAGTGGCGAATTCTGAGAAAATGTAAAGGATTGCGTAGTGTCGATGCGAGAGAAAAAAAGAAGAGAGCGATGATGAGGTGGAATCATAGAAGAGAATATATTATTAGTGATACCTGTAAAAATAAAAGAAAGAGAGGGAAAGAGAGAGAGAGAGAGAGAGAGAGAGAGAGAGAGAACTAGGAACAACAAGAAAAGAATATTCGCGTCTGCCCAGGAGCGAGCAGGATTTGCGCGGGCGTCTCATCTTTGCAAGACACACCCCTTCGCTGCTACGCTTTGCTGGGCATGACTGTGGATAAAACACGGGAGTGGAGAAGGTGGACGGCGCTTTTACAGAGCAGTCCACATCAGAATCGTAAAAGAAACACCTTTACGGTTAGCTAGAGAATTAAAAGAGAGCAAGAACAAGGGGAAGCATTTTCTTCATATTATTACCGTATGTAATTGAAGATTTGTAGATACAGATAAAACAGTAAAAAAAAAAAAAGAGAAGGAAATGAAGTGAAGTGAGAAGCGGCATACGAGAAAAAAAATTCAACAAGAAAGCAGGAAGATAATTTCAGTGGTAAGCAAGAAATTAAAATAGAAATTGAAACAGAAGAAAATAATATTCGATTACACAAAAAGAGTTATGATGTGCTGTCATTCATTCGAAGTGTTGGAGCTCCTGCAAAAGATGAATGAAAACACAGCACAACAACAAGAGCATCCCATTTGAGAAAGGAGAGGGGAAATAACGTAATGTAGTGCTCCTCAAGTGGAGAGCAGAGATAGGAAGAAGAAAAGTAGAATAAAAAAGTGATTGGTGTTGAGACAATAGAGAGGGGAGGTAAAAATAAAATACTTGAAACATTTAGAAATGGGCTCGTCGATTGATTAGTTGAAGATGAAGCGTCACGAAGTGGAAGGTGAAAACCACACAACTTTGACAGGATCAAAAGTCGATGCAGAAGAATCAGGAGCCACATATATGGAAAGAGAGAATTGTAATGGGGGGGGGAAGGTTCGGTAAAAGCAATATATGAAAAGAAAATGAATAGAAAGGAGAAAGGAGGAAGGGGATAATAGAAGTGGGAGGAGGAAAGAACGGCGATCTCAACGTTGGTGTTTCCAAGAATTACAGGCATAAACGAAAACAACAACTTCGGAAGGAGGAAAAAGAGGGGGAGGGGAAAAAGAATATATATAATTCACCATCGCATACGCCAATAGAAAACCCCGCGAGCACCCAAAAGTCTCCATAAGAAATGCGCAAGTATGAGCAGCGCCGCTACTGGGCAATGCAGTGGCTCTCGTCCGAGAAGAGGGCCCTCATGTCCTTGGTGAGCTGGTCGCAGAGGGCGCGCTCGTAGTACTCGGTGCCGAAGCAGGCGCTCACAAAGTAGGCAAAGTTCGCGCGGCGCTTCTCCGCGGCGTCGCCGTGCTCGGGCTGCAGCTCGTACATGCGCAGCTTGATGCAGAGGACGACCTTGGCGAGCAGCACCATCTCCTCGAAGCCGAGCACGCACGCCTTGTGCAGGCTGCCGAGGTCGAGCTCCTCGTTGATGTAGGGCTGGTACTCGAAGCCAGGGAAGGCCTGCGAGCTGGAGGGGCGGTCGTCCAGCGAGGGGAGGTCCTCCTCCGCCTCGCTCGCCGCGCTCAGCACGTCTTCGTCGGCGCCGCTGAGTTTGCGTGCCGCCGCCGCGGGGCTCGCCGCCACCGTCGGCGCGACGTTCGGCGGCGTCTCCTTGGACTGCTCCAGGTCGTACGGGGCGAAGTGGCGGTCCGGCGCCGTGTGGTCGTCGAAGAAGACGCTGTTGCCGGGGATGAAATCATAATTAAGCGAGAGGGCCCAAGACACATAGTAGAGGCTGTAGCGCTCCGCCGGGCTCTGAATGCGCGCGCGGTGCTTGCGCAGCACGAGCTTCTGCAGCACGAAGCGGGCCGGGACGACGTTGGGGAGGGACAGCGTGTTGGGGACCGTGGCGTTGAACTCGCGGGACATGCCGATCAGCGAGCGCTTGTCCGCGCCGCCCGTCGTCTGGCTGCCGAGCAGCGAGGCGTAGTAGCGGGTGCTCTGCTTGTCCTGATGCGAGGAGCGCTGCTGCGAGGAGCCGCCGCCGTTGCCGGAGGTGATGTCGGCGAGCTGGAGGGCCTGGCGCTCCTCCTCCGTCTGCTTAAAGTACGTCAGCGCGGCCTCACCAAAGTAGTGGTGCGCGAAGGACTGCACGACGCCCATGATGCACGTCTCGGCGAGTGTGCAGTTCTCAAAAATGTTGTTGTAAATCGCGTTGCGCTTCTTGGCGTCCTCCTTCTCGGTCGGGCTCAGCGTCTGCGAGACGCGGAAAATCACCACGACGTAGTTGAAGATGGCAGAGAGCCAGTAGTAGCGGAAGACGGTCTCCAGCAGCTCGAGGCTGAGGAGAATGGACTCGTCAGAGGCGAGCTCATCGGCGTCATCCTTCTTCTTCTTGTGGTTGTCCTTCTTATCCTTGTTGGTGCTCTTGCCGTACGACTTTTTCCAGATGTAGGTCTTGAAGGAGGGAATGGTCGGGTCGTTCATGCGCTCGCGGATCTCGGCGGTCTGCTCCTCGCGCAGCATCGTGAGGAGGTGGCTGAAGATCTGCATGTGCACGCAGATGGTGCCGCAGTAGAGCGCGCCAATGTAACGCGGCTTGGAGGTGACGGAGCCCGTCACAAAGTATGTGCGGGCGATGTCAGACAGCATCCGGATGAAGTCGATGATGTCATTCAGGCGCTTGTCGGTCGGCAGCTCAATGTCGCGCTTCTTGTCCTCCGAGGCGGGGTCTTCCGAGTCGGTGGCTGTGGGGGTGCTGTCGCTGCCGCGCGCGGCCTTCTTCTTCTCCTCCTCGTCCTCCCCGATGGGGAGCCCGGGGAGCTCGGGGGACGCCTCGCCTTCCTCCGCCGCCTTCTTCTGCGCCTCCGCGTAGGCGTCGCGCTTCTTCTTCTTCCCTTGGGTGACGGCCTCCAGCAGGTCGGACCACCACGCGCGCCCGGGGTGCTCCTGAATGGCCTGCTGGAAGAAGAGCTCGGAGACGGTGAAGCGCCCCTCGTGGACCGCCTTGACGCCCTCGTAGTAGATGTCGGGGTGGCCGCTGTCGCGCGCCGGCACGCGGCCCTTGGAGTTGCAGCAGCCCATGTGTTGTAATACGGAGTTGGGGAGAAGTTAGAATGGGGCGGGGTTAAGCTGCTTTCGAATTTCTGAGTGGCTGCAACGCAAGGAAATAAGAAGGGATATGCTTTGAATTTTCTTGTCGTAGAGAGGATAATATAGATAGCTTCTTCTTTGAAGAAATGGGCGAGTTAGAATATATAGAGAGGACGAATATATATCAAAATCCAACTGAAAGTGGGACGAATTGCGATATATACTCGATTTTGAAAATGGAGAGAGAAAAGTAGGATAAAAGAATCCAAAAAAAAAAAAAGAGGGAGATGAGACCGAAAAGAGGAGATGCTGAAAAAAAAAATAGGATAGAGAGAGAGAGAGAGAGAGATACTTGAAAGATTGCTAGAAAAAGAGAGAGAAGTGAAGTGAAATTGAGCGCTTATGAGAGCGTTTTAGCTAAAAAGTACGTGTGTGCTTTTTTTATGAAGTGGAGGTACAATATAAGAAACACAGGAAGAAGACGAGTACATGTATATATAGAGAGCCCAGAACTGATCATAGACGACGAGAGCATAATGAACAACTCCTGGTAAGAAGCGAACTGGGGCGCTCTTCTGTTGTGTGAAAGAAACACAGTGCAGCGTCATACAACTAAGCTTCAGCGCGAAAAGCAGTATGGGAGTTTGAGAAGAATAAACCACATATCGCATCGGCAAGGGGTATATGAAAGACAATTCTACGGCAGGGAATGATGCAATGCCACCCGTTCACGTCAGTTGACTATGTTTTATGCTATCAAAGGATTGTGTTATCAATTTGATAGAACTAGTATCATTCCAAACACGTACAAATACGGAGAATGACAGTGATAAAAAGAAAAGAAAGATTTTAAAGATTTTGTTTTTATTTGTGCGGTTCCTGCTGTGAGAAGAAAAACACAGTAATTAGAAGAAAGCAATCCGCTACTTCCAACTATCAAGATGAATATAGTGATAACAATAATAAATGTCTCAAAAAGTACAAAAAGAAAAATAGAATAATAAACATCTAGAGAAGAGCAGAACAAAAAGCGGCATAAATACATTATGACTCCGTTACGGGTCAAACATAATATCGGCACACCCAGGAGATGACTGAACGCCGTTTTGAGGGTAATGCAAAAGTCGTCAATCCAAAAGTAGCCGTTAGAAAAAAGGGAGAGAAATTGTGTTTGTGAGAGGGGCAAGAGAAAGATAAGATAATGGTTAGCCATTGTATATATCACAATGAAAGTAAATAGAACAGGATCAAGAAGAAGAAGAAGAAGAAGCAGAGATTATTCATCGCCAAATGACTAAGTGTGACGTTGGAAGATGTGTCCGCTTACAAAGCGAGAAATAATAAAAGCAGCAGAAATAGGAAGAAGAAAATAAGAGAAAAATGAACTAGTGCACGGTTCTAAAAGAATCCGAATAATTCTTACTTTTTTCGTGTCTTCTTTTTTAAAGTAGTAAAGCTAGAGAAAGTGTGTATAAATGTTGTTTTTTTTTTTTTACCACGGTATTGATACTTCAATACCTCGCTACTACGGATACAAACACAATTCACGACACATTTTATTGAGTGCACTAGCGGATGTGTCCATCAATGCACAAGTAAAATGTAGTTTCTGTGTCAAGTGTGTAAAATAAAGAAAAATAAAAGAGAAAGTCTTTTGAATCAAAACAGAAGTAAAGTTTGTGATGTGGCCGTACTTACTTGTTATCCAGTCAAAGGAATAAGATAACAAGTCATTGGAGAACAGGCAAAGAGGTGTCTGCATCAAAAGTGGAATAGGCGAACAGGCAGTGGAGTGGATTTTAAAACGAAAAATCCACTAGACAGGCGTGTTATTGATGGAAAGGTAAACTAACTAACAATAAGAAAAAAAGTGCAGCAGATGTAGAAGAAAATGGAAATCAAAATCGAAATGAAGAGCAAGTGGGAAAAGGAGAAAGAGAAAAAAAAAGACGCAGTCAAAGTGTCGAGCAGATTTCAAATTTTATGTAGGCAGCGGTTAACATAGGTAACCAAAAAATAATAATAAAAAAACACTAGATAGGGAAAGGACAGAGGAAAAGAAAGAATGATAATGATGAAGATGTGGGGTTGGGGGGGGAGCAAGAGAGAATAAAAGGGAGGAGGTGAGATGCTTCACAATAATAGTGACTTCAGTAAAAAAAAAAAAAAAACGACGTATTACACAACGAAGAGAGAGGGAGAGAAAGAAAAATAGATTACAAGCAACTTTTATAAAAATCAGAGATAAAACAGGAAGGAAAAGAAAAGACGTTTTTTAACAGACAGCGAGACAGTAGAGCCACAAGGAGCAAATGTGGGAGTGAATAGAGTTCACTGAGACAGCCAGGGAGACAGCTGAAGAAAAATGACAGGTACGTAGTAGGAAGTGGACGCGGCATCTCTGCTCTCGGTTCTAAGCAAAGAATAACCGCAAGCTTCCTCAACTGTGTCCTGTTTGTTTCTTCTTCAGTAGCCCTCCCTCTTCACCTCCTCTTGACTCCCTTGCTCCCCTTCGTCGTTTTGTCCCTAGTCGTCGCTGTAGATGGCACCCATCTCGCGCGTCAGCTGGTCGCACAGGACGCGCTCGAAGCTCTGTGTGCCGAAGCAGGCGCCGAGGAAGTAGTTGAAGTTGGCGCGGCGCCGCATGCCGGCCGTCACGTTCTCCCCCTGCAGCTCGTACATGTGCATCTTGAGGCAGTAGATGATCTTCATCATGTAGATGTTCTCCTCGAAGCCGAGCAGGCACGCCTTGTGCAGGCTGCCCAGGTCGATCTTCTCGTTAACAAACGGCTGGTAGTGGAAGTCGGGGAAGGCCTGCGAGGCGGTGGGCCGCTCGTCGCAGGAGGGCCGGGCCGCGGCGCCGCCGCTGCCGGTCGCGCTGGCGGTGGCGGCGTCGTCTGCGTTGGCCGTGCCGTCGCCCTTGTCGATGGCCATCACCGTGCCGGTCGTCACCGCGGGCAGCATCTCCGGCGGCGCCTCCTTTGAGAGCTCGTAGTCGGCGTCGGTGAAGTGCCGGTCGGGGCCGGTGTGGGCGTCGAAGAAGTCGCTGTGCCCGGGGATAAAGTCGTAGTTGAGGGACAGCACCCACGAGACATAGTAGAGGCTGTAGCGCTCCGCCGGGCTCTGAATGCGCGCGCGCTGCCGGCGGAGCACCTTCTTCTGCAGGACGAAGCGTACAGGCAGCACGCTGGGCAGGGTGAGCGTGTTGGGCACCGTGGCGCTGAACTCACGCGACATGGTAATCAGTGAGCGGCCCGCGGTGCCTCCGGCCGACTGCTTGCTCAGCAGCGACGTGTAGTAGCGCGCGCTGCGTCTGTCCTGCTGCGAGGAGCGCTGCTGCGACGCGGCGTCGTCGGCGGCCGCGGCGGCGTCGTACTTGACAAACTGCAGCTCCCTGAGGTCCTCCTCGGGGATCTCGAAGTAGACCTTGGCCGCCTCGCCCAGGTAGTGGTGGCCGAAGGAGCGGAGGACGCCCATGATGCAGTCCTCCCCCAGCGTGCAGTTCTCAAAGATGTTGGTAAAGATGACGTTGCGCTTCTTGGCCTCCTCCTTGTTCGTCGGGCTGAGAGTCTGCGTGATGCGGAAGATAATGACGATGTAGTTGACAACAGCCGACAGCCAATAGTAGCGCAGCGCGGTCTCCAGCAGCTCCAGCGTGAGCAGCAGCGACTCGTCCGAGGCCAGCTCCTGCTCCCGCTGCTTCTTGCTCTTGCTGCTCTTCTCGTCGCTGGTGCTCTTGCCGTACGCCTTCATCCAGATGTACGTCTTGAAGGAGGGAATGGTCGGGTCGTTCATGCGCTCGCGGATCTCGGCGGTCTGCTCCTCGCGCAGCATCGTGAGGAGGTGGCTGAAGATCTGCATGTGCACGCAGATGGTGCCGCAGTAGAGCGCACCAATGTAGCGCGGCTTGGTCGTGGACGAGCGGGCTGAGAAGTACGCGTGGGCAATGTCCGATATCATTCGGATAAAGTCAATGATGTCATTCAAACGGCGATCTAGAGGCAGTTCAATCGTCTTTTGCTTACCGCCAGCAGCTTCGTCGGACTCCGTGCCGCTTCCGGGAATGGCGATCGACTTTTTCATGTCGTTATTACCGGCCGCTACGCGGTCCAAGTCGTCCGGAACCTGTAGAGAGGTTTTGTCGTGAGCGTCTTCTTTCTTTTTACCGTCTTCCGTCACCGCCTCCAGCAGCTCTGCCCACCACGCGCGGCCGGGATGGTTCTGGATGGCCTGCTGAAAGTACAGCTCTGAGACGGAGTAACGACCTTCTTTGACAGCGTGGGTGCCTTTGTAATAGAGCTCGGGGTGACCGGAGTCGCCCTCAGGCACTCGGGCCTTGGAGTTGCTGCAGCCCATGACGGCGAGCGAAATGAAAGTGATCGCAGCGTTTGGATTGTTCTTCCTTCTCCTTGACGCCGCGGTGTTTCTTTTTTTTTAATGTGGGTGGGAAAACGGGCGCTTGTCTCCACAAAAATGAACGGGAGAGTGCTTCTGACAAAATTTGCTGTCTCGGCACGAGTGAATTTAAGTAAAGATAAAAAAGAATGCTTCGTACTGGCAGCACCGTCTACGAGACCTTAACTCACACACACACAAAAAAAAAAGATGAGAAAAAAATATTTGCTGGCTCTAGAACGAACCAAAAATAGCAAACAATGATAAATAAAAAAAGAAGAGGAAAGAAAGGGAAGAATAAAGGAAAAGGGGGAATGCAGAGAAGTGAATGAAGAAAAAAAAGAAGAAGAGAGAATTAAAAAAAAAATGATAGTCAAAGAACAGTTACTGCAACTTGACAAGGAAAAAAAAGAGTTGATTTACTTAAGGAAAGTAGCACGTTGCCTTCTGTATTGTGCAAGTGTTATTCAGTTGCGTGCTCAGACAAGTTCAAAGAGATGTGCTATATGGGGGGAGGGAGAGGGAGCAAGACGAAAATGAAGGTCGCAATGAGGGTGATAAATAACGGAGTTGCCCGCTTTACGTTAGTATAAATACACATAGCAGGCACCGATAGTATTGTTCAGTACGTAGTGCTACTTGTTCAATCCTCCCATCACTCGTGCGGACGCATAGAGAAAGCGGGTGAATACACGCTGCAGAAAGTGAGCGAGAAATACATTCAGACTGACGCACTCACTCCAATCTTGAAAGAGGGACGCAGAAACACAGCAAGGGCACGATACATGCCCAGGCCTAACCAATTAGTATTCCATTTCAGTGCAGAGGTAGGTTCGAGTGATCAATACGCCAGGGGGAGTTATGCTGAAGACGCCAAGTACAGCTGAAACAAAACATTAAAAAAAAACATAATGAGGGAAGGAATACAAAACTTTCACCTTTGGACTTTCTTTTGGATGAAATCAACAAAAATTATTGAAAACAGTGAGGACTCGTTGCACGTTTCTTTTTTTTTCTTTTTTTTGCTATCTGCTAAGAACAGAGAAAAAAGGATAACTCCCTGTGCTGAAGATAAAATATAAAAGAGTACGATCCTACCAAAAAACGAAAAATAAAAGAAATCATGTACTTTCAATGAATGTTTTCTTAACTTTTTTCGTTTTGGTGAATATCACAGGAGTGTCTCTATCGCAGGCATGTTAAATAAAAGCAATCATATTGGGAGTTGGAGGAGGAGGGAAACAAGCAAAGAAGAAATGTGGAATTCAATTGAATACTACGAAGGGGGAAAAAGAGAAGGAATGAAAAGAAACGCCTGATAGATAGCACATCCATAGCGAATTTTCTTCTTGTCACTCAATAGAAAAAGAAAGGATGTAGAACAAAAGGAAGTAAGGACCGTGCAGAGAGCCTAGCCGCGAAGAACGAAAGCTTTATTTATGAGTGGACTCAATGATGTGAATTCTTTCGTCAAAAATTACTCTAGGAGTGGACAAAGCATAAAAGTTATTTCGGATAAGTTTAAGATGACGTTTATTTGCGTAATTTCCTTTCCTTGCTAATCAGAATAAAGGTATTTTTATCAAGAAAAGACAGAACCGAAATATGAACAGTTATATATACATTTTGGTTTTGGTAATGAGCTCTACAAAGCATATGTAATAAGTTTTGAAAGATATAAATAAAAATGAATTTAATGATGTCTGATTCGGTGCGCAAAAAAAAAAGTGCCGAGGTAGGGAAGAAAAACATGTAAAACAAGTGGCAAAACATAAAAAAAGGGGGGAAAGTGACACGGAGGATATTCTGTTTGCGGTGTGAAAAGTGAGGGAACCCAGAGTCGAGATGTACGAGGAAGAAACGGAGAGAGTCCTCTAAAACTGACCAAGCTAATAACCAAGGAGAAAAGACAAAACAAAACAAAACAACAAAGCGAAAGAAGAGAGAGAGAGAGAGAGAGGAAGAATCGGAGCTTATGCAGATAAAAGTGCAGGAGAGAGAGAGAGAGAAAGTTTAGTTCAATAATAGCCAATAGACAATGGTGCAGACATCAAACAAACAAGAGGATGGGGGAAAATTATGTAGTTTGGAATAATAAGGGGAAGAGGTGATGAAAAACAAAAGACCTGGAGGATATAGACACAGGAGGGAAGACAGAGAAAACAGAGTGCAGGGGAATCAATACATTAAAAAAAAAAAAAAAAGAATAGGAGCAGAGCGGGGTGGGGGGTAAAAGTGAGAGGTGAAAGAGGAGTGGTGTTAACGAGCGAAAAGATGAATAGGATGGGAGATTGATTGGAGCAAGGGCAATATTATGTACTAAACGGGATAATCAGCTGAGTCGGCTTGTTAAGTTTGGCTGCCAACACACCCCCATCACATCTGCTTGTCATCGCTATACAGCGAGCGCATGTCGCGGGTCAGCTGCTCACAGATGACACGCTCGAAGCTCTGCGTGCCGAAGCAGGCGCCGACAAAGTAGTTGAAGTTGGTGCGGCGCTTATTAGCGGCGGCGGTGTGCTCGCCCTGCAGCTCGTACATGCGCAGCTTGATGCAGAAGATGATCTTCGCGAGGAAAATCATCTCCTCGAAGCCGAGCACGCACGCCTTGTGCAAGCTACCGAGGTCGAGCTTCTCGTTAATGTACGCCTGATACTCGAAGTCGGGGAAGGCCTGGGAGGCGCGCGGACGGTCGTCCATCGACGGCAGCTCATCGTCGTCGTCGTCGCCGTCGCCTTCTCCTTTGTTGACCGCCGCCACGGCGCCCAGCTCCACCGCCGACTGCATGTTCGGCGGCGGCTCCTTGGACTGATCAAAGTCAAACGGGGAGAAGTGGCGGTCGGGCGACGTGTGCTCATCAAAGAAGGCGTTGTTGCCGGGAATGAAATCGTAATTAAGCGAGAGAGCCCACGAGACATAGTAGAGGCTGTAGCGCTCCGCCGGGCTCTGAATGCGCGCGCGGTGCTTGCGCAGCACCTGCTTCTGCAGGACGAAGCGCGCCGGCAGGACGTTGGGGAGGGACAGCGTGTTCGACATGGCCGCGTTGAACTCGCGGGACATGCCAATCAGCGAGCGCTTGTCACCCCCTCCGCCGGAGCTGCTCCCCAGCAGCGAGGCGTAGTAGCGGGTGCTCTGCTTGTCCTTCTGCGAGGAACGCTGCTGCGAGGAGCCGCCGTCTTCACCCGCAGCGTATTCAACAAAATTGAGTTCCTTCCGTTCATCCTCCGTTTGCTTGAAGTACGAGAAGGCCGCCTCGCCCAGGTAGTGATGAGCAAACGACTTGACAACCCCCATGATGCACGTCTCCCCCAGTGTGCAGTTCTCGAAGATGTTGTTGTAAATCGCGTTGCGCTTCTTGATGTCGTCCTTGTCCTTGGGGTCGAGAGTCTGGGACACACGGAAGATGACGACTACATAGCTGAAGATGGCAGAGAGCCAGTAGTAGCGGAAAGCAGACTCGAGAAGTTCAAGCGTGAGTAGCAGCGACTCGTCCGAGGCCAGCTCGTCATCGCGGTTCTTTTTCTTCTTTTTCTGCTTGTCGCCGTTGTTGGCGCTCTTGCCGTACGCCTTCATCCAGATGTACGTCTTGAAGGAGGGAATGGTCGGGTCGTTCATGCGCTCGCGGATCTCGGCGGTCTGCTCCTCGCGCAGCATCGTGAGGAGGTGGCTGAAGATCTGCATGTGCACGCAGATGGTGCCGCAGTAGAGCGCGCCGATGTAGCGCGGCTTGGAGGTGACGGCGCCGGCAGCAAAGTACGTGCGCGCGATGTCCGTGACCATCCGTATGAAGTCGATGATGTCGTTGAGCCGCTCGTCCATCGGCAGCTCCACCTCGCGCTTCTTCCCGTCCACCGTCGCGTCGGAGTCCGTCCCAATTGGCGTCTGCGGGACCGCCGCGTCGGGCTTCTTGACGTCGTCGTTGCCGGCCTCCACCAGGTCCGCCTCGTGCGCCGCCTCCAGCGCCGCCGCGTACTCGTCGCGCTTCTTCTTCTTGCGCTCCGTCACGGCCTCCAGCAGCTCCGCCCACCACGCGCGGCCCGGGTGTTTTTGGATGGCCTGCTGGAAGTACAGCTCGGAGACGGTGTACCGCCCCTGCAGCACGGCCTTGACGCCTTTGTAGTACAGCTCGGGGTGCCCCGCGTCGCGCGCCGGCTCCTTGCCCTTGGAGTTGCAGCAGCCCATGACGAGTTGAGCTTCTGTAGGGTGTTGTGTTGTATTACTGGCTTTGAGTTTCGAGAATGGCGTGGGATTGTTGTCAAGTTTTATACTTAACAAGTGTGAGATTATATATATAATAATTAAAAAAATAAGAGGTCAGAGATTCTTATTGTATCTCTTTGGTGATATAGTACAAGAGAGCAGAATGCGGATGAAAAAGAAAAGAATGAATAGGAAAAAAAAAAAGAAAAAAGAAAAATGGGGAAGTGAAAAGGAGCAAGAGGAGTGAAGAGAAAATAAAACAGGAACAAGAAATAGAAAACAGTTAAACAAAAGAAAAGGATTATATGCTTTGCTAGTAGTGGAGGCTGAAAGTTAACTACAATGCTACACTTTATTCTGAGGTGCGATGAGATAAGATTTTGTTGGTGGCGGGGGAAAAGTGAGGACGGGAGAGGGGGGCGATGAGGAGTGGCGCATACACATCCGTCCAGCGATGGGTTCACGGGGAGAGAGAGTGACAGATAGAGCAATGGAGGAAGTGAAATGACAATGAAAGCATACGACGCTTGCATCCTGTTAGTAAAATCACTTCACTGCGCTACAAATTCATGATCCATATTCTGGAGAAAGCAAAAAAGAAAAAGAAAAAGAAAAACACACACGTAAGACATACTATAACTTCCTCGAAAAAAAAAAAAGTAATGTCTTCATACTAATCATGACCAAAAGAAAATATAAGGACGCAGAGAGAAACTTAGTGATTAATGGAATGATAATGAGAACTCTTCACCATTTTGTTTTCCTTTGATGGAGTATCACAGAATGAAGCACTTTTATATATAGAGAGAAAGAAAAATTAGAAGAGACGTGCGGGACGCCATCAACCTGAGGTTTTGATCGAAACTAGAAAAAAAAGAGTGATTAATAAAAAAATGTCACCATGAACTGCACGGTTTTACGCACATATATAAAAGTTCATGTGTATTACAGGCTTCGCTTGCAGAAATTGGTTATTAAAAAGAGGAGAGAGAAACGAAAAAAAAACAAGACTGGTAGATTTCAACTGCGTTGCTGAATTGCTGTGTGTTTCAGAGAAAAATAAATAAAAAATGAGAAATGAGAAGATGGCGAAATAAGAAGAAAAAACAGAACTGGAAAGAGGTTATATGGTAAGAATGAGAGAAAAAGCGGAAAGAAGCTGAAAAAAGGACAGATTTTATTTATAGAGAGATACACTTGCATGTGTTTGATGATACGAAAGCAAAATCAAAAGCAAAACAAAAAAAATCTCTTCAGTGGCTCGCAGAGAGGTGCTAGGCGGGGACCTTTTTGACGTCGGTGTCGCTGCTGTGCTCGACGCCCTCGCAGTTCTCCTGCGCCGTCATGACCGTCATGCCGGGCAGGAAGATGCGGTCCGGGCGGCGCCACACCACAACGCCCGCGATAATGATGCCGGCGATAGTGAGGCCGAGGCACAGCCACACGAGCGGGAAGTCCTCCTTGGACATGATGAGTGTGTGTGTGTTTAGGGGGGGGGAGGTTATGTGTGTTTTGTGTGTTATGTGGATGGGTGAGTGAGCTTGTTCGCTCGGATATCTGGATGATTGAATACTTGAGGGTAGAAAAGATTTGACAACTTCTTTATTTTTTTCAGTGGCGGAGAGAAAATGATAGAAGGGTCATGACCGAGACGACCTTACGCTATGCTTGTACACACATACAGAGAGAGAAATATTCCCAGTTAGTACCCGCAAAAAGGTATCACTTGATAATGAGGACTATTAACATTATAAGAGGCTCGTAGACAATTGATGATTATGTGATTTCTTTTTAGCGACTTGAAAAAAAAATGAAACGTTCGAACAGGAAAAGCAGTAGTAAATCAATAAAAAATGAATATTTAAAAATATTAATACGGACAATACACGATAGCAGGCAAGAAAAAAAACTAGAAAGAATTGAAACAAAAAAAAGATGAACAACAACGTGTCTCGCATCACAAGGTACGCGAGAAATAAAATCGAATTAGGAAGATTACAAGGAAAACTAGAAGAGATATCTATAACTCTACCAACAGTTAAACTAGTGGTGCTGCGCGCGTCTACCATGCGAGGTGGATGAAGGGAATTGTAAGACTGCAGAGCCAACCTCTCCCCTTCCGCACGGCTCCTCCTCCAGCGCGGCGAGACAGACCCTCGCGTCCTCCTTGCACGCCTCCCCGCGGCGGCGCGGCGGGCGTCGGCCGGCAGCCTCCCCGGCAGCTGCAGGTGCTGCGGGCGGCGCCGCACCACCACCACCGCGATGGCGACGCCGACGAGCGTCTCCGCGAGGCAGAGCCACACCAGCGGGAACTCCTCCTCCTCCGCCTGCGCCTCGCCGCCGCCGGGGGCCGCGGGCGGCGTCGTTAGAGCGCTAGCCTTGTCGGCGGCGGCAGCAGCTCCTGTGGTGGCCGCGCGGGCGAGTGGTTGGGAGGGGGACTTGAAGGGCGGCGTCGTGGAAGCGACGGAGGCGCTTGCGGGAACAACAACGAGACCGCTAGTAGTAGTAGTAGTAGTAGTAGACGCGCCGCGACCGGAAGCACCGTGTCCGTAGTAACGAGACAAGCTTGTCGCTTCACCATTCTGGGGGAGGGGAGGTAAGACAAAGAAAGAAGAGAGAGAAAAAAGAATAGATGGGCCGGTCAAAGTACACAAACAAATGCGTCGCTACACTCTTCGGAAATGTGTTTGGCTGCAAAAGTTGAGTGAAGTGATCGGAGGGAGAGAACACGAAAGGGCTCGTTACGGAAACGGTGCGAGTGCTTCATCGCATGTCAAGTATCCAGAATAGTCAGGCGAACAACCGGTGAATTAGATCACACAGGAAATTGGCAGTAGGAAGACAGAGCAGATACTTGAGCAATGTATAGTAAGAAGAGGAAGAGAATTCTGCGCGCATGTGTGTTGAAATGGGATACTGAGAGGTAAAAACATCGAGGGCGAAGAAAAAAAAAGTATAGAGGTCTCACTTGCCTGTCCTTCATCTTTCGAATAAGGGGTGATCTTACTGTTCTATGCCCTCGCTGCTTGTGACAGTGGTAGCTTCCACTCGCTTACCCAGAAAGTGCCGCACTTCCTTCTTGAAGACGAAGAGAAGAGACAGCGGTGACAGCAGAAGAAACACGAAGCAGATAAGCGAGAGAGGAAACAGCGTGCGATTGTCAGGGTAGTCGTTCATATTGCTGATGGTGTCAGTGTTGGGTGATGGTGCTACTATTGCCTTTGTTGAGTGCGTGTGTGAGTGGAAATGGGGTACGAAGAGAAGTGGAGGTGATAGAGTGGGATTGTGGGATTCGCACAAGATTGCATAAGCGGAGGTATTTGCAAGAGAATCATCGCACTCGGAGCGCCATGCACAAAAGTGTGTCTCGCTAGATAGTCTTGCTCCTTCCCGTCAACGACTTGCGAAACAGAGGATAAGATTTGTAACAGCGATGGGCAGACGCATTCTCACAGCTAATTCATAGATGAGTCTTTCATTCACTGGAAGGAAAGTGGGAAAGTGAAATATAAATATTCATAGAGACAAGAAAACAGAAGAGTAAATTAATAAGAAAAACCACTGTATGACTGATTTACAACAAAAAGGCGACATAGACGCAGATTTATATGTTTAGCTCATAATTAGTTGCGCTGAGTGAACTTGATAACGCATAGATGCTTAAATGAATTACTGGAATTGCATCATCTTTCATCACTCTAAGGGAAAGAAAAAACAAAACGGGGGGGGATACCTTAGAGTAATGAAGGTAAAAGATGCTGCAGGAGGAATGAGTCATTTTCAGCAAAAATTAATAGGATCAACTCCTTCAAGATAAAGATTGCGACTGAAAAGAGAGAAGGGAGCGCAGAGGCACTGCATGGAAGCAGATAAAAGGGACCTGCACGCTCCTGAAATATATTGTTGTTAGGATTTGCATTTAATGAGAAGAAAAGAGCAGGATTTTTGGTCACTGACAAAGAGCAGAAAACAGGAGTCTCTGCTGTGACTTGTCTTGGAAAGTAATACCTTTTTAAAAATAAGAAAAAAAATAATGTAGATTTATTAATAATGAATTTTGATTTTCTGAAATTGAAGAAAGAAAAACCTGTAGTGATTAAGCAACAAAAAAAAAAAAAAGAGTAGAAAGAAAAAACAGATGAAGAAAAAAAAACACGAGGAGACGACGTGCCACAACAACAACATTACTGATGTACGTGGCGGGAAAGAAGAAACCACAGCAAGCAAAGCATTCCATCGCTCTCTTTCTCTCTGCTTCCAACCGACGGCCCCCCCCCCCGCGGCACTCGTCTAGTACTCGTTGTAGACGGGTTTCTTCCCGAGGTCGACGGAGCCGCGGAAGACGCCGTCCTCGCCCGCCTCCTCGCGCTCCTGCGCGGAGAAGACGGTGCCGCCGGGGAGGATGAGCTCGCGCGGGCGGAAGAAGGCGATCGCGTACACGATGATGCACCCGACGACGGTGATGGGCACGCACACGTACACGAGGGGGAACTCGCTGCCGCTGCCGCCCTCCGCCGCCGAGGACGAAGAGTCGCTGGAGCTGGAGTCGGCGGCGGCGACGGTGGCGAGGCAGAAAACGGCCGCCGACAGAATGAAGAGCAGAGCGGCAAGGGAGAAGGACATGATGCGGAGTAGAGTCTGATAGAGAAGAGTGTTCGGAAAGTACGAGGATACACGAGAAGGGATGAAAGATGCTCAAAACGAAAGAGAAGGAACTAAAAGTCTAGTAGTTCTTTCAAAGAATGTAGAGGAGGGGGGGGGGGATAAGATGGGGGAGAGGTGAAATGGAGTTCAGTTATATGAATCTAACGAGTGCACACCGAAAAAGTTGAGAACCTGAGGAATCAATGCTTACATCTCGATGTTGCAAATACAAAAGTAGATATGGGCAGCGTGACTCAAAACAAATGAGAGATCCATAAGACGTGGCTAGCTCTTCAGCACCCCTAGCCTCTGTTAAAAGCTGAGTTACCCGCGTCAGAAACCATTGTCAACGTGCAACACCCGGCACCGCACCCATTCCTCCGTTATCCAAAGATTCATGTTGTCGTCTTCTTCTCAATTTATATATATGTGCAAAGACGGAAAAAGAAGTTAGTGTCCTTGTAGAGATATTTCTCAAAAATAAACGGAAGCTGTGTAGGAGACGTGAACATGAAACGGAAGACAGAGAAATAGGAAAAGAAATATGAAGCGAATTAGAAGTCTCAGTACCTCGATTGAAATCTGTGTGGCGGAAGAAAAAGAGAAAATGTGAACAACAGTTATATTTCTGTATTTTGCCAGCCTCACAAAAGTCAACAATGAAGTGGTAACAACAAATAGATGAATGAGGGTCGCCGAGCTTCAATGACAGAGAAAAAATAATAGTAAAAATAATAATAGTGGTTTTTATTTGGGGGAGGGGGAGTTCGATTGCAGTAACGTAGCTATTACAAAGCAGTTTCTTTTAATTCTTTCGTACTTACTGTTTTTTTTTTCGAATTCTTTCATATTTCTTTCCTATCTTTTTTTATCATCTCATTGGAGGTGAATATACACTTCATGAGAAGAAAAAAATAGAAAAAGAGAGAATCGACTCAAATTCGATAGTAGAAAGCGTGAAACACTAGCTAAGTTGTGATCACATCCACAACAAGTTCTGAACAGCTGATCCTTTTATCTTTTTTTTTTTTGACAAATCTCTTTCATAAATTCACATATTTTATTTTAGGTGGTAACAGTGAGGCAATGAAAAAAGAAAGAGAGGGAGAGAAGAGGAGCCATTTGAAGCTCGGGTTTTATTCTCTCAGATAATACGCAAAAAAAAAATGAATGGATTCATGTATCGTTCTAATTTCAATCTCTTTTTTCCGTGTCCTGCTGTTTTAGAAATCCCCGTAAAACATGTGGTGTCAGAAGAGAGGCATGCCAAAAAAAAAAAAAAAATACAAATAGGGCGGCTTTCAGAAACAGGTTGCGCAGTTGATCAATGAAGAGGAAAAAAGGAGAAAGAAAAAGAGGAAAAGAACGAGAAAGAGAAAATTCTTTCAGGAACTGATGACTAATCATGCACTATTAACAGTACTGTAGGAAAAACAAAACACGTATTGAATACTTGTAGGCAATAGGTCATCTTTATTAAGAACAGAAATAAAAGAATATGACAAGCAAATGAGGGGGCTGTGTGCGTGCGTGTGTGTGTCTGTGTCTGTGCGTTGTCAAGTAAACCAAAGTAGATATATATAGAAAAGCAAGAAATCAATCCAGCCCGCCTCAGTTGTAGAGCCCCTGCTCGCCGCTGGAGCTGCCGCGGCTGGGGCCCGGCTTCTTGTTGCTGAAGGTCTCGCCGTACATGTCGAGGCCGCCGTCGTCGCGCTCCTGCGCGGTCATGACGGTCATCCCCGGCATCACGAGCTCGTTGGGGCGCAGCTGCGCGACGACAAACACAATGATGACGCCGACGACGCTGATGGGGAGGCACAGCCACACCAGCGGGAACTCCTTCTTCTTCTTCTCCTCCTCCTCCCCGGCGCCGGAGGTGGAGTTGCTGGTGGAGTCGCTGGAGCTGGAGGAGCCCTGCGCGGCCGCCAGGGTCGCGACGGCGCTGGCGAAGAGGAGCGCGAGGAGAAGGGCACGCTTGTAGTTCATGGCGGGCGGGGTAGCGTAGTGTGGGGGTGTTGTTGAAATAGAGAGGTAGTGCTGAGACCGGGGCTAGCTAGTAAGGGTGGCAAAACGCAGCGGTTGAGGAATTTGGCTGATGACTAGAGCTAGGAATTTCAATATCTGTGGTGCGGTTTTGAGTGGTGTCGTGTTATGGTAGTGCAGTAGACGAATGAGAGTTCGCCGGGATGAAGACATGAGAGCAACGTCAAAATACTGAAAATACACAGAAACTGGTTCGAAATAAGCAGAACAAAGCGGTTCTTCGTGAGGAAGACACTCATATATATATAGATAAAATGCGTGTTTTCCGGCTGGTTGGTGTACGAATCCTCCAGTGCCTGATATTCTTCCCAGAGTCGCAAGAAACACTGCATACGTTTATATAGTTCAGCACGAAATGGCTCTACGTTAGTAGTGGCATTCATTGTTATTATTTTTATTCATATATTTACCGAAGAAGAAAAATGATCCACCAAAAAAAAAGAGTAGGGAGAAACGAAAATGAAAAATGGAGAGGGAGACTCGAGGCGAACCACGAGGGGGGGGGAAATAAAAGTGGAAGACACAACAATATTGGAAAACGGTTGCTCGTTTTTTTTTTCTCTTGTCAGCTTATACCCAATATAAATGAAACATGGAAGCAAGGGACGAAGAGTTTTTTTCTGGATCAAAATTTCTTTAAAAAAAAAAACTGTTACCATTGAAAGAGTACGAATTACAGGAATAGGGGAAAAAAAGAAGGGAGGAAAAAAACAGCTTCAAAAAATAGAAAAACAGGAGAAGGAAGGGGAAGGGGGAGTAAAAAAAAAAAAAGACAATAAAAAAAAAACACGAAACGAAGTGTTGCGCTAACAATGAGGAATGGAGGACGTCCCGACAGCTGTCGGCATATTACTGATTTTTTTTAAAAGGGTCTTCCGGGAGAGACAAGGAAATAATGGAGAAAATCCGATCAACAGGTGAGTGCGTTCAACAGTAAGTCTTTTTCCTATTGCGATTGCATAGTTGCAGAGAAGAAGAAAAGGGCTGATGACGCCGAATTGAATAAATTAGAACACCGGTGGATACATCTCCACCGATTCTTGCACTCTCTCAGATACTTGACAGCTGCAGTTCATCCTATTTTTCCCCGCTTTCTTTTTAAATCCGCTGGTAATGTTAGCCTTGTTTCAACGCTTTCAATAAAAGAAAAGGATCAATAGAGCTTATATAGGAAAGTGGTGCTCACGACTACAGATGTGAACGTTACCGACTTGATACAACAACAGCTTACGGAAGGAAAGCGACTGGATTAATACGAAAAAGACGAATTGGGGGTCGAAAGGAAGGTGAGACGCTTTGGACAGGAGAAGAAAGAATTGTGAAGATCGATTCTATTGCTAGACGTCAACTCTTTCGGGTGCTACCCTTACTTTTTTTTTCTATTCCTCCTCCTGCATAGCAAAGGTACTTCCCACAACTACCCTTTTTTCTTTCTCATCTTCACTAAAGGGCTTTCCCTTCACTTACTTATATATGTGCGAAGGCGATACTTACGCACATGTAAGCAGCTGCTGTGCCTGTGTGGGTGTGGGTGTGTGCGCGCGTAGCCTCTAGTACTTGCCGCTGCCGCTCGACTTGGTGGCGTCGGCGTTGTACTCCTCGAAGGCGACCGGGCCGTTCTCGTTCTCCTGCGCGCTGGCGACGGTCTGCCCGGGCAGGAAGACCTCGTCCGGGCGGAGGAAGGCGAGCACCATGACGATGATCACCGCGACGGCGGTCACGCCGATGCAGATGTACACCAGCGGCACGTCCTCCTTGGCGGCGTTGGCCGTCGCGGCGAAGGCGGCGAGGAGGAGGGACAGAAGGGCGCAGGAGTGCATGGTGTGGCTGGGGAAGAGAGCGGGTAGGGGAAGGGTTGGTCGGGTGACGGAAAAAGAGAAGGCGCGTGAGGGATCGGAAGAAGTAGTGGATGGCAGAGAAAGTTGTGGAGTAGCTAGAGGGCACGTAGTCGGGCTTGAATCTGTTGGTGTAGAGAGGAGGGAGAGGGGGGGGGGGGGAGAGAAGAGAAGGTGAAGTACATCAATAAAGCAAAACGTATGAAGAGAACACTAATATTTTTTTCTTTCGAAGTACTCATAGAGCGTGATGAAACCTGCGAAGCCTCAAAGACTCTTCGCTGGTGGCGAAAAAATGACAGAAACCGGCTGGAAAGGAAGTTCCCCCACTCTATTCCTTACCGCTCACAGGCGTGACGATGCAACAGGCCACAGTGCCAATCCGGTTGGCACCTCACTCAAATGGCTACCTTTCAACTGCTGCCAACACGAACACTCTGAAAGTGAACGACAGCAATGCGTGGAAACTGGTCATCAGCAATCTTTGTAATCTTACTTTTCATTAATTCTCATTTCCTAGACAAAAGAAGAAGAAGAACGGTGACTTTTTTTTTACTCTTTTCCCATCACTCAAACGAAGCAGGAGAAGCTTATGGAAGGTGGCAGAAGAAGAAGAAGAGAAGGAAGAAGCATATCGAATATACAACAGGAAGTGCTTTTTGTGAGTCTGTTTGCGCTTTCATGGCAATGGGTATTTCTCTTTTTTCATATTCTGCGGTGACTTTGTATATTCACTTCATTTATTCTATCAAAGTGGCGCTTCCTGAATGCTCTACTTTTCTTCTACTAGGATTTGATCACGTCAATTTATATAATCAGAACGAAAAGAGGACAAGAAAAGAACCGCAACTGAAAAAGAGAAGAAAAAGACAATGAAAACAGAGGTGGAAATAGAGGAAACAAACAAAAAAAAACACGAGAGGGTGGGGGGGGGAGGAGGAAATCAGTTAATCAATAGAAAAAAAATGACAAGAGATGTAAGTGCGTGCGCGAAAACGGGAAAAAGCAAGAGAAGAAGAAAAATGGAAAAATAGGAGGAAGAACACACCAAATAGAGGAAGGGAAGGGAAGATGCCATACAGTTATAGAAAGGTTGAACTGAGTCACCTACGAATTGATAAAGCATGTCATCTTTCCCCATTATTCTTTTTACACGTGTTCTAACGAATTAGATATATATATATATGTTATTTTTCTTCATTCTATCTTCCCCTTATAACGAGCACAAGCAAGCACTGACAGTCATTCACAAATGAGCTGTTACTCGGAGTCTCTTTCGCTCGCTCGCTCTCTAGTACTTGCGGCTGCCGCTGGTCTCCTCGGCGTTGTACTCCTCGTAAAGGCCGCCGCCGCTCTCGTTCTCCTGCGCGGTCATGACGGTCATGCCGGGGAGGTGCAGCTCGGCCGGGCGTAGGTAGGCGACGACCAGCACGACGATGACGCCGGCGACGGTGATGCCGAGGCACACCCACACCAGCGGGAAGTCCTCCTTGGAGGCGTTGGCCGTGGCGGCGAAGGCGGCGAAGAGAAGGGTCAGAAGGGCGAGGGCGTTCATACTGAGTGACGGATTTGGGAAGTGAGTGGTCGAGTGGGGAGGAAGCTGATTAGTGAGTAGATGGAAAGAGACGTAGAGTGTTTGTGGGTGTGGAAGCGGGTTAGACTTAGAACTAGAGGTTATTCTGTTGGCGATGACGATGGAAGAGAGGAGGAAGGGAAGAGGGGATACAGGTGATGAAAAGCAACGCTCTGAAATACATAGTATAAAAATCGTGTGGATGAAGCCGATAATGAAGCGTGCATATTCACGAGTCTGGTCAAATATTAAAAGAAAAACACAATGAAGATGTTCAATTAAAACGATCGCAGTGATACTTTTCAGCTAATATTGAAGCAAAGCGTTCAACAGGCAAAGCAGGAGGGGTTAGAGGAAGGAAAAAATGAAGGGAACCTTACCTCTTCTGTAAACGCCGAAGAGTAAAGTGAACCACCGTCTCGGATTTAATCTTTCGATTGATCTCCCTAAGCCTCCTCCTGGCGTCCAGCGACGCGCCGTCGTTGCGCGGGACGAGAGGGAAGCGCTGGGAGACCCCTTGTGAGGTCACGGCAACTGTGTGCGGATACACTCGCGTGCATCTACTGAAGGTGCGTAGTTGTTCCTTTAGCTCTTCCAGCACGTTCTTCGTGATCCCAGAATAATTCGGGGACACCGCATGTTTTGCCTTCTCCACGGACTGGCTTGCTAGCAGTGCCGCAACTTGAGTGGGGGCCATGAGGCGAGGAAAGCCGTCGGTGTCTGCCGAGGTGAAATGCAGATAGGGAAGCGCGCCCGTTGTACTGCGGCACGTGAGAGTGACTTCGTCAACGTCTGAGCGGTCGGCAGTGGAGGGATTTTGGTCGTGCGTCTTCCCCTTCTCGACGTGGCAGGAGAAGACGGGAAGGACATTGCGACCCTTCGTATGGGAATCGACGAGCGTCGCCGCGGATTGCGAGGCAGGCGCCTGCCTAGTGCTCCACAGCCTCTCTCGTTCGTCTCCCATGACCTTGAGGTGTCTCACCAGAGCGCTATACACCTGCTGCACCGACACGTATGACGAGGTATCGCTCGGGGAGGGCACCGTCGCCGGTTGCTCGCCTGTAGGAGCTTCAAAAAAGTAGTGCTTGCGGAGGAAGCGTGGCCCGTGCGCCGACGGAGATAAAAAGTGCTCCAGTTTGTGAGCTCGCAGGTACCGCAGTACTGTGACGGCGGCGACGCGATACTCGTCGTGTGCTGCCGCGCTGCTGCCCGTGGCGGTGGTGGAGGAGGTGGGAAGGGGGGACTGCCGCGCCGCCTCCGCGCACACGTGCAGAGTCACCTCGGCAGACAGGAGACACGACAGCAAGATGCGAAGCTGGGTCATGCGACTCAGCAGCAGCCACAGCTCGTCTACAAAGCTGTTACATCCAGTGACCGTCGTACCGCCCTTCTTGTTGGCATCCTTCTTCCTCTCTTCGCGTTCAATGAACAGATTCGTGCGGGGCCGCTCGCCCAGTGCCGTGCGGAGCAGACGCGGGTGAGGGTGAGTGATGGCAAAATGGGCGCCGTGTGTGGGAGGCCGCACCACCACCCGTGACGACAGCTGTGCGGCGTAGGCACTGAGGCTGTCGCTGTTGTTGTCGAATAGCATGCCGGCAGCGTAGGATGTAGACGACGCAGACGGAGAGCGGAACTCCACCGTGTCCTTTGAGAAGCTGAACAACGCTCGCCTGAGCTCCTCTGGCGGCGCCCCATAACGCGTAGCAAATGATTCGTCGCCGCCGTTTCTTTGCAGATCCTCCAGCTCTTGCCTCGCCAGGCAGTCGAAGCGGCGGAGGAGGAGCGCGTGCTGCTGCGAGAGCGCACTCCACAGCGCGCGGCGGTAGTCCTTGTGCACGGCGGGCGACAACAGCGCCGCGCACATGTGCTGGCCGGCTCGCTCAACGGTAGGGGTGGCGGCACGAGCGCCCTTCTCTCCTGGCGTTGGCGCCTGTGCCCTGTGAGCCTCGTACTGGCTCGCGGCCCTCCCGTAGTCGAGGGCCTCCACCAGCACCGCCTTGACAGAGCTCAGCAGACGAGACAGCGGTGCTTCATCGACGGCACTGGCCGACAAGGAGGGACTGACGGTCGGCACCTCTGACGAGAGGGAGCGCAACTGATGTATTTGTTGCTTGACCACAGCCTGGAAGCGCGAGTGCGCCTCGTCTTTGGAGAGAATCAGCGGGCGGATGGTGCTGGATGATGAAGCAGTCACAGGCTTGCGCGAGGGAAAGTTGTCTGTTTTCTGCTGCACAGAGCCTGATACTTGTGCGTTAACTTCACCATCTGAACTCTTTGAAATACCAAACAGAAAATGGAGAGCACTTTTGCTCGCGTTTTTGATCTCTGTAAGCTCCTCTTCCGACAAGGCGGGGAGTGAATCGGTAGGTCTTTTTAATTGTGGCAAAAGCCACGCATGCGTGCTGCTACTGTCTCTGCTGCTGTGTGGCAGCGCATCCGGGGCAAAACGCTGCAGATATTGCTCCGCCCATGGGTGCATTTTCTCGTTGCGAATGAGTTAATGAATTGTGAGAGTCGTCTGTACTGGGGAAGAGTAGTGTCAAATAAAAATAGGTGAGTTTAAAGTGTTAGTGGATCATATGAAAGGACAGTAAAGATCATTGTGTCGTGATGATGAAAAAGGAGTAACAGAGCAGAGAGTTCGAATGGGAAGCCCGCGCAAGTGTGCGTTTCACATAATAGTAATAGCACAGCACTCAACGGTTCAGGGCCTACAGCACGTAAACAATCCAAGTTTCATTTTCGCAGTTGCAGGATTTTCAAAATTCTAAATACCGTTTTCCAGCAGCAACGCTCATCTTTCTTCATCGCTTTTATGTTGTAATTTTGCATTCTATTAGAGAAAGGGAGAAAAGGAGAAAGTAAAATAAGATCAGTGCTGACATTCTATAACAATAAATATTTTTTTTTTCCGTCGAGACGAAGTACACTGTGGTCTATCAGAAATGAAAATAGCACCTCCGAGTGTGAGAACGCGCAAACGGAGAGAAAACACGAGCGAGATCTTTCATAAAAATACACACTCGCAAAAAGCAATCTATCTCAAGAACTTGAGAGTCATCTTGACGTTCTTCTTCATGGAGGAGACAACGGTGGAGGGGCTGTTGGCCGGCTTGTTGTTCACCTTGGCGACAAACCACGAGCCGGGGTCGCTGCCGAAGGCCTTGAAGAAGGGGTGCGCCTTGAGCTTGCGGGCCTGGGCGGCGGTGAGGCCGGCCGGCAGCGGCGGCAGCTCCGTCACCTGCACCGGGAGGCCGCCGGGGTTCATGGAGGGGTCGGAGCGGCTGAGCAGGTGGATGCCCCACGGCGTCGCGGCGCTGGGCCGCTCCCACACCATCTCGGTGGGCGTCAGCCGCACCAGACGCACGCCGTTGGCGAACTCCAGTGGCGGCGGCGGCGGCGCGTCCGACGCTGTAACGGCAGCCGACGTGGATGAGGAGGCCGCCTTGCTCTTCTTCTTCTTCTTCTCGACGCCATCGTCGCCCGACGACTTGAGAGAGTCGATGATATTCTGGACCTCATCGTCCGTGGCGCTGGGTGCGACAGACGCTTTCTTGGAGCTCTTCACAGCCTTCGCTGGCGCCTTCTCACTTGCCGACGCCATGTCATAGTCCGCCTCTAGAACAGCCGCAACGGCCTCCTCGATTTTGCTCAATTTTTTGGGCTTCGGTGATGCTTTTGTTTTGGCTGGTAGAGCTTCGGCCTCCGCCTCCGCCTTATCCAGGGTCTGCTGCTGTTCCTGTTGCTGCATCTCCGCCACAATGCGCGCCGCCGCCTCGTCAACGCTGCCGGGGGTGTTGCGGCTGTCGGTTAGCGGCAGTGGATCCGCTGCCTCCTCCTCCTCTGGGTCGTAAATTACTGTCGTCGCCTCCATTTCCGCCGCTGCGATGCTCTGTGCTTTCTTATTCGTTTTGCTCTTCTCCTTTCCACTGCCTGATTCTACCGAATGCTTCGCTGATGGTTTTTTTCTCAGCGACGCGGCGGCGACTGCGGCGGCTTCTACGGCGTGAAGGTTTTCCACCAGCGGCGCGTCGTTGTTAGCCAACGCATCCACTTTTTCCTCCTCCTCCTGGGGCTGCGCACCCTCTACTTCCTCGGTTTCCTCTATCGCTTCTTCTTCTTCTTCTAAGGTGGCGGCGGCGGCGGCGGGAGTCGGCTCCGTGAGCTCCGGCCGAGGCGCCTCGTGGTCGGCAGCCGCGACGGCAACGGCCGCCTTGGTCGGCAGCGGAATGGTGTGCGCCGTGACGACGACGTCGAGCAGCACGAGCTCCGCGGTCTCCACCAGCGCCTCGACCTGCGCGAGCGAGCGCACCGCGACGCCGTTGACGGCCGCCAGCCGCAGGCGCCGCCGGTAGCGCTGGAAAAAGGCGCGCGCGTCGGGGAGGCTGACGGAGGCGGCCGGCGGCGGCACGAAGGCGAAGCCGTCGGCGCCCACGCGGAAGCCCCAGTCGACGTCGCGGAAGCTGCGGCGCAGCACGAGGCTGGCGCGGGCGCCGGTCGCCGCCGCCGAGGACGACAGGGCCGCGGAGTGCGGCTGCCCGTCAGTGGCGGCGGCGGCGGGGGCGTTGGTGTAGAAGGCGACGTCGGTGGGCCGGTGGCGGCTGGCGCTGCGGAACTCGGGCGCCTGGATCTCGAGGGCGAGGCGCTTGTGGCGGCCGGCGGCGGAGGCCCCGAACGCCTCCTGCAGCGCCGCGCGGTAGGCGGCGGCGCCGGGCTTGGGCAGCGCGACGCCGTCGACGGACACGATCGCGGCGCCCCCGGCGGCGGCGCCGAGGAGGCGGTGGAGGGTGTCCATGCGCTCGTGCACGCGCAGCGCGGCGTCAACGTCGACGAGGCGGAGGTCGTCGCTGAGCAGCAGACCCCACGGCGAGTCGGCCGACGGGCGCCGCAGCTGCACGCCCACCACGCCGCGGCGCTCGTCCAGCGAGAGGGCGGTCGCGCGGGTGAGGGCGAGCTCGCGCGCCTCCACGGTGCTCTCCACCAGCAGCACCCAGTCGGCGAGGCGGTAGTAGTAGCGCCGCAGCGTCTCCGCCAGCCGCGCGACGCTGGGGCCGACAGCGTCAGGGGGGAGGCGGCGGCGGCGGCGGAGCGGAGGGCGGCGGAGGGGCCGGCGATGACGTCCTGCAGCAGCTGCGCGTGCATCGGGATCGCGAGGAGGAGGTTGTGGTACAGCTCCGTGAGGTCCTCCAGCAGCGTCTGCGTCACCATGAGCGCTACCAGCGCCTCGGGGTCGCCGTCGAGGGCGGGCGACGCCAGCTCCGCGCGCAGCCGCTCCCGCAGCGCCCCGCACGCGAGCTCCACCCGCAGCCGCGCGCTGGGGTACGTGAGGGTGTAGAGCCCGGCCCACATGGCGCCGGTGCCGACCGCGCGCGTCGAGGCATGCAGGCGGAACAGCTGCGGGACGCCGGACACGACGGAGGCGCCGGGGCCGGCGGTGCCGTCGAGGGGCACCGCCTCCTGCAGCGCCGGGGGGAACGCGACGAAGAGACCGACGCGCAGCGCCTCCATGATGGCCAGCAGGTGCGCGCGGGGGGACAGCTCCGCGGCGGCGCGGGGGCCGACGGCGCGGCCCAGCAGATGCGCGACCGACGCGATGCGCCGCGCCGCCAGCAAACTCTCTGGGTCCGCCACGGGGGTGGGCGGGGTAGCGAGCAGAGTCGAGGAAGAAGAGGTAGCGTCGGTGCCAGCAGCGGCAGAAGAAGAGATGGGGGTATCCAGCTCCAGGGGCGGCAGCGCAAAGGGGGCGGCGAGAAGGTCGGCAGCACTGCTTGAGGACGCGTCCGCCGCGGCGCCGTACAGCAGCTCTGCTGGGTCCGTGCAGCGCGCGGTCAGCGCGATGGATTGCATCAGCTCCTCCTCGACATTGGGTACGGCTTCAGAAGATGACCGACATGACTGCCGGCTTCGGATTCTATGCTTCGATTTTTTCTCTTTCTTTGTGTGTGGTTTTTTTTTCTTTTTCTAAAGGAGGACAACGCTCCTAGTCGATAATTCTAAAGAGTTGGTTTTTCTTTTTCCTCCGTCCTGTGCTCTCCGCGAAAGCGACTCTTGACGTATAAAATCTATGATTGGGGTATTTTTTCCTCCTCTGTGTGTTTCGATATGTTCTTTTATTCAACACAGGAGTTCCTTTCTAATGTTACTGAGTAAAACGCAGGAATTCGAAGTTTTAGTGGAAGTGAAGATTAGTTATGAGAGACAATTCAATTCCAAAAAATTTAGTCAGTGACACTTTTTTCCCCTTTTTGAATAAGCGGGGAAACTATAAAGAGTTGCGCAAGTACCATTTCTTTCACATAAAGAAGCAGCAAAGATGTCATGGTGAACTATAACGAATAACCTAATGTGTAAGAAGAAATCAAGATGGCCATGTTTTTTTCTTTTTTTTTTTTTGATTGAATAAGAAAAAAAAAGATAAAAGCGGAGTACAATGAAACAAGTAGAAAACGAAAACAAGAAGGAGTACAGTAACGAAAAGAAAACGAGAAGAGAGGTTGTATACGACAAAATTCAAACAGGAACGTACAGTGAAAGTGAAAAAAAAACAAGTAAAAGGTGAGTCTAGTACAGGTAAACGAAAACAAAAAGATGAAATAAATAATGAATTTGAGAATGCAAAAAGAAAAGAATATGTGGTGAATAGTGTCTTAGGGCTAGATCAGAATGCTACGATCTTTGGATGCCTTACGCTTCGAAACGGTGCTGGCAATCCAATCGTCATCACCGTCATCATCGACAACAAGAGCAGGGCGGCAGCAGCGGCGCGCGCGGCAGCGGCGGTAGCAGTGGGCTCCTTGATGATGTAGCGATTGCGGGGAGGCTGCAGCTTCTCTTTCAAGAATTGCTGCACCAGGGCGTTGATTTCAGCATCAGACGTCTTCTTCTTCAGGGCCTTCTTGCTCTGGGACTTTGCTTTAGAAGCACCGCTGCTGACGACCGGCCGCGGCACCGCGAGGCGCTTGCCGGCGCTCTTGAGTCTCTCAATTTCCCTGGGAGAGGTGCCAGCCGCGATGGCGTCGAGCTCCTCTTCGCTTAGAAGACCATGAATATGGCTGCGGGAGCCGCTGCCGGCCGTGCGCTTCTTGTCGTACTTCTTCGTCGGCTTTGTCTTGCGTGGGGCGGCGGCGTAGGCAGTGGGCGCGGGGCCGTCGTCTTGGTCAAAGTAGGCGTCCGGCGCGGCGCTGGCGGCCGCGACGCGCTCCACGATGAGGTCGATGTTCGTCTTGCGCTTGTGACTGTTGGACGGATTGTGCAGCTTCTGATTCACCACCTGTACCAGGGCGTCCACCTGCGCTTTCGACAGTGGTATTTCCGCCAGCTCGCGCTGTGTGACGCGGTTTGCAGCACCACCCCTGCTGGCGCCACCGCCGCCGCTGCTGCTGTGGCGTGCCTTGCTGGCCGCCTGCACCTGCGCCACGGCCGCGTCGATAGCGGCCTCGTCGACCTCCTCGCCG
Organism: Kentomonas sorsogonicus; assembly: GCA_030347455.1. Classification (NCBI taxonomy): domain Eukaryota; phylum Euglenozoa; class Kinetoplastea; order Trypanosomatida; family Trypanosomatidae; genus Kentomonas; species Kentomonas sorsogonicus. The sequence continues at coordinate 239,118 of JAQOSZ010000068.1, read as the reverse complement.
GCGCCCCATCCCCCTCGCCCTCCTCCTCCTCGTACTCCGCCTCCGCACCCTTGGCGCCCTTGTGCTGCCGGCGGAGGATGCTCGAGTGGAAGGAGAACTGTATCGTCATGATGGAGTTGGTGTAGGCCGCCAGGCGGCGCTGCAGCCGGATCGTCGGCATGCTGCCCGGCACGAAGCCGCAGATGTTGTCCACCTTCACCTCCTGCCGCGGGACGGTGCCGCCGGGGAAGAGGCCGCCGAGCGCCTCGGGGCCGTGCAGCAGAAAGTACGGGAGGCGCTTGACGTAGATGCAGCCGTCGCGCGTGAACTCGAGAGGGATGCGGAAGGACGTCTCGTCGGGGGTGCGGTGCAGCGTCGCGGCGACCGTCACGCTGTGGCCCCGGGAGCCCTCCGCCAACAGCTCCGACACCACCAGCGACGTCGTCGTGACGCGCCGCGAGAGGGGGGTGCGCCGCAGCATTTGGAGCGGGTGAATGAGTCTTTTTATTCTGTGATGTTTGGCCACACGTGTGTGCAGTACGGATCTAGGTGAGATGGCAGTGGGAAAGAAGATACAAATTTGGACTTCAGGGACAGAGGCAGGTGGAGTGAAAAAGGAATCTTATTCTAGTAGTGACGACTTCCCCTGTGATTTTTGTTTTGTGGAAAGCTTGAGCTACGGGAACCGCGCGACTTTGGGAAAAGAAGGTGGAAAAAGAGGATCAAAAGAGAGTGGTGTGAGCAGCTGCATAGTGCAAGTATGTTGGAACAGTGTAGATGATAATGTAGAGAGCGTGTAATTGACGGCGAAATCAACGGAGGCATCGATGAAACACTGATGTCAGAATGAGAAATGTAGAATCGTACTCGTAGCTAAGGCATTAGGAAAGCACTGTAGTATGCGTGACTCCTTGAGCAAAATGTCTCAAAACATGGACTACGTTTGACTTGCGAGCCACACATTCAAATCACTTTGCGTTATTCTCTATGACAGCGGGGGGAGGGGAGAGGAAAATCCAAAAAACGTGTGAGAGAGACAATAGTAACAACCAAACGAAATATTGAAAGCACTCAGCTAGGGGGAAAAAAGAAAAGAAAGCATTCTATGATGACGGTAGACCGTTTTGATACAGCCCCGCTACTTGACGTTGAGTAAGTTATTCTTTTTTATGTAGACGTTAACCCAACGGTAGACAGAGAAAAGCTACTCAGAAGAACCCACATAAATCCCAACACGGAAGAAAGGGAAATAGAAATTCTCGTTTAAACAGTTAGATATCAACTGAGAAGAAACAAACAGGGGGACAAGAAAAAAAAAAACTATCGATCATTACTTGACGGGTCTCAGGAGAAACTTGAGCTTATTTAACCTCTTCCATTGGAGCGCACCGTTTTGAAAGTCGGAGGCGTTGGCAATGGGTTGGCCGTTGCAACTGATGATTTGGTATCGCATATTTTTGCCGATGCCGCCGTTGGCGCTCATCCCCAGCGCGCGCGCGAAGGGGTGGCCCTTGATGGCGGCCGTGTTGGGATCCTTGAACCCGGTGAAGAAGACATCTTCGGTGACGGGGTCGGTCTTCACCAGCAGGTTCCAGTTGGTCGCTGGCGACGGCCGCTGCACCTCCAGCGTCTCGCCGTTGAAGGCCGCGATGGTCGTGCCGCCCTGCGTCACCTGCAGCGGCGGCGCCTCCACCAGCTGATACAGCGGCACCGGGGCGCCCTCCTCCCCTGTCGACTCCCCCGCTTCCCCGTCAGCCGCGCTCTTCTCGAGCTTCTTCTTCTTCTTCTGATTCTTCTCCTTTTGGGCGACGGCAGCCTCGATGGCAGCCTCCGCGCTGGACTTGCTGCTCTTCAGCAGCGGCTTCTCCGCCAATTCAGCCGCGGTGGCCTCCTCCTCGTGCTCCTCCACCGCCTCCTCCTCCTGGCTCTTCTGCGTTTTGGCACCTTTGCCCTCGAGCTTCTTGGCCTCTCTTGCCTGCTTCGCCTCCAACTTCTTAGCCCTCAGCGCCTCGCGCTTCGCCTTGGCCTTGGCGCGCCGCAGCGCCTCCTTCTCCTTGCGCTTGCGCGCCGCCTCCCGTTGGATCTCAGCGCGTGTACGGCGTTTCTTCGGGGTCGCCTTGGCCTCCAGCTCCGCCGCCTCCGCCTCGCGCTCCTCCGCCGACAGCGGCGGGGGCAAGGCGTCGGCGGGCTTGCCCTTTTCCACTGCGGCTCCCTTCTGTTTTGGAGTCTTCGCTGCGCCCTCAACGGCAGCACCACCAGCGAGCGAGCGGCGGCGACGCCTGGATGGCCGGCGAGCATGTCAAAGACGTCGGCAGCCTCTTCCTGCATGGCCTCGACAGCTTCATCGGTCTCCGCCTCGTCCTCCTCCGCCTGGGGTTCCTCCTCAGCCTCGGCCTCCTCGCCTCAGCCTCCTCGCCCTCCTCGATTTCGGGCCTCTCCTCCGCCTCGCCCTCCAGCTCCTCGACGGTCTCCTCGGGCTCGCCGGCCTCCTCCACCTCCTCAGGGCGCTCCTCCGCCTCTGTCTCGCCCTCCTCGACGGCCGCCGTCTCCTCCGCGTCGCCGCCGTCCTCCAGCTCCTCGTCCGCCTGACCCTCCAGCTCCTGCTCCTCCTCCGTCTGATCTTCCGCCGCTGCCGCAGCCGTGCTCACCGCCGCCACCTCTTGCACCGCCGCCACTGGCGCCGGCGTCTGAGGACGGACGCGCAGCAGGAGGTTGACGGTGGTGTTGGTGCGCAGCAGGTCGGATGCCTTGGCAGCTGCCCTGTCGACGGGCACGTCGTTGACGGAGCAGATCTCGAGGTTGCGGCGGTGCTCAAACAGGAACGTCTGCGCGGCCTCGGAGAGCGAGAGGTGCGGCGAGGTGTCGTCGACGAGAAACTTGTTGGAGTCCGTGGGACGCGAGATGATGAGGCCCCACTTGACGTTTGCGTTCGGGCGGCGCAGCACCAGTTGCGCGCACTGCCCGCCGGCCCCCTCGCCGCCTTGAGCGGTAATCTCAAAGTGCACCTCCTGCACCGACTCGAGCTGTGCCGGCGCGACGGCCGCCAGCCGCAGTCGCAGCGTCCTTGCCGCCTTCTGTACAGCGCGGACGATGTCGTTCATGAGGTTATTCGGGGTGTCGTCCGGGCTGTCGCGCACCACCGTGCCGTTGACCTCCAGGATGGCGCGCGGGCCGACCTGGGAGAGCACCTTGCGCAGCTGTGCCGCCTCCGGGGTGTCGTCCGACGCGGCGGTCACGTTGCTCAGCTCGCCGTCGCTGTTAATCTGCAGGCCCCAGCGCGCCTTGGTGTTGGGCCGCGTCAGCGTCAGGTGTCCGCCGACGGGGTCGTAGTGCGTCACCGTGACGGCGTCGGCGGCGGCGGCGGCGGCGCTGTCCTCGTGAGAGGCCAGGCCGGGGACGGCGGCGGCGAGCGCGGCGCCCACGTACGGCACGGCGCGCACGGCGGCGGCGCGGGTGGCGGCGCGCTGCTCCTCGGTGCTCACGAGCCACGAGACGAGGCGGAGGTAGCTGTGGCTCAGAAGCTCCCCGATGCTCTCCGCGCCGCGCGCGCCGGTGAGGGCGACGGCCGCCGCGTCCTCCGCCGAGTCCGCCCCCGCGACCGGCTGCTGGCGCTGCGCGTCGCCGGCGGTGCGGAGGCTGCCAAAGGCCGTGCGCATGTCTGCCAGGATCTCGCGCGCGTCGTCGAGGGCGGCGGACGTCTTACGGAGCTCCGCGCGCTCCGCCGCGGTGCGCTTGGCGTCGCGCTCGCGGCCGCCCTCGTCCTGCAGGCGGCGGCCCAGCTGCTCGAGGAAGGAGGTCAGGGCGGCGCCGGAGACCCCCGTGCTGCACACGTACGCGAGGGCCGCCACCGAGCGCGCCGGGGCCTCGCGCGACGCGATGCGCGCCTCCAGCACCGGCAGCCGGGCGACCGCGGCGGCGTCGGCCGCGACGAGCGTCATGGGCTCCGCGGGGTCCGCGGCGGCGGTGGTGGCAGCCGCGTACAGCAGGCCGCGCTCGAGCTCGAAGAGAAGCTCGCGGGGCGTGCGGCTGTCGGCGGCGCGCTCGGCCTGCCGCAGCACCGCCAGCAGCGCCCCCTGCGCGCGCGAGAGCTCCTGCGCCGCCGCCCGGTCGTAGAGAGGGTTCGGCACGATCGCCTGCGCGGCCGCGTCGTAGACGGCAAAGGGCGCCATGAAGCGAGACTTGTACACGGCAACCTCCTCGTGCGAGGCGAGCGCCTTGGGAGCGCTAGCAGGGGACGAGGCGTCATGGGGGTGGGCATCGGCATGAGCGGCGGCCGTGTCCGCTGCGGCTGCCGACGACGACCGCTTTGGCGGAGACTTCTTCTTGTGCCTCTTGGGGGGCATGATGAGGTTTTGAACTGTGTATAATTCAAAACTAACAAGGCGATTCTATGTTCTATGCAAGACAGTAGTTCACTCAATTTCTATGAAAGAGAAAATGGGGAATATATAGTTTTCGGTTCTTCTATGATGGTACTGATAAGCCAGTGTTATCTTTCACAGTGGAAATGACAAGGCACGCTTCCTTCGCAAAAAAAAAGGGGGAAATAAGGAAATCCCCGGCTGTAAACGTAACTTCTGAGATCGGAGGAAAGAGGGAAACAGAGAAGAGTGATATGGACAAGTCATATTGGGGTGGGAGACATGTATCTCAAATGTTCCTTCTTGTCGTACATACGTTTAAAAAAATCGATTGAAAGCAGTGAGGATGGCTGCTGCAAAAATAAAATCTCGAGAGACACGCCTGGCATGCTATTGCATAAGGTGTCGGTAAAATGTGACGACATCGGCTTGGGGCACCAACGGGTGCGTTGATGGCATCTCCTGACAGTTACACTGAAAAAGCGTTCCAGTGGCAGAGCCGTCATGAAATTGTGAAAATGATTATTTCTCCTTGTCAGTTTAAGTCAATTAGATGTTACACGAAAGTGGATGATTATATGTAGGGAAGAGAGAGAGTGTGTTGATATTAACAGCCTCAAGTTAGCAAATGAAAAAAAAAAGGATTAGAAAAAACAACAGCTGAGTAAAGCATCATAACGAAGAAGCATTCATATATATATATAGCGTAGAAAACCATCATGCCTACTCCTGCTTGGGTTCGCCGACGATGTGTTCCTTCGGTTTCTGACCGATGATGTGCTGGTCGGCAAAGCGCTTGTAGGCGCGGCGCTCGGCGGCCTGCTTCTGCATGGCGGCCTTGTAGTAGTCCTCCTTGGGGCGGAACGGGGTGTCCTTGAGGCGCAGGTCGAGCAGCGGGAGCTCGGTGAAGCCGAACTCGGCCGCGACGCCCTCCAGCGACACCTTGGTCTCGTCGTAGACGGCGCGCGGCCCGACGGTGCTGTACACCTGCATCGTCGTCTTGTAGCCCTGGTACGCCGTGTTGGCCAGCTCGAAGAGCTTCCGGTTGAGCGACTTGAGCTTCTCGCCGATCATCATGTACCGCGTCGCGTGCACGACGCCGGCGCCACTGGCGGCCTTCTTATGGTGCGCCTTTTCGCCCGTCGCGTCCGCCTTTTTCGCAGCGGCACTCCCGCGGCCCTCCGACGCGAGAGTGAGTGGGGCCCAGCGCAGGCGCAGCGCGGGGGCCAGCGGCCGCCAGAGGCGCAGCGCCCCCTTGACCTCGTTGGGCCGCAGCAGCACGATGATGTGCTTGTAGTACGTCTCTGGCTTCTCAGGCGCCGCGCCGGCGCTGGCGGCCGCAGACACTTGCGGAGGCGGGGTGGGGGAGCGGCTGCGGGCGCGTTTGCGCGTCACCGTCTCTCGCACCGGCAGCGCAGCGCAGCAGCGGCAGCGCCGGCGGGATGCGCGGCGGCAGCGCCGGGGGTCAGGGAGTGAGCGATGAAGCCACCAAAGTTCGGGGCGTCGACGACAATGTCGTACTGCAGGAACACGCTCCCGGTGCGCGGGACGAGGCCGTGCGCGGACAGCAGCACGACGGCCGTCTTGGCGTCCCCGCCGCCCGCGGCAGCTCCCTGCGACGCCGCCGCCTGCTGCCCCGCGCGGACGATGCCGTCGAAGCGCTCGAGCACCGCGCGCCGCCCCTCCGCGCCGCGCACCGCCGAGTACTGGCTCTCGCCCTCGTAGTCGGTCAGCACCTCCACAAAGGGCGGCAGCTCCGCGTGCAGGCTGTACAGGGCGTTGTAGAGGAAGACGCACGCCTCCTTGGTGGCGACCCGCACGAGCAGGCCCCGCCCGGCGCGCAGCCCGTTGACGAGGCTGAAGAGAAACTGGAAGCGCTCAACGCCGGTCGCGACGGCGTAGTGCACCGTCACCTCCTCCCGCTCCGCCACCACCGCGGCAGCGTTGTCAGCAGCAGCAGCAGCAGCGGCAGCCTCCGGGCGGAGGGTGGTGAGCCAGTCGGCTGCGGGGTCGGTGAGGGCCGCGCGGGCGGTGCTGAGCACGGCGACGCGCGGCACGTGGCCGAGGCAGTCCCAGCGGTGCGCGCACAGCGACGGCGCGGCCGCCAGCAGCGGCGACGCGGGGCCCGCACGCGACAGCACGAGGGCGTAGCAGCCAATGAACTTCCACACAGCGCTGCGGCGGTCCACCGCGGCGAAGCCCTCCGGGGTCGCGATCACCACCACCGCCGCGTCCGTCAGGGCGGCCGCGGACTCGGCAGAATCGCCCTCCTTTGCTGCCGCCGCCTTCTCCGTCCGTTGGCGCTTCGCCTTGCGGCCGGCGCTGCCGCCGCTCGCGCTGGCTGCGTTGGCGCCTCCCAAGTTCGCCGCGGAGGAAGGAAAGGTGGGGTGGCGCGGGGCGGTGCTGTCGAGCACGAGCGTCGTCACGCCGTAGGTGTCGGTGAGCGCCGCCTGCAGTTTGGCGGCCGCCGCGTCCGTCTCGACCAGGGCCAGCAGCGCGTGGGGGCCGACAGCACCGCCGCCGTTGCGCTCCACCTGCGCCAGCGCGCGGGCCGCCAGCTGCAGCGCCGTCACCGCGACGGCTGTGAAGACCTCCGAGGACTTGAGCATGTGCGCGCGGCGGACGGCGATGCGCTCGCCGCCGTCCTTGTCGGCAGCTGCGGGCGCGGCGGGCGGGCAGAGGGCCTGCACGAGCTTCAGCTGCAGCGGCGTGAGGCGGTTGGGGACGGCGCCGCCGGTGGCCGCGTGCCGCGCGCTGAGGTGCTCGACGACAGCGGGCAGCAGCACCGCCGCCGCCGACACCGCGGCCGCCCCGCGCCCGTCCTTGCCGAAGCCGGCGGCGGCGGCGGGCGTCCCCGCGGCGTGGCGCTGCTGCAGCACCGGCACGAGGTCGGCGGCGCGCTTGGCGCTCGCGACGCGCTTGTGCTCCTCCCCCAAGAACTCCTTGAGGCGCCGCACGCCGCGCGTGGGAGGCATCGTTGCGAGGTTTATATGAAAAGAGAGGGAAGGGAGGGGGATAGTTACTGTATACGCAGGTGTAGTAACGATTTAGTTTCGCTGAAAAGACAATACCATATGCGATGGGAAGGGGAATGAGCGGATGAAGTAGGATTTAGGAAAGTGCAGAGAAGAGCATCATCATTATCATTCTCATGAGTGACGCAAATGGTGCAAGTAAAAAACTCGAAAGCGAAGCCTCTTTGGTCGTAGGCTGACGATGAGTTTTAAAAACCGCATACATAGTAGAATATATATATTTTCGTTGGAGAGAAGCGACACAAAAGGTCATTCGGCATATATTTCATTATTGCTGTTTTTGTTTTTAATATACTACGAGTGATTGAAAGGCGCAAAAGGGCGCTTGGCAACTAAATTGAAAATGATGGAAGCCCTCAATCAGACCGATTTATATAAACGCGAGGGAACAAAATAATAAAAAAGAAGGAAAGTGATGGGCATCAAAACAAAAGAAAGAAAACGACAAGAAACTGGAGAGCGAAGAAGACAAGGAAAGAGAAAAGTCCGTCAGTGATGGTGTGTTTCCTTGGTTAGTTCTTTTTTTTTTATTTTTAGCGCAACGATTCGGGCAAGCTTTTTCTTTGTTGCCGAGAAGCGTGCGCAGGCACTATTTTTCTATCTTACTCATTTATTCTTCCAGTATTAGATAGTAAAGTTGTTCTGTATGTCGTTGACTAGATTACTCCGCACAAATAAACTACGATTGCTCGCAGAGTGAATAAATATGAAGAAGACCAAGAAAGAAAAAGAGCAAATCGAAAAGCAAGAAGCATCATACAAAGAAAAAAAAAAGAGATACAGAAAAAAAAATCGGGCATACTCCATATGGCTCGCTGAACTGTTACAGGATCAGGGAGAATGGTTGACAATGGAATGGGGGGGGAAAAAAACAAGAATAGAGAAAGTAGCGTTTTCTAGAACACAGCAGCTTTAGGGAAGGAAGACACACAGAATAAAGGGAGGGCAACGAGAAGATTTCGCGCATGAGAGCCGAAATGGAAACTTGTACGGTGGTGGGGTGTGGGTGGAGGGTGGGAGAGAGAGGGAAAGAAAGAAAAAGTCTTAGAGAGGTAGAGGAGGAAAAGGAGGAAGTAGTCAGACTGAGATCTGAAACTAAAGCAACTGGGGTGGGAAAGCACGATTCACATCATTACAGAAAGTGAATCCAAAAGGAAAATAAAAAGAATAGATTATGAAATTCTGTATTTTCTATAGATATGTAACTGTTGCGGACGGTTGCAGCGCAAAAGGGCATTCATGTGTGTATATATTCTGATACACTTTCATACATTGCAGTAAAAAAGACTAGTCAATTTTTGAGAAGAAGCGGAGGCCAAAACAGCCAACATTGATGACACGGTACGACTCCTCCTCCAACACGAGGGGTGGAGAGATTTTGGGGCGTCGTCGTTTGCCCTTTGGAGGCGTGACTGCACGGTTCAGCCGCCGACAGTCCGGGAAGAACGTCGGAGCCACTCGTCCCCGGCGCTGCGACGATGTGATCGCCCTTGTTATTCACACTAGCGTCGTCGTCGCTGCCCGGGCGTTTTTCCGTGTCTTTTTCTGTCTCCTCGTTTGAGGTGGGTGGGGTCGGGTCCCCCTCCGACGACGGCGCACGTGACGTCGCCAGAGACTTGCGCATGTCGTTGAGGTGATTCGCCGTCTGCAGCCGAGACTGCCGGCGCGCGCAGCGACAGTGGTACACGGCCCCGCGTGTCTGCGGCGACTGCGCGGCCTCCCAGCTGAGCGGCATGTGGTCATCTTCGTCTTCGTCGTCGGCCAGCGACGCCGCAGCCACATGCGTGTCGGAGCTGCCGGCGCTGTCGGTATCGCTGGAGGAGGCGGTGGAGCCCGCCTGGCCCTGAATAATGTTCTCTTTATCACCGACGGTGGCGTCCGCGGCAGTGGTGATAGGATCGCCGCAGACGTCCATCTTCTTGTCCATGTCCAGCACGTCGAGGGATTGCTTGTCGGGCGGAGTGTTGGCGAGGGCGGCGGCGCTGAGAAAGGGCGAGGCGGCGCGGACGGCCTCCTCCGAGAGCGCAGCGCCGCAGGAGGCGAGGCCTGTCGCGAGGCGGCAGTACCACGCCACCCAGTCCTCCACGACGCGCACCGCCAGCTGCGCCCCGCGCTGCCGCTCGAAGAGCTCCAGCGACTGCAGCGCCACCGCCGCCTCGCACACAGGAGCCCCGCGCCGCCCGCTCCCGCCGTACGCGTGCAGCACGCCGGCCGCGTCGCCAAGGCCCAGCTGCGCGCGCGCGCCTTCAAAGAGCGGGCGCCACTCCGCGGCGTGCAGGTACCGCTCCACCTGCAGATCGGCGGGCGGCGCGCCGGGGGCCGCGAGGCGCGCGTGCATGGACGACAGCACCGCCGCGCAGCTCTCAGGGGCCCCCGCCTTGTCGCCACCCGCAGAGTCGGCGGCGCGGGCGCGCGCGAGGAGGTCGGCCTCCAGCAGCTCCGCGACGCCCAGCATGCCCAGCGCGCGGCAGCCGGCGACGACGGGCACGACGGCGCAGGCGTAGAGCTCGCACAGGCGGCAGCGCAGCGCCCACGAGTGCGCGTGGCTCTCCGTCAGCAGCGCCATGAGGGCGAAGACCTGCTGCGGGCGCTGCGCCAGCACGTGACGCTCCACGTACTCGCGGCTGCCCAGCGGCGGCAGCGGCGGCGACGGCGGCGGAGACTCCTCCTTCCGACTCCTCCTCCGAATCCCCCACCACCGAGACGGCATCGTCGTCGTTGTCATCGTCTTCACCGCGAAAATCATGGTTTGTAGCGTCACCTGGAGGATTACAGAGGGTGACTGTGCCAGTAGAAGACAACCCGCCAGGTGTGGGGAAAGGTGTGCGGCCGCGCGGGGCGCCTTGGGCAAGGGCAGCATCGGCGTTCAGCGGGAGTGGCGGGAGTCCGAGAGAGGAGGCGCAGTGCTGCGGCGGCTGCGGCTGCGTGGCTTGCTGGCCGTCGGCGCTGTACAAGGAGGCGTTGTCGACGACCCAGCTGCTGTCGCGGCTGGCGAGAGCGGCGCCGCTGCCGCCATTCCTGCAGCTCTCCAGTCGTCGTCGGAGGCGCCGGCGCTCGGCGGAGAGGAGAGCGGCCGCGTCGGCCTCGTAGTCGCGCCGGCGCTGCTCCCGCTGGCGCTCCTGGCGGCGGCGCTGGCAGCGGCGCTGCGTGCGCAACTGGGCCGCCGCGCAGCTGTCTGCCTCCGCGACGCCGCACGCACAGGCAACTGCTGCCGAGGAAGAGGAGGAGGAGGAAGGCAGGCGCGTGTCGATCACACAAAAGGTAGAGTCCGATGAAGGAGGATCGCACGAGGGCTTCTGCTGCTGCTCGGGGTCCGGCGCCTCCCCGTCGCCCGCGCCAAGGCAGTCGGTGGTGGGCGAGGCGCCGTCGTCGCTGGCGCTGAGGTCGCCGCCGCCGCTGGAGTCGGAGGCGGAGCTGCCGAGTGCCGCCGTCGGGCCGGCGGGGGCGGCGCCCGCGGCGGTGAGGGGGTGCGCCTCGCAGGAGGGGTCGAAGAGCTCCGGGCGGCACAGGAGGCGCTCGAGGAGAGAGCGGCCGCCGACCGGCCGGCGCGCGTGCGGGCGCGCACCGCCGTCGCTCGCCCGCCGCCCCTTGCTGCCCGCCTCGCTGGTGATGTCGTGCGAGGAGGTGAGACTGACGTCGGCGCACGCAGGGGCGGCGGCGGCGGCGGGGTGGGTCGCGGGGGCCATCGGCGGGTCGAGAGGGCTCGTCATCGTGGGTATCCCAAGGAGGGAGAGGAAGGTGGGCATTGTTTTTTTTTTTTTTTTTTGGTGTTGTTTTTGTTGTTCGTTTTCCTTTTTTTTTTAGGGATACGAAAAGGCAGAAAAGAATAAATTACGTTGAGGTTTTTTTTTCGAGCGAAAAAGAGAAAAATGGAAAGGAAGACGCAACACACTTCCGCTAAAAAAGACGTGAATGGGGGGGGGGGAGAGAGACTGTACAACGCAAAATAATTGCTGAAATCTCCCTCTGCAACAATGCAGTTTGGGAGGAGAAAGGGAGGGCTGAAGCTGGCTAGAAAAAGGCGGGGAAGCTTCGCAGAAAGTATTTCATATATATACAATTTATATAAGATTGGATGGGAAAGAGAGAGAGGAGAGAGAGAGAGAGAGAGAGAGAGGAGAGGGGCGGGGGGAGAGAGAGAGAGAGAGAGAGAGAAGATAAAAGAGAAAAAAAAAAAGAAGGAGAACCAAGAAGAGAAAGTAAAGTGAAACTGAAACTATCACAAAAAGACTTAGAAAGAGACGTATGATATATCCTTAAATAATAATAAAAAAAGAAGGTGGTGAAAAATAGAAGAAAGAGGCTTCGAGTAACTATTGCTATGTACTACTAGATCAGTCATGGAAAGAGAAGGGCGAGAAAGAAGAAAAGATGGACAAGTGATGAACATTTAAAAGGTGAATTCGCTGGGTGCCGAGAAAATGACTCATGAGCAATTTGATTACAAATCGGACGGTATATCCTAAAGAAGAATGCGACAGACCGCGTACGGACATACCCTTGGAAAAGAGTTGTGGTTTTCCTTTGCCTTCACACAACATTTTACAGAGTAGTTTTCTTAAAGTACGTCGCAAAAAACAGTTGTACTTTGCGCGCTTTCTTAAGCCCATAACACGGCAGCACTCCTGTTGTAGGATGATAATCATTATGATCATTTAAGAATGAAAAAGTGAGTATTGAGGCGTGCAAAGTAGGCAAAAAAAAAAAAAAGAAACAGAGCGTCGTAGACGACGATGATCGGGAGCACAAACTTTGAGAACTCGCCGCTGTGATACAGCACGCGGAGTGAGGGAGGGGAACGGCCGTCAGAACTTCTCTTTACGGCAGAAGGAACTACTAGAACGCTACTGTGAGCTCGGAGGTGTGATGGAGCGATAGAAATGAAACTCATTCCGACTGAGAAAGAATAAAAAATATATTCAATAAATCAAAAACGACAGCAAAGTTTACTAGGGCAATAAATGCTACTACAAGGGGGGGGGGGGGATGAACAGTCTACTGAAATGTTTGATGATAAAAGAATGCTAGACCCTTTTCTGAGAAGAAAAGAGGGAGTATTGAAGGAGACACAAGTGGAGGAAAAAAGAGAAGAAGATCGCACGCCTTTATTCTTCTGCTTCTTTCATATGATCTCTCTACCAGAAACAAATAGTTTGTTTCTCATTGCAATTGGGTTAAGTAAATTAAACGTTTTTTTTTTATAAATATGAGTGTGTGTATCCGTTGACTTTTTTTTTGCGTGCGGTTTTTTGTGTGTGAAAACGAAAAAGAGCGATGATGCGAAGAGATAATGATAACAAGAAAAAAAAGAGGAAATAAAGCAGGGAGGTGAGAGCATTCATGAGATCAAAAGTAAGCAGAAATTAATATTAAAAAAATAATAATAATAATAATAATAATAAAACATCACGAACTTTTTGATATTGATTCTTTATCAACTCTCTCTAGTTCCATCCCTTACTCAGTTACAGGAGTTCACAAAATATTCGAAATACGGGGAGGCAATGAAATTTGGGAACGAATTATCATTGAAGATGAGAATGGTTGCTCAATATAAATGGGGAGTACTCGAGCACACGACGCAAAACGAAGGGGAAAAAAACTATTGATATCGCAGTTAGGGAAAATGAAAGCTGAAACCACTAGTACTCATCTGTTGTTTCACAAGTTTTGCTGCTGCCTAAGCAACGGCGATTTAAGGATATATTGAAGTGAAAGAAAATGATCGTGAGCGCAGCCTGCTTTGTCGACTGTTACCCAACAATTCTTCTTTCATAAGTGTTTTTATATTGACTCAACAAGGAGGCAAAGGAAAGATAGAGAGAGAAAGAGGGAGCGTTTATGTGTTTGTGTGGGTGAGAGAGAGAAATAGATTTTTGAGGATTCACTGGTACACGTCCTTCAACTTTCCGTGTACATGTGTCTTTTCTCCCTTGATTACGCATATACATCAAGCGTCTAGGGACAGTTTTATTTACCCGACATTTTTAAATAGAAACTTCTTCTTTTTTGTATACCGTTAGTAGTATGTGAGCGAAACAATCAACATGTCTGATTTGTAATTGCCTTCAAATACAAAAACAAAACGGCAGCAATGATGGCTCTCGTCAGTAAAAGATGAAAAATACAAGAAAAAAAAATGACGATCATCCATGCACCATTGCGTGCAGGCGGTTGGAAAGGCAGAATGGAAAGAACAACAAGAAAAACAAAAGAAGTTTTGTTAAAAGAAAAAAAAAGAGATGAATAGAATTTTTGAAAACGAAATAAAAACGAATCGTAATAAAGCTGAAGAATGGAAGAAAGAAGGGAGGAAAAAGTGGAAGATAAAGAAGAAAGAAGAACGAGAAGATAGCAACGATCACTGGCGTGTAAAAAAAAGCAACAACAAGAGAAGAATAGCAAAGAGGAAAACAAATGAAAGTTCATATATTTGTATACTTGAAATTTATCGCACAAACTCCAGTTCATTTGGTTCTGGAGACAGCGTGTTTGCAAACAATCCTGTGAAATAGAGTAGTGCGAGCACGATACAAGAGGGGGACGAATACGAGCGATCAAAAAAAAAAAAAAAAAAGAATCAACAAATTAATATTTAAAAAAAAGTGTCTTACAAACTAACCGCACGAAGCAAAAAATGAAAATGGACAGTAAAAGTAAAAGTGGGGGAAAAAAGAGTGGACGAATGACAAAGAAGTATGCAAAAGACAAACTATAAATGCACAACAAAAGAGAAGGAAAAAGATGATTAAAATAATTGACAGATCAACTATGGTAGTAGTGTGTAGGGCAAAAGTAAACTAAAAGAAAAAAGAAAATGCCCCTCGCGCCGCGTGCTAAGTAAGCTGATTCGTCAGTCCAGGGAAATTTGCCGTAGATGTTCTGGTTTACGCAATAGCACTTCGCTGATCGCTACGTCTTCACCTTGTCGCAAAGCAAGAGCAATAAAAAAAAAATGTACAGTAAAAAAAAAAGGTGAAGGAAGAAGATGCCGCGATTCATGAGCAAAGTGGATCCAGCAGAACGGATATCATACGGAACAGTCACGTACAGTGGAATGTAAATAAAGGTCTTTTCCCTGACGAGAATCATACTATTGCTTTAGCTACTCGATGTTGTGGGAGAAGCGGCAGTTGCGGCGGTTGCAGCGCCCGCGAAGGAAGTGGCGGCACACGTCGTTGGTGTTCACGGGCGCCGAGTCTCCGTTACCGGCGGAGCGACGGCTCTGGCGGGGGCCGCGCCGCGCCTGCTGCTGCTGCTGCTGCTGCTGCTGCTGCGTCTCCTCCTGCAGATGGTACGGCTGCAGCTGGGAGGGGTGGGGAGAGAAGAAGACGGGGAAGAAAGGCTGTCCGCCGGTGTCGCTGTGGTTGGTATTGCCGCCGCCGCCGACGTAGCCCGAGGCGAAGAAGACCTGGGGAGAGCGGCTGGTGAAGTCGGCGGGCACGTTGCTCGTAAAAGGAGTGCCGTCACCGTTGATGATATACACGTTTTGCGGCTGCTGTTGCGGTTGCGGCTGCTGCTGCGGCTGCTGAAACTGGTGGGGGCTCCGCGGGGAGGAGGCAGAGTTGAAGGAGCGGCTGGCGATGCTCTGGCTGTTGCCGAGCATGGACGAGCCGGGGCTCACGCTCTTGTCCTGGACCACATAATAAAGCGGCTGCGTGCTGCGGCGGCGGCTGCGGGTGGTGCTGCGGCGAGACATAGTACACCGTGGGCTGCGGGGCGTAGGCGGCGGCAGAGCCACTTTGGGGGGTGGCGCCGCCGCCGCTGTTGTAAAAGCTGTGCGGCTGCTGGCCGTGTGCGCCGCCCATCAAAAAGACACCCTGCGGGGAGGCGGGCGCGGAGTAGGCGGGCAGCGGGCTGTGCGGCGGCGCCGGATGCACCATCATGGGAGACGACGGGGTGCTGTGCGAATACATACGGGCTGCGGGCGGGGAAAAGGGGTGTTTTGCCTTGCTTGGTTGCTGGTGTGCTTGCGAATTAAGAAGAGAAAAGGCGCAAAGTCCTTTATGAGATGTGTCAGTCCACTTCAGTGTTATTGTTATTGCTGTTGATGTTGTTTTGATGTTGCACTTGCTGCAAGGAGAGAGAGAGATGGAGAATGAGAGAGAGGAAAATAAAGATATTTTAGTAGTGTCGCACAATTAAAAAAAAAAAAAGAACAATGCTAAAAAAAGGGGTCGCAGAAAGAAAAAAGGGAAACGAAAAAAAAAATGATCAAAAATGATAACTGTCTTGTCGAAAGTAACGAGTGATATATTTATATAAAGATCGTTGTCAGCGAAAGAAGACAGAAGAGGGATTATGTATTTGAAAAGTAAAATAAAAAGAAAGAAGTTGATATAATCGAAAGCGAAACGATCCTATATTAAAAATATAGAGAGAGGAAAATATAGGGGAGAAAAGGAGAAGATGTAAACGAAAGGAGAGAGGAAGGAGGAGAGGAGAGGGGGGGGGAGCGAGAGAGAGAAAGATACAAAAACAAAAGAGGAAAGTAACCTGAAAAGAAGAAAGGATAAACAATAAAACGTTCACTAACACTGCAATTTTAGATGTATGCAAAGGTCGGGAGAGAAAAGAAAACTTTCTCCGCTAGTCGTCTACGGGTAAGCTGTAAAGATAAGTTATGAATGGAAAAAAAAAGAGAAATATATTCGTTAAGTACTTCAGGCAGAACCACAAACAGGAAGCTTGTTCAAAAAAATAATTTGAGAAGTGTTAAATATATATATATAGATGGCTGGGGGGGACAATCTATATTAACAGCTATCGGTTTCAGGAAGGTGGGGGAGGAGAGGTATTTAGAAGTGGATGAGAAAAACCTCATTGGCTTTACGTAAAACGCAGTGAACGCAATGGAACGCTGTAGTGGAGAGTGCGGAGTAAGTACCACCGAAAGAAGTTTACAAAAACAAAAACAAAAAGAAGATGATGACGCAAGATTCATGAGCAGAAAAGCTATCACACGCTAGCACAATGAACCCTTGTCTTTTACCTCCTCATTCTCAATTGCAAACACATAACACACATTTTCTTTTACTGAATTACTTTCTGATCGTCACAGTGTGATGATATGACAGGAGACGGCGTCTAGGCCGCTGACATTATTTGAAGTGTAGTGCATACAGACGTATGCAGAAGTTTAGCACTCTACTGAGAGCAGGATATTGTTTTTCAAATCCAAATTAGTGCATTCACAGTAGCTACTTCACTACCTGTTCTTCTTTTCTCTGTATTTCAGTGACATTGAGGAGGTATTTTTCCTTCTTTTTCGTTTTCCTCTTCCTCTTTCGGGCGAGCTTCAAGATCTTTTTTATGTATTTATTTTTTTTTTTGTTCGTGCAGTTTTATTAAGCACTGTTTTTTTTTTTTCATCTCCCGCACGGCTATCTACTAAATTTTCTCCAATTATAGTGCGTTCTAGCACCTGATAGCCAATGAACTTGAAGCGGGCTGCGAGAAGAAGCAAGATGGTTTCGTAAAAGAAGAAAAAAGAGAAAGAGAAACGACAGGAGTAGAGAGTAGTGAAGCAAATACAAGTCGCTGCTTATAGAAGAGGCATGCGTTGGCTTGCAACATATAAAGTACCAGCACTCACGGATGCTTGCGACGAAAATGCATTGCACATACTGTATGCGCCTATTATTATATTTTTTGAGGCTTACTTTTTCTACGATGTTGATGTTGTTATTTCTGTTGTTCTGTATCTAATGATTAAGATAATAATTAACGTGTTTCGATACGAGTTGTTGCTTAGCGGCACAAATCTTAAGGATGTGCCTGACGTACTATGAGTGCTTTCCCTCGCTGGTAGTCACTCGGGCATTGGGTTGAGTATGGTTTTTGCGAAAGCGCGCATTGACAGACCCTGACGGCGCCCGGAGAGAAAGTTGGGGCGATATTTATTGGGAAAGCATAATAAAAATGACAATGAAAAAAAAAAGTGTGTTTTGTGACTCGTAGGCAAAGAACTGCACAGCGCTGTGCACAAGTGCAAGTCCGCTTGCAGTCGCAATGGAGTAAAATACACGTGAAAATACGATGAGCGAATAAAGTATCGTGATGAAAATTAGAAAAAAAAAACTACTCTGTAAAATGAGAAAGTGGAAAGAATAAACGAGTGGCGAGATGTTTTTGTGTTTTCCTTTTTCATTTTAGAAGAATGCATACTCGAGTGTTTCTGCGTCTGTGCAAAACACGTATCTTTCTGCTTTCTTCTTTTCACCATCGTCATATTCCACTTCGTTAGAGTGTGTTCCTAGATAGTAACTGACAAGGTTTTACAGCATAACCAGTTTCCTACAGTAGCATAAACGATGAGTTTAAGGATAAAGGAAGAAAAAGAAAAGCTATATATAAAAACGACTGCTCCGGAACAGTAAAGAGCGTAGGCTTGTCTTTCCAAAAAGAGCGGGAAAAAGATTGAAAAGTAACATTAAAATAATAATCGAGAGCCCAAAAATAGTAATAATAAGGGGAAAGGGAGAGGAATTCTTGTTAATTTTTTGATTTTGAGTGCGTTTATTGATTGTTATGTCCCCTTCCTTGACTGTTTTCCTTGTTTGATGTAGGAAAACAAACATAGAGGTTAACTATGAAAGAACATAAAGATAAGAACTCAAACGACGGAGAAAAATCATATGTAGACTCGTGAAGACTGCATATATATAGAAGTGTCTGTACCGTTAAAAAGAGGTGGGAGGAGAGTATGAAAGCAATAGATCGAAAGTCATCGGAGATGGGCAGGTGCAACGATCTCGCAGGTTTGCTACACTGCGTCAGGAGCATTAGATAATGCTGGCGCTGATGTGGAGAAGCCACACGAGTGCGGAGATTTCAAAACCGTGATGACAAGAAAATAAAAGAAGAGGGAAGAGGAGTGATCTAGCAAAGCAGAACGGGAAAAAAAAGAGAGAAGAAAAGAAAGGAAAGGAAATAAAAAAGAGAAAAGAGAAAAGAGAGAAAAAAAAGCAAGAAGAAAAATAACGAAAAGTGACAATCGCAAGAAAATGAAAAAAAAAGAGAAAGGAAGCCTAAAACACATGGCTTTCGGAGTCTAGCTTTGTCGTTTTCTAAAGACAAAACAGGCAGATGAAAGCATCAGTGAGGCATGTGTGTGGTATCCCAAAGAGAAAAAGGTGCAGGGGAGGTTCCAACAGCGACTGAACGCGTGAAACTGCGGAAAGAGGGAGGGAAAGGTGAGGAAGAGGAGTCGAATTTTATATATACACACGACAGAGAGAGAGAGAGAGAGAGAGAGAGAGAGAGAGCAAGAAAGATTATACTATTCCCCTGATGAAAAGAAAAGAAGAAGCATGATGACGGCGTACTAGGCGGAGCGGCCTCTGGCACGACCTCACCGCATATACAATGAAAATATGGTGATCATTCCTCGTCGTCGTGCTCCTGGAAGGCGAGCATGCTGGACAGGGACTGCAGCGAGAGGCTGAGGTCCAGATTCACCGCGCCGGCGGCGCTCTCCAGCCCCCCCTCCCGACGCTGCCCCATAGTGTAGCTACTTTCGGGCGCGCCGTTCACGCCGGCACGGCTACGCTGCGGGCGCGCTGCAGAGTTCACAGAGTCTTCGCTCTCGTCGTCGGTTTCCTCCCCGCTGGTCGTCGTCGCCGTCTCCGCCTTGGCCGCCGCCTTCTCTGTTGGGTTCTTCAGTTGCACGCCCACCACCACCGACACTCCCGCCGCCGCCGTCCTCTGCACAGGCTTTGACGGGTCTGAAGCACGCGAAGACGCAGGGTAGTCAAAGAGCGCATCCATAGGAAGGGGGCGCACGGGCAGCATGGTGGGATTGCCGTTCGCGGCGGTGCTCTCCTTCGTGTCGTCTTTTTTGGCAGGCGCCTCCGCTTTCTTGGGCGCGGCGGGCTCGGCCGCCTTCTTCTTTTCCTTCTTCTTTTTCTTCTTTTTGCCGTCACCATTGTCCTTTTTTTGCCGGCGAATCCTTTCCATCTCCTTCATCTCGACGTACGAAAACGGCGGGGAAAACCACTTGTGGACCGGCGCCATCCCATTCGGAGGCTCCTGCATCATCGGCGGAGGGCCCCACATGCTTCCCTGCTGGAAATCGTGGGGTCCCGGGGGCGGGGGCGCGTAGGGCTGCTGCCAGCCGGCGGGCGGCGGCGGCGGGAACTGCGGGTACGGCCAGACCTGGTACGGCATGGGCTGCTGCGGAGGATAGCTGAGCGGCGCCCACATCGGCATGTCCGGCGGCGGCGGCGGCGGCGAAGTCATCTTCTTCATGGGGGTTGGCGGCGCCGGCGGAGGATTCACCGCCACTATGGGTGTCGGCGGCGCCGGCGGTGAGCTCACCTTTGTTGCGGGAGTCGGCTGCGGCTGCGGCTCCGGCGAGTTCACCTTCGTCGTGGGAGTCGGCGGCTGCGGCTGCGGCTGCGGCTTCGGTGGATTTGCCGTCGTTGCGGGAGCCGGCGGCTGCTGCTGCTGCGGCGGAGGAGGAGGCTGGCGCGGCAGCTGCGGGAAGAAAAAGGCGGGCTTGAAGGGCTCCGCGGCGGCGTTCATCCCTTTTCTGGGCCTCTGGCCCTCCTCCACCTTGGCCGCCTCCTCCTTGGATTCCTTTACAAAGTCGTCGTGGCCCAGGAAGAAAGGCCGCATCGGCTCGGCGGGGGGCGTGGCGGGGGGCGCATCGGGGGACACTTCGGAGGGCACTTCGGGCGGGTTGTACACCGGGGTGCGCGCGGGGCCGGCGACGAGGCGCGGGGGGATGAAGCGCGGCATGGTGTGGCAGACGTTGCCGCAGCGGCCGCAGCGGCAGAGGAGGACGATGCCGCTGCCCCCATCGAAGGCGGCGCTGCCGACCGTCGGAAATCCCAGCACCTCCAGGATGTACTGGTTCGCCTCCTCCATCACACGCTCGCGTATCTGCCAGTACACTGCGGTCTGCTTCTTTATGTGCTCTTTGCGGCCGCCGCGCGTCTTCTTGCGAGTGGACTGCGACGCCGGCCTGGTGGAGATGGAGGAGGCGGTCTCGTCGTCCTTGGGGGCCGGCAGCTCCGCCGACGCGGCGGGGGGCGAGACGACGCGCACGTCGGGCGAGGTGACAGAGTACGTGCCGGAGTCGCGGCTGGCGGCAGTGTGGCGCGTCGTCCCCAGCGAGCTGCTGGCGCATCCGTAGTCGTCGGAGTTGGGCAGCGACTTTTGGGCGCCAGGCGGCGACAGCATGCCGTCGACAGGACCCTCCACTACTGTGAAGCTCCCCTTGGAGGCGCTGGGGGTGGAGGGGATGTCGCGGGGCAGAGGGGTGTCAGGAACGCTCATGGCGCTAGGATTATGGGTTATGGTTAATATCGTTGCGCCGTCAGTTTACTGGTCGCTGCGATGCGCTCTCTCTCTCTCACTCACTTGTTGTGAGTTGCTTTAGACCTAACTATCCGGTAGGAATACCCACGTGGATAGAGGATTCGGCGTGCGCTACGGTTTACTACGCGACGAAGAGAGAAAATTATCACGGTACGTGTGCTGCGTTTTTAAAGTCGCAAATATAATGGCGAACCGTTGAGAGTAAGATGAATACTAAAAAAAAGGGGGAAGAATATAATAAAACAAGGGAGAATATTGATAGCAGACGAACGGGGGAAAACGAAAAAAAAAAGGACCACTGAGCTCTTCGTCTCCTAGATGCAAAATGTGAGAGGCGGAAACAAGAAAGAGGATAAGGAGAGCACAAGGCACCAAAAAATACAAGAAAATGAAGTAAAATAAAACGATCAGGAAGATTAACAATAAGCAAGAAGATAAGAGGAGAAGAGAGGAAACAAGGGAGGGAAATAAAAAGAGGGGGCGACAGAGAAAACAAAAAGATATTTAAAATAAAAATAAAAAGCAGTTAGTGATGCGGTGATACTACAATAAGGGGAAGTGCAACACAGAAAGATCTAATGTTGGTGCTGACACATCAATCTATGCGGGTAGAGGGGAAGAAATTTGACAGTAAAAGAAGAAAGAGGGTGAATTTGAGAGGAGTGATTATGTGAAAAACATTAGCACTGAATGCGAGAACAGTTGAATAACGCACGCGTGGTGGAGAGTACAAGAAGAAGCTTCCAGAAACCTCCGCGTTTGGTTATCCACAGCTACAAACACAGAAGATGTGATTACCAGTGGCAGCACCAGGAACCATCAAATCAATGCCATTTGATTGCTAAATAATGTCATGGCAAGGAAGTACACAGTAATGTTGAACGTAGATAAAGGGAGCAAGGACAAAAAACATGATTTGATCACTTAGTTATAGGTGCAATCAAGGAATTGCCGCTTGCATGGAAAAAAAAGAAGAGGAAATAAAGGCGAGCACACGAAGAGAGAGGCAGAGAGTGAAATAAAAATAATAGTAACATTAGATAAACAAGATGAAACAACAAGAAGTGAAAATGAGAGCAACAAATTTGCCGGTACTGTGGCTGAAGGAGAACGAGAGTGCTAAAACACAAGAGAGCGTTGATGTGTGAGGCACTCAGGGAAAAAAAAAACGAGCCAAGACGAACAAAGACGAACGAATGAGAAGAAGATAAAACGCTCTGTCAGTCCACGCGGGGAGCACGTCGCTGCCGCACGCCTGGAAGCTGGGGCTGCGCCGCCGTGGCCGTTGCGGAAGAAACGGAATGCGTTTCGCGATTGCCATCTGTCCCTTCGCTCGTGGCGCCTTCCCGCGGGGGCCCGAGGGGCGGCGGTGGCAGCAGCAGCAGCTGGCGGCGGCGACGAGCGCGACCACGGCGAGGGCGGCCGGGGCGGCGATGCGGGCGCGCGCGGGCACCTGCGCCCAGAACTGGAAGTGGACGGCCTCCTCGTTGGCCATGCGCCAGAGCATGCGCAGCTGGTCGCGGCTGAGGATGTAGTCCCACGGGAGGCCGCGCCACATGTCCGCCGTCAGCGCCGCCCGCAGCGCCTGCGCCACCGTCAGGTCCTCGTCGTCCCCCAGCGGCGTCTCCTCCGCCGCCTCCGCGGTGCCGCCGTTGGCCTTCCGCTCCGTGCCGGGCTCCGCCTCGGGGGCCGCCGGCTCGCCCCCTTTATTGGCCGCCGCCGCCGCCGCGCGCGCGCTCCACGGCGTCGCCAGCGGTGATGTGGTAGTGCAGAAAGGGCGAGCAGAGCTTGAGCTGCTCGCAGAGCGCGCCGGCGCGCGGGAGGGTGTAGTCGCCGCGCGCCGCCGTGGCCGCATCTGCGTCGGGACGCGGGAAGACGTGCGGCAGCAAGTACGTGAAGCTGTGCTCCGCCAGCGCGTCGCCGAGCTCCTCCAGCGTCGCGTTGCAGGCGATCTGCGTGCCCTCCTGGATGCTGTCGAGGGCGCCGGAGGGGCTGCGGCCGGACGCGACATGCCGCTGCCGCGCCGCCAGCGCCACGCAGAGCCCGTCGACGGCGTCGTGCACGTCGGCGACCATGCGCGGCCGCGGCACGCCCTCCCGCTGCGGGGCGTAGCGCCCCTCCAGCGCCGGCAGCGACACCTCAAAGTAGAGGCTCGCCAGCGCGGCGCACGCGCGGCAGCGGAAGTCGGCCCGCACGCTCTCGTACTTCTCCCGCGTCGCCTCCGCCGCCGCCGCCTCCCGCGCCTCCCGCGCCACGCGCTCCCGCAGGTGGGGGAACTCCGCAGCCGGCAGCTCGTCGGCCGCCGTCAGCCTCGTCTTCTTTTCCTTCTTCTTCTCCTCGAGGAGCCTCCGTGTCCGGAGCAGCGGCGTCCTCCTTGTGTTGCTGCTGCTGCTGCTGATGCTCCGTCTCCTCTGCCGCCACGCCGACGCTGGGAGCGGAGAGGCACAGCGTGCTGAGCAGCACCAGGAGCGCAAGTAGTAGCGACAGACAGCGAAAGGGGTGAAGGAACGTCATTGGTGTGTGATAGTTTGAGAGTAAAGAAATAACAATGAAGGGTTTTCCTACAGCTTTCATTGATGGTTCCGAAAAAGGGGGGAGGGTGAAGAGAAAATGAGGGTTTCCTCATAGCAAGACGCTGAAGTCCGTGTCCTGTCGCGCATAGCGTGAGCATATTCACGTCAGTATAGAGTGAGAAAAAAAGTAGTTTTACAGATTTCCAGTGTTCCAAACAGTTGTCGGAGTCGGAGGACAGTTGTGTCACCGTAGTAGACAAAGTATGATCGCGTGTGTGACGCGCACCCCGGCTTTGCCTCTCGCATCGTCGGTACATTCGAGGTGTGTATCACTCAACAGCATTTGATTTGATCACCAGGAAAACACAGTAGAATAAAGAAAAATGAAAGAAAAGAATGCTGACACTGCTCCACTTACTAGTGACTAGTACAAGTGTACGCGTGCGTGTGATTTCAGATATTCTATTATGTTTCCTTTCATCTTTCTCGCACTGGATAGCGGCGAAAGGATCACCGGCTGAGACGTGTAATGGCATGGAGTTTCCGTGTGGAGCGAGAACATGGATTTGAGAGTGCAAAGAAAAAGAAAAAAACTTGAAAGTCGGATGAGGGGTGAGGAAGCAAGAATGCGTGGGAGAGTGTGTGTGTGTGAGTGTGTATCACTGTGTAGGTGTGAAGTATTGGTGTCGGATGATTGTTGAGCGAGAAGGGAAAAAGAAGGAACAGAAAAATAAAAAGAAAAATAAAAGAAAGTGGAGTTGTGATGAGAAAAAGCGAGAATAGAGCACTGAAAAATCAAACAAAAAGTAAGATGAGTCAGTTTAATATATGTATATGGAGTAAATCAAGACACTACAAATCACATTACGACATGATGAAATAGCAGTTTCTGAACCAGCATAGTCCGTTGGCCCTTTATTTTTCCAACGGCATTTGGTTCGGTTACACGAAACGCCCGAACGGTTGCAGTGTCGTAGTTGCTTCCCTTCTTATCTCACCAAATACAAGTTGATATGTCTATACAGACGGAAATAATAAAAAAGAGTGTGTGTGTGTTTTTTCTTGTAAATAAAAAGAGCAAAAAAAAAATGTGACTTCTTTTGGGGTCTCTTTTAACGCAGCTTGAGGAGACTGAGAAAGAGAGAGAGAGCAGAGACAGAGAGATCGAATGACAAAGCGACATTCTAAATCTGTGAATAATAATAAAAGACAGAGTGATTTTGTAAAAGAAAAGAGGAATAATGTAAAGTGTAAAAAGCAATCGGACCACAGAATAAAGAAGAAAGAAATTGAGAGGGGAGATTCGGAAGTTGCTAGTACTAATACTAATACATACTGTGGTTTCTAATAATATATCAAAGAAAAGACTAAAAATCTTTCAATTGTCATAAAAAATAAAAGAAAGCTACTGTATAAACAAAACAATACTTCTACTGCTACTTTTTTATATACACTGTGAAAAGGAGAAAAACAAATACTGTAAAGATGAACAAAGCAAAACGAAAGGAAAAAAAAACGAATGTTGATGAGGGAAGAACAAAAAAAATACCAAAGGTGCGGCGAGCATTACGGTGAGGAGGGAGGGAGAGGGGAGAAGGGGTCGTCTAAACTAGTGAGCGCTATGAGGGGAGTAGTGATTAGAGTAAAAGGTACAATGACCTTTCAGGGAGCTGTTGGCTCAAATTGAGACTTTTATTATTTTTTTTTTGTTACTCCCTATTTTATTTAGCGTTCTTTTTTTTATATTCGGATTTCTCTTTTCCCTCTCAATCACAACATGTGTGAAACAAAGAAAAAGAACCGAAGGTGAGCGAAGCCATTTCGGCCACAGAATAAATGCGAATTCGAGTGAGAAGCGAATAAAAGAGCGAACGTGGTGCGGGAAACGGCTGGCGCAGTTGGCTTTCCGACATTTAGGGCTGACAACTACGCCATCCGTCTGAAAAGAGAGCAGATAGGGATGTTCTATGACAAGGCATGCACTGATAGCGTTTATATAGCTCACCGTAAACAAGTATGATTGAGGTGTGTGTGGAGGGAGAGGGGTCAAGAAAGAGAGCAAAGAAGAATATTCGGATGGCGCAGAATCGGAAAGAACGGAAAGAAGGGGAGAGGCAGTGAAAAAGCAAAAAGATATCTTGGAATGTGAAAAATAAAAATCAATGCAGAAAACCAAGCAAGTAGGCCCACAAAATTAACGGATAAAAGAAAAGAAAAGAAAAAAAGGAAGAGTAAAGAGTGGGGAAAGAAAAACAAAATTATCAGAGATCAGCAAGAAGGAGGTGTTACTCCTCCTTGAGCTCCGAGAAGGCGCGCACGCAGTGCAGGGGCGGCAGCGCGTCCCAGAAGGCGTCCCCCTCCGCCGCAGCCGCAGCCGCCGCCGCGCCGGCGAAGAAGTGCCGCGGGAAGGCCGTCACGTCGCGCTCCAGCGCCGGCAGCCGCAGCGCGCCGCCCAGCCGCCCGCCGCCCGCCGCGCACGCCGCCACCGCCGCCGGGCACCGCCCCAGCACCTCCCGCCCCCGGCTCGCCGCCAGCGCGCACGTGCTCCGCGCCACCGCCGGCTGCACCTCCTCCATCGCCGCCGCCACAGCCACCAGCACGTCCAGCACGTACGCGTGGAAGGCGGCGTCGCGCCGGGCGAGGGCCTGCCGCCGCCCGCCGCCGGCGTCGCTGCCGCTCTCGCTGCCCTCGCGCGAGCTGACGGGGGTGCGCGGGACGGCGTTGGTGCAGCGCACGATCGCCTGGATGAAGGGCACGGCGGCGCTCACGTCGCGCGCGGCGAGGTAGAGCAGCCCGCACGCGAGGTTCGCCAGCAGCCGCAGGCGCGTCGCGCGCTGGGGCAGGAGGGCGGCGTAGTCGCCGGCGGTCGTGTGGGCCGGGCCGCCGGTCAGCGGCGCCGTCTTGTCCAGCAGGTCCAGCGCCGACTGCGCGCTGCCGATGGCGCCGTAGAAGTCCGTCTGCGCGGCGGTGAAGTCGCGGCCCTGCTCCAGCGCGCGCAGCAGCAGCTGCCGGCAGCGCGCGATCGTGTCGGCGCTGTCGACGCCGGCGCTCGACGGGTTCGCCGCCATCCGCTGCAGCGTCAGCGCCAGCGCCTCCGACACGGCCTCCGACGACGGCGGCAGCGCCAAGTCCTCCATCGCACGCGCCCCGCCGCCCCGCCGCCCCTGCGCCTGCGCCGGTCGCCTGGCGGGAGAGGGTGGCGCCGCAGACGCTCGTCGCCGAGTTGGAGCTGCTGGTGCGGCCGCCCGCGCCGCCTGCGCGCCCTCCGACGACTCGCGCAGCGCGCTGACGGGGGTGAAGGCCTTGGCGTGGGGGCTGAGGCCGCTGCCGGCGGCGGGGAGGGGCGTGAGGTGCTGGCTGCGGGGCCGGCCGCCCTCCTCGGCCGCCTCCTCCGAGCCCGCGCCGCCGCCGCCCTCGCGCATCTGGCGCTCCTTGACCTTGAGGTTGAAGTAGCTGTCGAGGGCGTCCTTGAGGGAGCGCGAGGCGAAGCTGCCGAGGCCGAAGATGCACGGCGTGTCGGTCGCGGGGTCGGCGTCGTGGAAGACGCGGTCGACGATGGGCTGCTTCGCGGCGTTGCACTTGAGGCGCAGCGGCGGCCGCCCGGGGCCGTTGAAGAGCTCCATGCCCGACTTGGCCAGCAGCGCGTCGGCGCCCGCCTTGCTGGCGAACTCGACGAAGCCGTAGATCCAGTTCTGGTTGCTGGAGGAGTTGCCGCAGATGCGCACGCGGAGGTACGGGCCGCACTCGGTGCACAGCGCCGCCAGCTCCTGCTGCAGCATCCCCGTGGGGAGGAAGCGCAGGTGCACGGTGCGCTCGAGCAGGTCCGACTGCGCCGCCTCCTGCGCCACCAGCTTCTTCTGCTGCTCCTTGCTCAGCGCCTTGAACTCGCGGTGGAGGCGCGTCTTGCGGTTCAGCAGCTCCGCCGGGCCGAAGCTCTGCCCGCCCGCACGTCCTCCGTTACCGTGGTGGTGCATGTGGTGGGGGCTGCCGTTGCCGCCGTAGTGGGCGCCGCCGGCGGCACCGTGGCGCGAGCTCACCTCTCCCCGGCCGGCGCCGCCGTCCCCGTGCATCTGAGGGGCGTTGCCCACTGGGCTGCCAGGCGACGAAGCCGCCGTTCCCAAAGTGGCCCACCGCAGCAGCAGCAGCGGTGCCGCCGTTCACTGTGAAGCCGCCGTAGGTGTCGGAGGCGGGGTGTTCCTGCCGATTGAATCCGCCCATGATAGGGCCGTCCTGCATATAGTTAAAGGCGCCAGCGCCGCCGTACGCGCCAACCTCCGGCTGGGGCGACTGGCGAAGCGGAAACAAAGCGTCGTCGCACATGTCGTTGACGTTGTAATGGTTGCTGTTGTTCGGGTGGCTGTATTCGTCGTCGGCGGCGCTCCAGATGTTCCAGCGGTTCTCACTGGCAAAGACCGCCGCGGCGGCCGCGGCGGTGGCCTCGGCGTTGTCCGGCGCGGGCGAGTCTCCGAAAGCCCCCGCGCCGCCCGCCTCGCTGCCGGTGCCGAAGCGCACGTCGCCGCTGAGCGTGAGCCACGCGTCGTGCATGCCGCTGCCCTCGAAGTGCCCGCCGAGGGCGCCGGTGCCGAGCACGTCCAGCGGGCCGCCGGGCTGGTGGTGGAGGCTGCGGGCGACGTCGTCGGGGCCGCTGAGGCGCTCCTCCGTGTCGCCGTCGTTGCTGGGGGCGAGGCGCAGGCCGGCGGGGCCGAAGAGGCTCGAGGGGGGCCGGCCGCGACGGGGCTGGCGCCGCTCTTGGCCGCCGGCGACGTGCTGAACGCCGTGAACAGATCCTCCAGCTCGCTGGACGCGGGCTGCACGTGCATGCTTGGAAGAGATGGGGGTGAGGAAGAGGGGAGAAGGTGGGGATATAGAGTGGTGGGGAGAGATTGTGGAGAGTAATTCCTTTCAGGAAGCGCCTCTGATGTTCGTTTACTGAGGCGAAGATCGAGAAAGAGAAGACACTGTCTGTGAGAGATAAAGAAATGCTGATATGACTACGGCTTAGGCGTGCGTCAGGGAAGCGATTTTCGGAACAAGAACTGTAAATTTCTGACAGTGTGAGAAATTTACTTTTGTTGTTGTTGTTTCGTTGTTATTTAATTTCGTCACCTCAGAGAGAGAGAGAGAAAGAGAGAGAAGAAGAAGAGGAAGAAGAAGAACCAATGAGCAATGATGATTAACTGTTGTTTTTTGAGTGAACAATGATAATCTTTCAATGAAGCTATTCTATATGTTGAGAGGAGGAGAGGTAGAAAAAAAATGTGGGAGCAGATGGAAAAAAGGGGAAAAAGAAGGAATAGAAGAAGAAATCGAGAATTGAAAAGAAAGAAATAGCAAATTGGAACGGAAAGAAGATCAAAAGTTCGGAAAGGATGAGTGGGAAAAAAACTCAAAAACAAAATGCGTCAAGTGAGGAAAAAAGAAGTGTGAAAAAGATGAAGAGAAAGGGAGAAGTAAGAAAGGACGGTCGGTGTGGTTTGAAAAACAAGAACAAAAAAAAGAAGGGAGCACGGATAAAACAGAATGAAAAGCAATAGCTATTGGCGCTTTTCTGTTCTGCTTTTTTTTTTTCGATTCTACTACTAATATAGTTAGAAAGTGGAAAAAGAAGGAACAAGAAGAAGAATAAACACTATGATATGTTTTACTTTCTTTCCTTGTTAATACAAAGGCGTGTGAAGTATGAAGCTCTTTCGCCGGTGATACGCGTGAATCACTTAGTTACCGAATTGAGAAGCAGAAAAAAAAAGAGGTGAAATCGAAAAGCAAAGGGATTTCACGTCGGTAGCAGTAAACGTAGCACTTATCTAATAAACGTCAGAGAAAGAAGTCTTGCACACAACTTACTAGAATTTCGGAGGAGATATTATAGATAATAATAATAATAATAAGATATAGTTTACACTTCGAAGATAGGGGTGAAGAGAAAGACGAAAACTGTGATACAAGTGGTGGGAGAGGGATGAAGAATGCTAGGATGTGATGCGCGATACAGATGTGTGTATACACGACAGCTATGTGACTAAAGAGAGGGGAGAGTTAAATACTACAAGGGTGGGGGAATGAGAAGAACGTTATACACTATTTGAAGCGAACAAAGAAAGATTGTCACTAGACACAATCTTCTTTTTATTTTGCAACTTACGTGTTGTTGTTTTTTTCTTTGTCGTTTCTATGAGTTGTGATGGTGGCGCGATAATGTCTTCTGATTTACTAGTGCTAGAATGGCAGTGGAAAGAGTACAGAAAGTGTGTGTCTAGATATGCGCTTTCCTTAGATTTTACTACTTTTGGGGTGTGAATGTGCGGAGCAGTGATGAGGTGAAGATGGTTAGAATGAGTCAAAGATGGGGACTAGAGAGTGCTCGTAAGTAGAGCAGAAGTCAACGGTGAGAGTCGCAAGAAGCGAAAGAAGAAGAAAAAAAGCGTACTCGTACGTGACAGCAAGTCGTGCAATTGGAGATTGATAGCATTTTTTAACTGTAGGAAAACTGTCATAGAGACAAGATGGGGAAAAAAAGAGAAGAGGAAGAGGGGAGGGAAGACGAAAACAGCGAAAACACGTAACGCTGTTGAAAAATAAAAACAAAAACGATCAGGCATACCTAACATTACTCTCCTCCTTGAGCTCCGAGAAGGCGCGCACGCAGTGCAGGGGCGGCAGCGCGTCCCAGAAGGCGTCCCCCTCCGCCGCAGCCGCAGCCGCCGCCGCGCCGGCGAAGAAGTGCCGCGGGAAGGCCGTCACGTCGCGCTCCAGCGCCGGCAGCCGCAGCGCGCCGCCCAGCCGCCCGCCGCCCGCCGCGCACGCCGCCACCGCCGCCGGGCACCGCCCCAGCACCTCCCGCCCCCGGCTCGCCGCCAGCGCGCACGTGCTCCGCGCCACCGCCGGCTGCACCTCCTCCATCGCCGCCGCCACCGCCACCAGCACGTCCAGCACGTACGCGTGGAAGGCGGCGTCGGCTGCCGAGCAAGAAGAAGCGACAGCCGGAGGAGAGGCGCCGGGGGCTGGGATGGCAGCGACGCGAACGACAGTGGCGCTGACGTACACGGCGGCGCGACTGACGTGTCTGGTGGCAAGGCACAAGAGCGCGGCAGTGAGAGTCGCGGCAAGCGAGAGACGGACGGCGCGCATGTGGGTGAGCGACTCCAGTGGCGGCGTTCCTCCGCTCGACGCACTGGCGGCACTCTCAGGCAACAGCCCACTCACCTCGAGAGCCCCCAGCACCGAGTCCAACTGAGCGAGTGCCGAGGCGGCGGCCGGAGGAGAGTCATTCAGCAAAGCTTCAGTGCTTGCGTCTTGAAAACTCTTCGCCGCGTCAGAGGCAGCAATCCACGCAGACCGAAGACGCTTTTCGCAGTCATGCAGCAGAGCAGTGGGGGAGTCAGGTGTGATGGACTTGAGCGCCTCCAGCAGGGCGGTCGCAGCCGCTGCTGATGATGAGGGCAGTGAGAGAGGGCCATCTCTGGGCCCGCAGCAGCAGCCGCCGCCTGCGCTAGCTCCCGACACACCAGGCGCAGCGGCAACAGCAGGCTCGGTGGTGTCAGCGGTATCAGCGTAACTTCCAAAGTCCAGCACTGGCAAGGCACCGGTGGGCCTGCCACCACAAGAGATCTTCTTGCTCAGTTCATTTGCTTCACCGGCGACGGCGTCCGCCTCTTCCCCCTCCGCGCTGTCACTCTCGTCGCCGCTGCTGGCGCCGCTGCGCGCCCGGGGGCCGAGGCGGCCGGGGGCGAGTATGTGGTCGATGGTGCTGACCACAGACTCCTCCGGCGGCGGCGGCATAAAGTTGTCCCAGCAGCGGCAGCACGGGCAGCACGAGCCGGGCACGCACCCGCACTCGCACGGCGCCTCCGCCGCCTGGCGCGCCTCCCGCTGCTGCTGCCGCCGCTCCCGCGTGCGCTGTATCCGCTGCCGCTGCGCCGCGACGAGGAGGACGTCGCTGATCGGCCGGTCGGCGGCGTCGCCGGCGCCGAAGCTGCAGGGCCGTCCGGCGGCCGCGTCGGCGTCGCTGGCGATGGTGTCCACAATCGGGTGCTTCGCCAGGACACACTTGAGACGCAGCGGCGGCCTCGCGGAGTCGTCGTCCTCGGCGTCTCCGCCGGTGTGTTCACCGCGGGCGTTTGCCCCCGGGTCGGCACCGCCGCTGTTGGCCGCCGGCCGGACCTCGGTGCCGCTGACTTGGAGCATCTCGGCAGCCGCCTCGGGGGTCTCGAACTCGACGAAGCCGTAGACCCAGTGCTGGCCCGCGTCGCCGTTGCCGCACACCCGCACGCGCGAGTAGGGCCCCGCGGCGGCGCAGAGGGCGGCCAGCGCCCCTTGCGACATCTCGGGCGGCAGCCCGGTGATGTACACCGTGCGCGCCAGCAGCCGCCGCCGCTCCTGCCGCGTCAGCACCACCACCTCCACCTCCGGCGCCGCCGCCGCCGCCGCTGCCGCCGCCCCGGACGGAGCTGCAGAGGAGGACGACGAGCTGGCGCGGCTGGAGACGTTGTTTGCTACCGCCGGTGATGCGGCTCCAGTGGCGGTGGCGGAGGCATTACCTCCAGACTTTCGTGTGCTGCAGTTGCATGGCATTCTAGTACACTATATGATGCAAAGGAGTGAATGTGGTAGACCTTGTAAAGATTCGTTGAACGACAAAAAGAAGCTTTTGCACTGTGTGAAGAGAGAGGATGAGAAACGATGATGGAAAACGCAATCAACTGGCAGTAACAACAACAAACAAAAAAAAAAAAGCATACGGTGATTGCACAGCACCGAAGCAAGTATTCAGAGATTATCAAGAATCAGCCAAAACCAGAGGTGTTTCTTGAAAGAGGAAAGGCTCTTCAAGTACGTGTAAAGCGTAAGTCTTCTTTTTTATTTCGATATTGTGAATAAACTGGAAAGGAGACCTTCTCAGACTTATCCAGACACTTTGGCATCCCCTACGAGGAGAGAAATCTGTCGCGGAGCCGGCGCCATAGTGAGCGCTCGTGTTCCTCCCCATTGAACATGACAGTGGACAAGAGCGACCACGGCGCCGACGTCTCTGAAGATCGCCTGCCGTCTGGCCCAGCGCCAGCGGCCGCCAGCATCTCGCTCACGTCGTCCTCGCGGCGGCGCAGCGGCAGGTGGCCGTATCGATAGAGTGTATAGGAGACGCTGTAGCACTTGGGGAAAAGCGTCGTCAGCTCGTCAAGAGCCTCCACGTCGCCGGCCGCGCGCACCACCAGATAGCGCCGGCGGCCTGAGACGCCGTTGACAGTCGGGGCCTTCTTCGGTTCGCCGTCGTTAGCAACAGCGACATCGGACGTCACGTCAGTGCCCCGCGCGTCCCCTTGCTGCTGGTCGTGCTCTTCCACCTCCCCGGCGCCCTCCTCCTCCTCAATGGCGATGGTGGTGTTGGGGACGCCGCCCGGGGCGTGCTGCAGCATGTCCACCAGCGGCAGCACGGCGGCGGCGGTGCGGGGGTCGAAATTGTTCGAGTCGCGCCGCTCGCGGTCGAGGGTCCCGAAGACATGCTCGTGCACCCACCACTTGGCGCCCATCACGCCGCGCGCGAAGGGATCCAGCGACGCCTCGTCGTCGGTCGCGCGGATCGCGGCGACGGCGCCCGCCACTTCCGACGTGCGCGTCCGCAGCCCGGGCACCATGCGCTGCCGCGACAGCACCAGCCGCACCGCCCACTCGATCTCCGCCACCGTCGGCGGCGAGGCGGAGGAGACGCCAGGCGCGGCGTCGGCGGAACTCCCGCCAGTCGTCGCTACCTCGTTGGAGGTGCATAGGCCACCTTCACTGCTCTTACTGTCGTCCGTCATCTGTAGCGGGTCCGCTGCGCTGACGCCGCCGTCGCCAGGACGCGCACGCGCCACACTGCTGGGGTGGCTCGTCTGTGGCTCAAAAGGCGCTGGCGGGCGGCCGTCCGTCAGTGTGGCCGCCGACTTGACGGATGGAGCAGCAGCCTTTTCCGCCTCTGCCGCCTCAAGCAACTCCGCCGCCCACGCCTTGTGCAGCTCGCGGGCGTAGTGGGTGAAGCGGCGGTGGTGGTCCGTGTACTCGAGGTGCGTGTGGGGGTCCAGCACGCCCAGGTGCAGCTCCTTGATGTGCTCATTGTCAAAGTACATCAGCTCCCCCTCCTCCTCCTCCTCGCCTCCCCCGGCGGCAGCACCACCGGGCTGCCTGCGATTGTTGGAGACACCGAGGAGGGCGAGGTACGGCGCCAGCGGGCTCGCGTCACCAGCGGCCTTGTGCGCGGCGAGGTGCAGCGCGAGGTGCATCTGGTCGATGAAGAGGGGATGCGGCACGGGGTCAAACTCGGAGGTGCGGCGCGAGAGCACGCGCAGCACCGTGGTGTAGGAGGGCACGCGCGCCGCCGCGCTCTCCGCCGACTGGCGCTCCAGCAGCTCCGCCGACAGCGTGAGGCCCACGGCGGCGTCTGCGGGACGCGCGGCAGGCTCCGAGTCGAGGAGCGGCACGCGGAAGACCTCCTCACCGTCCTTGAAGTCGCGGCGCGCGTACAGACCCCTCCCGCTGGCCGCGCGCAGAGACACGATGACATTGTCGCGCACCTGCGCCGCCGCCGCCGCCAGCCCCGCGGCCTCCAGTCGGTCGCCCAGCCAGTTCAGGAAGGCCTCGGTGCGGGCTGCGTCGACGGTGCCCAGGCAGTCGGCGCTGATCCAGTTCTCCTCCACCAGCCGCACCTTGCCGAGCGCGGGGTTGGTGAGGCTGGAGGCCCACATGGGCAGGCGCGGCTTGGGCGTGTTGTTGGGCACCGTGTGCTGCGTGTAGTAGTCGCGGGTGCGCGCGCGCTCCTCGACCGCCTC
Source organism: Kentomonas sorsogonicus (assembly GCA_030347455.1). Taxonomy (NCBI): domain Eukaryota; phylum Euglenozoa; class Kinetoplastea; order Trypanosomatida; family Trypanosomatidae; genus Kentomonas; species Kentomonas sorsogonicus. The sequence continues at coordinate 205,105 of JAQOSZ010000068.1, read as the reverse complement.
CTGCGAGAGAAACGACCACTTGTGGCGGCTCGGGCGGCCGTCGGGGCGGCCCAGCGGCGGCAGGCCGGTCGCGCCCGGGCGCACCTCCAGCGACGGCACCGGCGCCCCTTCCGCCGCCTCCCCTTCGCCCTCCTCTGCCAGCATAGTCGTGGTGGCGGTGCCCGGGCGGCGGGGGCGGCCGGCGGCGGCGGCGCGGCGCTGGCGGTGCAGCTCGTAGGCGCTGTTGAGGTGCCGCTGCCGGCCATGCGCGATGCGACTGCCCAGACTGTGTTCGTCGTGGTGGTGGTCTCGCAGCGGCGGCGACGCGGAGGCGGACGCCGAGGAAGAGACGGAGGCGGGCGTCTCACCGGAGGCGCTGCGACAGCTGCAGAGTGTAGCTGCGCCGAAACCTTGAGCAGCAGCAACACCGGACGTGCCGGCGACTCGCAGAAGGCGACGCTGCATTGAATCCTGCTCGATTCAGCAACCTCTGAAGATGAATTTTCGGGGATTTCCTTCGTTTCCGTTATTACTCATTAATGATGTTGGAGAGGGGGGGGGGTGCACGAGGGTGAAGAAGAAATGAAATAGTGCACAAAAAACTCACAGAAAAAAAAAAAAAAAGCGAGGATACACGCAGAAGAGATACGGGGAACGAGTTCGGCAAACACCAGTGCGAAAAGAACATTAAGCATTGTTTCTGTTTTTCATTAATGGAAGAAGAGAAAGATTTTAAAAAGAGAAAACGAAAAAGAGAGGAAGAGAAAACGAGGGTTAAACAAGATGGCAGGAAACACCACAGAATACAACGAACGATAAAATTAATGTTGTCTTTTTATTTATTTTTATGAAAACTATGCGGCGTAGGGTTACATACGCCATTTACTAGATGCGCGCTGGGCAAAGTATGCACGACGCGTCAGAAGATATAATGCGTTCTCCCTGTGTCTATTTTTCCGTGTGCAAGTTGGGCACCTTTTTCCTTGGACGAGATGTATTTGATAGCGAAAAATACATCCTTCATGTTCAAAACAAAATGGGGGAAAAATATATAAAAAAAAATACGTATCGATCGAAACCTGTTGAAGAAACAAGTTGAACAGAGTTTAAAAGAGAACAAAAAAAAAAAAATAATCGGTAGGCTCCATATCTGAATGAGGAGGAAAGAAATCGATTCGTACACGTCACCGCACTCACACGTAAAAATAGAGATCCTCTCATTCGGAGATAATAACAAAAAAAAATCAATAGTTTAAAACGACGAGAGAGAAAAACGAGCACAAAACAAACAACGAGGAGGGAGGGGGGATGAGAGACGATAAGGTAGTGCTGCTACTACCACAAGCGCGAATCAGAAAAAGTACTCGGCGGCGCTGAGGACCTCCTCCTCGCCGTTGGCGCGGCGCACGCGCAGGCGGCCGAACTTGTCGAGCGAGAGCGGCGCCAGCGGCTCGGGGTCGCGGCCGTCGGGCAGCCGCCGGTGCACGCGGATGCCGCGGCACATGAGGCTGTCGAAGCCCTCCACAATGCGCTCGCGCGTCGTGCGGGGGTCGGCGGCGAGGTCGAAGAAGTTCACCCAGATCTTCTCCGCCAGCGCCTGCGGGGTGACGGCCGGCAGCTGCAGATCGGCGGCGAGCGCGTTGACGGTCGTCGCTTCACGGCCCGCGTCGGTGACGGCCGGGGCGACGTCAATGTTCATGCCCAGGCCAACCACTAGGTACGCACCTTGCGTCTCGATTAGCGCTCCACCGATCTTTTTGGAATCACACAGGATGTCGTTGGGCCACTTGAGCTCCAGCCGCGTGTGGGCGGCGGGGCTCGGCAGCAGCTCGCACATGGCCCGGCGGCACGCGATGCCGCACAGCAGCGACAGTACGGGAATGACCGCCGGATTTAAATGTCGTGCGTCACTCTGCGAGACGACGAGTGTCATGTGCAGATTTCCTTTGGGTGACGCCCACGAGCGCTTCCCCGAGCCTCTGCCGTTGGTCTGGCTCTCCGCAACAATGGCAAAGGGCGCCGCCTCGGAGTCTGCAAGAGCCTTGACGCGGTCGGCGGCGATATCCATCGTGGTCGTCACCGGACCCAGAAACTCGATGTTGACAGGAATGGCCTTGGAGCTCATGCTGAAAAATTGTGTGTTTATTCTTTTTAGTGAGATTTGATAGACGAGTGTATTTGTTTCTGCACCCAAGCAAACGGATAGGAAGTCCAGGAAAGAGATCGAGTCGTGCAGGTCGCCGCACTCACACGCAAGGACAGGCATCCCCTCATCACGAGAACACCAAAAACATAGTTTAAAACAGCGAGAGAACAAAACGAGCACAAAACAAACAAAGAGAAGGGAAAGGGAATGAGAGACGATACGGTACTACTGCTACTACAAAGAGAGGAGAGGGGGAGGGGGGATGAGAGACGATACGGAGCAGCTACTACTAATACTGCAAGTGCGAATCAGAAAAAGTACTCGGCGGCGCTGAGGACCTCCTCCTCGCCGTTGGCGCGGCGCACGCGCAGGCGGCCGAACTTGTCGAGCGAGAGCGGCGCCAGCGGCTCGGGGTCGCGGCCGTCGGGCAGCCGCCGGTGCACGCGGATGCCGCGGCACATGAGGCTGTCGAAGCCCTCCACAATGCGCTCGCGCGTCGTGCGGGGGTCGGCGGCGAGGTCGAAGAAGTTCACCCAGATCTTCTCCGCCAGCGCCTGCGGGGTGACGGCAGGCAGCTGCAGATCGGCAGCGAGCGCGTTGAGGGTCGTCGCCTCGCGGCCCGCGTCGGTGACGGCCGGGGCGACATCGACATTCATACCCATGCCGGCGACTAGGTACGCGCCCTCCGTCTCAATGATCGTCCCGCCGATCTTTTTGGCGTCACAGACGACGTCGTTGGGCCACTTGAGCTCCAGGCGCGTGTGGGCGGCGGGGCTCGGCAGCAGCTCGCACATGGCCCGGCGGCACGCGATGCCGCACAGCAGCGGCAGCACGGGAATGACCGCCGGATTTAAGTACCGCGCGTCACTCTGTGGCACAGCAAGCGTCATGTACAGGTTTCCCTTGGGCGACACCCACGTGCGCTCCCCCGAGCCTCTGCCGCTGCTCTGGCTCTCGGCCACGACGGCGAAGGGCGCCGCCTCGGAGGCCGCCGAAGTTTTGATGCGTTCGGCGGCGATCTCCATGGTGGTCGTCACCGCACCCAGGAACTGGATGTTGACAGGAATGGCCTTGGAGCTCATTATTATGTTTTCTTTAAATGAGAATAGGTGGTCAAGTACGCTTGTTTCTGCACACGAAAATTTCAAAGTGTTCGTTAAACCTCAAATTCTAAGACTAGTAAAAGTGGAAGGGATGAGAACGTGCGTGGAAGTGTTTGCCCGACGAATTTCATCATTGAAAAAGTAACATCTTACTTGTAGGGAAACTTGTGCTGATGCAGCTGCTTGAAATATTGAATTGTGATGAAAACAATTGAAACAAAACTAGATTTTTTCCCTTTCACGGTTTTCAGTTCGTATCTGATTTGAGGCTTTTGAGGTGACGTGACGCTGATCACATCGCGTGAGTAAAAGGTTATGAAGTGAAGGAACACGGTAAAGAAAGTATCAATAATGAATAAGAAAAGAACAGAAAAACGAAGATCTTCTGTTTTTTGTATGTGTATGCCGTTTTTTCGCTCCGCTTCTTTTGACGTGCGCCGTCAAGCAACTAGAAAATATTTTACAGCAAGTCACTGGATTTACTGACGTACTCGTGTGTTTTTCGTTTACATGGCGTGTCAACTATGAAGTCTCTGTACTCGAGACAAAAATGAAAAGAAAAATGAGAATGCTCAAACGAAAGCATCAAGGGCAGAGAACTGCCAGCGACTACAAGTAGAGCTGCGGGTCGGTGATGGTGATCTGCTGGCCCCCAATGTTCTTGGCGAGCAGCGACCCGTCCGGGTTGATCGACACCGGCGTCCACGTCTCGCGGTCGGCGCCGTTTGCGAGGCGGCGGCGCAGGCCCAGCGTGCGGCACATGAGCGCGTCAAAGTCGGCGACGACGGCCGCCTGCGTCAGCGCGGGGTCGCCGGCCATGTCAAAGAAGTTCTCCCAGATGGCGGCGGCGAGGGCGCGCGGGGTGACGGCCGGCAGCTGCAGCTCGGCGGCGAGCGCGTTGAGGGTGGTGGGGGTCTTGCCCAGGTCGGTCACCTCCGGCGCCACGTCCACGTTCATGCCGATGCCGAAGAAAAAGTAGCCGCTGACGCTCTCCACCAGCGTCCCGCCGACCTTCTTGCGCTGGCAGATGACGTCGTTTGGCCACTTGACGGTGAGGTGCTCGACGGCGGCCGTGTCGGGCAGCACCTGCAGCATCGCCCGGCGGCACGCGAGGTCCACCAGCAGCGACAGCACCGGCACCACCGCGGGGTTCAGGTACCGCGCGTCGTTCTGTGGGACGGCCAGCGTCATGTACAGGTTCCCCTTGGGCGAGTGCCACTCGCGGCCGCCGTAGCCCTTGCCGGCCGTCTGGCTCTCCGCGACGACCGCGAAGGCGCGGATGTCGTTGGGGTTCGCCTCAATGTGTGCGCGCGCGACGTCGTTGGTGCTCGTCGTCTCTCCAATGTACTGGATGTTCGGGGGAATCATTGGGCCGGAAAGAAAAAGAGGGGGGGTAATGAAAGAGATGATATCTTATCCAAAATGAAAAAAAAACTGGAGAGGGGCGAGGAGGTGAAGACAGAAGCAGGAGCGGTAGTAAAGGAAAGAAAAATCAAGAATGTTGAAGAGTGGTGAACCCCACGTAAAATGCAGCACCGTCCGGTAGGGTACGCGACATGAAATGACCACACAGTCAGGACAGCATGAAAAGAAAAGAGAGTGTTGCTAGGAGTACTCACAGAAATAGGGCAGGGAGAAATTAACAGTAGCAGTCCGTCTCGGTGAATATACAGTTCAACAAAACCTTCACAGTGAGTAGCGGCACATCAGAACATGCAAAGAAAAAAAAAAGAAGAAGAATGTATCAAGATGAATTGCATATGAAAGAGATGTGTGTGTTCTTCAGCTAGTACGAGTGAGTGAAGCACTACATTTTTTTATAAAAGTGAGAATGTTGTGTGATGCGTGGTATTCAAAGATAATGAATAAAGAAAAAGAAGTAGTAGTTGACAATAAGCGCAGCGGTAAAGGCTTCAACGAGCAGAGGGCTTTATTTATTAGACAGGAAGTGGTGGGAGGGAGACAATTTAGCAAACGAGTGTGAACAATGACGTCCAGCGCGTATGAAGCAGGACAAATAACGGAAAGTAAACACGTGCACACACGCACGCACAACGATTATTTCAAATACTAATAGCGCGCGCTCCTGTTTCGGCGGGTAGTGCCGAGAATGCCTTTGGCGGCGGCTGCGAGGGAGCCACGTTGGGAGCGCCAAAGGCCGGCGCCTGGCCCAGCGGCTGCGCGAAGCCGCCACTAGCGCCGCCAAACGGGGCCCCGCCAGCGGGAGCGGCAGTATTGCCGCCAAAGATACCGCCCGCCGCGGCGCCACCACCAAAGGGACTCGGAGGAGCGGGAGCGGCGCCGCCCGTGCCGCCGAATGCGCCGGCGCCGGGAGCGGAGGCTCCGCCTCCCATTGCGTTGTTATTACTATTGTTGCCGCCGGGCGCGCTTGCTCCGAAAGGCCCCGGCGCCGCACTGCCCGCGTTCATGGAAGTGGTGTTGCCTCCGAACGGGGTTGCGGACGCACCGGCACCAAAGATGCCGCCGCCACTGGCTGGGGCGGCAGTGTTGGTGTTACCGGCAGAAGCCGCTGTGTTGCCCCCGAAACCGAAGGGGGTGCTGCCGCCGCCGCCGCCACTGCCGCCGCCGAAAGGTGCAGAGGCGGCGCCGGAGGTCATGCTGTTATTGCTCGTGCTGGACGGCGGCTGTGGGGCGCTGCCAAAAGGTGACGCAGCGCCACCGAAGGCGGGAGCCGCAGCGGTCGGCGCAGTGCCACCGCCAAACGGGTTAGGGGCAGCAGCGGCAGCAGCGCCGTTGTTTGCACCGGTGCTGTTGTTGTTATTAATATTATTGTTAGCTGTGAAGATGTTGCCTGGGGCGGGGGCACTCGCGCCGGCGGTGGACGGCGGCTGTGCGGGTGCAGCCCCTCCAAACGGGGTGTTGCCAGCGCCGCCGCCGCCGAAGGGAGACGGGGCGGCAGTGGAGGCGTTGGGGGCAGCAGGAGGGAAGGTGCTGCTGCTCGCACTGCCGTTAGCGTTGGGTGCACCAAACAGACTGGTACCGTTACTATTACTACTACCGTTGTTGCCCGTCGCAGGGGCAGCCCCAAACGGGGCAGAGGAGGAGCCGCCAAAAGGGGACGGCGCCGAAGCCCCGCCGCCGCCGCCGCAGTTCCTGCTGCGCTTTTACTGTCAGCGTTCTCCTTGCTGCCGTCAGTCGCAGGGGCGGCGGTAGCTGCGGAAGAAGAGGGAGGGAAGGCCGACTTGAGAGCTCCCCCATCAGCAGCCATGTTGCCGGTGCCGCCGAAGCTGAAGGAAGACGCGGACGCTGGGGCGGCCGGCTGCGGGGACGGCTGCGGCGCAGGTTTCGCACTGTCCGCGGCACTGTCGGCAGCCGGCAACGACGAAGAAGGGGCACCAAACGAGAAGGCCGGCTTCGGGGCAGCGGGCGGCGTCGGCGTTCGAGCCTTCGGGCTTCTTCTCTGAGGGAGCAGCACCAAAGGAAAAGGCAGCCTTGGGCTTCTCCGCGTCGCTTTCCTTACTGGCTGGCGCGGACGTGGCGGCGCCGAACGCAAAAGGACCGCCGCCGCTGCCAGCAGGCGCGGGAGGCTTGGACGCAGCAGCACTGCCGCCACCAAATGGGGAGCTGGAGTCGGTCTTCGTTTCCGGGCCGTCGCCGACGCCGTCGCCGGCTTCGCGCTAAACGTCGAGCCAAAGCCGGCACTACCGCCGGTGCTGTTACTTGCGGGGGTGGGGGTGGGGGTGGCACCAAAGGGGGCGCTGGCGGCGCTCACTGCGGCTGGGGCGGCCGCGCGGGTGTTGGCGGTGTCGGCGCGCAGCTGGGCGACGAGCGCCTCGTACTCCTCCTTGGCGCGCCGCAGCTCCTGCATCGTCGCCGTCATCTCGCCGATCTTCTCCGCGTAGCGCCGCGCCTCCGTGTCGTGCGTCTCCTTGGACTTCTCCGCCAGGCGCCGCAGGTCCTCGGCGTGCTGCCGGTTGTCGGCCACGAGGCTCTCCAGCAGCTTCTGCGTCTTGCTGGCCTCCTCGGCCCTTCGCCGCCGCCGCCGCCGCTGCTGTTCGCCTCCCGCTCGAGCACGACGGCGCGCGCGCGCTCCTCGACGCGGTCCTCCAGCGCGCGGCGCATCGCCTCCATCTGCCGCGCGCGCTCGTCCTGCTCCGCCGCGAGGAAGTGGCGCACCATCGGCACGCACGTCAGCACCGCCCGCCGCGCAAAGTCCTCCGCGTCGACCCGCGCGTACTTGGCGCCGGGGCCGCCGCCGCCGCTGTAGTCGTAGCGCAGCAGCCCGCTCTCGTCGGGGCGGGGCGCCGCCGCCGTCAGCTGTTGCTGCTGCTATTGCTGGGTGTCGCTGGGCTCCAAGACGACGAGGCTGTCGGAGCTCTTGTTGTGGGAGGAGGCGTCGGAGAGGAGCTGGCGCTGGCTGTTGCCGCCGACGTCGTGAAGGCTGCCGGACGCCTCGTACTCCTCCCGCGTGCGGCGACGGGTGCTCTGCTGCTGCTGCAGCTGACGGGACGACGACGCATGCGAGAGGGCAGAGACGTCAAAGTAGAGGTCGCTGTTGTTGTGAGGTGCGGTGGTGTTGCGCGAGGGGGCGAGGGAGGAGTTGCGCGACATCGCGTATGGAACGCCAAAGTAGTTGATGCGACGGGACATAGTAAAGTGGAAGGGGGGGGGAAGGTCTCTATTATTGATCAGCTTTATTTATACTTGAAGAAGGGTTCAAACTTGTTGGTTTGAACAAAGGCCTATCACTTGCGTTGCGCAAAAAAAGAAAAAAATAGGAAGCAGAAAAAATAATGAAGATGCTAGGAAAAAAAAAACAGAAAGCAGTTGGCTAATAAGTGATTACGACAGGGGGGAAAAAAAACCTACCTAAGCGCAAAAAGTAAGAGGGAATAGAAATGATGAGGATATACAGAAAAGAAGATGGATTCGTGAAACGAAGAAAGGATGGTGTGACAATCAAGACAGCTTTTCTGATGGTGGACTTAAACATCAGCTCACCACCAAGTACAACGAAAAGGAAAACTATATATCATCATCATCGACATTCATTGAAGGATTTGAACAGTGAAAATCATGAGAAGAGGAGTAAGATCAATGCAATAGTGTGTGGGTAAATCAGAGACAATAAAGAGAATGAAAAAAAAAAAACGCATCTCAGCTAGTTCTCGGGTAGTAGTTCAGCCGTGTTGGTGCCAGAAAGAGCAGCCAAAGCCGCCGTTACGCGCTCCGTTGTTTCGGGGCCGCTGTGGGCGGCGACCATCTGCTGCCAGCGGCGGCGCGGCACGTTGACGCAGCCGAGCGCGGCCATCTTGTACGACATCGCCATCCCCAGGTCCCACACCGCGCAGCCGGCGCGGCGCAGGGCGACGGCCATCGCGGCCAGCTGCAGCGAGCCCGCGCCGCTCAGGCAGTAGGCGCCGGTCGCGGAGGTGTAGATGTCACCCAGCAGGAAAGCCGATCTCGCCGGCCACCAAGTCACCCTCCTCGATTGCCTTAGGGGGTGTAGCGGGTGTGTCGGAAGGCGTGTGTGGGTGTGATGGTTTCCCTGTCGTCTTGGGTTTGGCTGATGCTGTTGTCGCCTTGTTGCTGACGGTTTTGGTGGTGGCGACGCTGCGGTATTGGAAGCTGCCGGGGCAGTGCTTTTAGCAGAAGTGTGCGCGGTGGCAGGAGCACTCGTGTCGTCCCTTTCCGCTTTCGGGGGAGCGTTGGGATTCGGGGCAGCGGCAGGCCCTGCTTGGCCATCTTTTTGCGCATCTTGCGCTCCTGCTTCTGCTTCTCCTTCGCGGCCAGCTGTTCCGGGTCTTGCGTCTTCTTCACCTTCTGATCATTTTTGTGAGTCTGCTCGGGCTCCTCGGACTCGTTTTCCGTCTGGTAGCGGTGGCGGCGCACGGCGGTAACAACAATCTTGGTGGCGAACTCGCTGGGATGGGCGAGCATGTAGACGAGGCAGCGGCGCAGCGGCGCGCAGAGCCACATCTCGCCGTGCTGGCGCGCGATGAGCGTGAGCACCCCCGCCACGTCCTCCGGGCGGTTGAAGAAGACGTCGAAGGCGGGGCGGCGGGTGGCGGCCAGCGGCGGGCGGCGCAGCTCCCGCGACACCCCCAGCCGCCGCTCGTTGAAGAGGCCGTCGTTGCCATGTTCCTCATTCTCGTCGTCGACGCTGCTGCGGCTGCGCGGAAACTGCGCAACGTCCGGCACGAGGCGCACGAGGCAGCGCTCCGTGTGCAGTTTGGGGGCAAACAGCGGAATGCCGCCGATGCTGGTCGCCATGGGGAAGACGCCGCAGCGGCAGCACGCGTCGATCATCTTTGGGTCGTAGAGCGGCGAGAAGCCGAACTCGTTGCGCCGGCCCAGCTTCTCCGGGAAGCTCGCCAGGTCGGCCTCGTTGCGCACGAGGACGTAGTAGCGCGAGATGTACTCGACACCGTCGCGGCTGAGGCGTATGAAGCTGCGCGGCTCGTCGGTGGTGCGCGCCTCCTCGCACTCCTCCGCCAGGTCCTCGTGGCTCGGCGACTGGAAGTGCGACGTCGTCAGCAGCAGTTTCATTACACGGGAGGGGGGAGGGGAGGAGGGTTAACCGAGAATAAACAGAACTATGTGGATGTGTGGTTGTACTAGAAGTTGTAGAAGACGAGGGGGGAAGGAAAGGGGGAAAGAGGGGTGTCATGACTGGAAAAGAAAAGCGCATGTAAAAGGTTTAAAAATGAGAATGACCTTAATATAAATGTATCGCAGAGAGCTATCGTAAAACTCGCCCCGATGTGACATTTGCATTTCAAAGAAAAAGTTTACGTAACCGATAGAAGCAACTGCACGATCTAATCGACATCATCATCACCATCATCGGACAATCCTCAAATACTCACTTCTCAGTCACTCGCACCCTCGTTACCGGGCGGCAGAGCTGTCTGCGCGGCGAGCCAGTCAAGGTAGGCCGGGTTGCCCTCGCCCAGCGCGACGCTGACGACCTCCGGGCACTCGTACGGGTGGTGCGCGCGCACGAGCTCCGTCACGCGCGGCACGAGGGCGGTGCGCGTCTTGACGAGCATCAGGCACTCCTCGCTCTCCTCCAGCGCGCCCTCCCACGTGTACACGGACGTCACGCCCGGCACGAGGTTCACGCACGCCGCCGCGCGCTCCTCCGCCACCAGCACGCGCGCCAGCTGCAGCGCTACCGCCCGCGTCGGCGCCGTCACGTAGCACATGGAGAACATGGGAAATGGTGTATAATTTTTTTATCTTTTTTTTTTAGAGGGGGTGTTGAAGTGTTCGACTGATCACGTGAAAATGGTGAGGAAGCAGTGAGACATAGGGTAAATGTCTCTATGTGAATGTGCGTAAATGTGTGTGGGTGTTTGATGTTACCGATTTGTGGGATGCGTAACAAAAACAGTCAGACAATACTCAAAAGGGAATGTGGTGAACAGATGAAGTATTGGAAACGTCCGACATCGGAATGCAAAACAAGATACGACAATGAAATGCAAATGAATAGAAAGGTAATTGAAAAAATTGAAGAACAAAGCGTGAAGAGAACAATAGAAAATTGTACAGGAATGATGACACTGTCCATGCAAGAAAAAAGAACCAGCACGAGAAGAGGTGAGCAAGAAAAAAAAAACTACATGTCTCGAGACGAGTGGTGAGAGGACGCAAATGAACTTGTAGCAAGAAACTAGAAACGCACCAAGCAAAAGACGCTGGATCAAGCGTTCAGAGCGCTGGGAGTAGCGGCGCGGGAGGCGAGACGGCTGATGACGGCGGCGGTCTGCGGCGGGAGGCCCATCTCCGGCAGGCGCGGCGGCACGCAGGGGTCGGCCGGCGCGGTGTAGTACCCCTCGCGGCGGCTGAGGTGCCCGCGGGGGAGCGCCCTGAAGTCCATCTCGCCGCACGGGCAGCCGCACTGGCAGAAGGCGCCGCACTCGTCGTAGTCCGCCCGCGCCGACGGCAGCGCGCTCTCCGCCGCCGGCTCGTCGCCGCCCCCGTCCTGCCGCAGGCGGCGCTGCTCCGAGAGGGCGGCCGTGTCGCCGGCGAGGACGACGCCGTGGAACTCGCAGACGGGGTCGGCGACGCCCTTGACGCGCGCCGCGACGCGCAGCGTGTAGGAGACGACGAGGCCGCTGGTGGCGAAGGTCGGCAGCACCGCGCTCGTGCCGCCGCTGCACACGCCGCGCGGGATGGTGTCTGTCGCCAGCGCGACCGTCACCGCCTTGGCGCCGGCCGGCACGCGGTCGCTGAAGTCGCGCGAGAGGATCTCCTGCGAGAGCGCCACCTCCGCCGCGTCGGTGCTGAAGCGCAGGTGCTGCACCAGCGACACGCGGAAGCCGGACACGTCGGCCGCCGCGGGGTTCTCGTGCACCGTCAGCCGCAGCCGCACCGCGTCGCGGCCGATCTCGTAGAAGGCGCTCCCCAGCGCCGCGCTCATGCGGAAGGTCTTGCCCGACTTGCCGCCCCCGAAGCAGCCGCCGCAGAGGCCGCCGTCCACAGCGAAGGCGCCGTGCACCGTCTGCCCCTCCGCGCGCAAGTGCAGCCCGCGGCACCCGAGGAAGGTGCGGTTGTTGAAGGCGGGGTGCATCGCGCGCACCTGGAAGTCGGCCCGCGCCGCGCGGCCGCCGGCGTCCGCCTCCGAGAGCGTCGCCCCGCGCGCGTCGGTCACGTAGGCCTTGACGTAGTAGGCGAGCGCGGCGCTGCTGTTGCTCAGCTGCCCGCCCTTGACGCGCACGCCGGTCGCGTAGGAGGGCGGCAGCTCCGGCGGCAGCGCGAAGCGGAAGGGGTACACGTAGGTGCCGGCGGGGAAGGTGAGGTACTCGTCGCCCCCGGCCGCCACCCGCGCCGCCGCCGAGGCCGCGAAAGAGCGCCGCAGCTGCTCGTTGGCGTTGGTGCCGGTGTCCGCGCTGGCGCCGCCGACGAAGGAGTTGTTGATGGCACTCTCCAGGTACAGCGCGTCCTGCCGGCTCGCCGCGTCGCTCGCGTCCGTCCCGCGCGCCGTCCCCGCCGGCTGCCGCTTGATCGTCACGTAGTCCCCCGCGAGCGTCAGGATCTCGCGGTAGTAGACGTAGTCCTGCGAGGAGATGCCGAACTGCACGTCGCGCGTCTTGGACTGCCCGACCTCGTCCACCATCGCGTTGACGCGCTCCTTGCCGACGATCTTGAGGTGGATGTTTTTGACGGAGAAGGGCTCCTCCGCCGTCACCTCCGCGTAGCCCTCGACGCACTCGCCGGGGAAGACGTGCGTGTGCTGCAGGTGCAGCTTCACTGTCACTCCGCGCAGCCGTGGGGGCATTGGATGTTGTGCTGGTTGATTTGCCTATGGCGGTGGAACGAGTGGGGGAAAAAAAAGTGTTCCTTGTACACTGAGAAGATAAAAATAAAACGAGCGAACTAAAAGAGAAGAGGGAGAAAAAATGGATTAATAACACTTGATATTTTTGAAGGGGGCGGAGAAATAATGATTCGATCCAACTCCAACTTCTCTCTTCCAAGCGGGCTCGTCGGTCCGAAAGTCAAGAGAGAAGAGGAAAGAAAGATAGGAAAAGGAGGAGAGAAAAAAAGACACTGGGTGCACGCTTGGATGAAAATGGAAGGATAGAAGATAGGAAGAGAAAGAAGGGTTTGGTATTCGCAAGCGAGACGGTGAAGAAAATAGAGCTGAACACTTTGGATAAGCAAGCCAACACTGTGGTTTGAAGCTACGGACAGAGAACTAGTTGATGGCGTAAAATGCACATTAGAAGATACGTCAAGGCAATAGTCATTTATATATGAGTGGTGTTTGTCAAATCAATCCAGAAATCAAATCTTATGAGAGAGCTTCTATAACGAGGCTACGCGCTGTGGTACCACAAAAACAGCTCCCGCTGCGGGGCGTTGACGATGACATAGCAGTAGTTAAGGTTACTGGGCGACACACCCTCCGAGACGGGAAACAGCCGCGCGCCGGGGACAGCAAGGGACTTTACTTGGAGAGCAAAGACGGTGCTCCGCGAGTCCGTGACGCGGTACGTGGTGGTGTCCTTTCCCGCCGCAGTGACGTTGCCGGAAGCATCCTCGGCGTCTGTCGCTGCCGCCGCCGCCTCCTGCTCCGCCACCACATGCGCGCCCGGGACGAGGGCCTTGTACAGCTCGCGGGCGGCGTGCTTGTAGACGACGTAGTCGTCGTCGTACTGGTTCATCGCCCCGCCGCCCGCCACCAGCCGCCACAGCACGTGGTACAGCAGCTCCCGGCGCGCCTCGGCCGAGAACACCGCGCGCCGCTCCCGCCGCGTCAGCTGCCCGCCGCCGCCCCCAAAGTACATGTCCTCGTCGTCCTCCTCCTCCTCGTCGTTATAATAGTCTTCGCTGCCAGCAGCGGCGGCATCGTCTGCGCCTTCACCATCAGAAGCTTCCCGCTGGTGCGCGTCGAGGAGCACCGCGCGCACCTCGTCAGAGATGACGATACCGCTGGGCAGCAGCTTTTCCGCCCGCCTCACCGCCGGCATGCGCGCGCCCGCGAACGGGAGCGCCGCGTACTTCTCCTCCGCGCCCTCCCCCTCCTCCTCCAGGTCCTCGGCGGTCGGCGGGGGGATCAGGCGGGCGGCCCCGGCAGCCACCACCGCGTCCAGCGGCTCCAGCGTCGTCCACGCCGTCGACAGCCGCTCGTACCGCACCGCCGCGCCCGCCTCCTCGGGGATCTCGGCGCCGGCCGCCCGCAGCGCGGAGGCAACGGAGGCGTCGCTGAAGAGATCGGCCAGCAGCGCCGGCGCCAGCGGCTCGTGAAAGCGCACGGCGCTGGGAGTCAAGTGAGCAGCGCCGCCGCCACCGCCGGGGACTGCAGCCGCAGCAACAGCAGCAGCTGCCTCACCCTCAAGACCTGCGGCTACTGTCCCGTTTCCTGCCTCCGCCGCGTGGTAACGGTAACGCCGCAGCAGCGAGCGAGAGCCGGAGGCGGCGGGGGCGTCGCGGCGGAGGTCGAGGCCCCACTTGGCCAGCAGCTCCGGCGTCGTCCCTTCGCACGCGCACGCGACTACCGCCGGCTTGTCCGTTGACACCTCCTCAAAGCGAAAGCTAGGGCGGCTCATGGTGCGGAACTGTGTATGTATGTATATTTATGTGTGTGTCTGTGTGTCTGCCTACAAAGGAGATGATGAAAGCGCTGAGATCTGCTAATTTCTGTTGTAGGTGGGCATGTGGTATGAGAGCAGGAAAAGAGGTGAAAATGCCGCAGCTGGAATCACGTTCCCTGTGGCTTCGGAAGATAGTCTGCAGAGAAAGCATCGTACGGAAATACAGTTCTGAGGTGGAGCACAGCTGGCCGCAACTGAATTGAGTCAACCATTCGCAGCGGTGAATGAGGAGTATGACACAGAGAGACTACCCATGACAAAATTACTCCAGCACAGCTACATATTACTGTGACTGCGGCCAAAGCATTTGTATTTCTTCTAAAAGGTTAAGACATGATAAAACGAGGAGGTTGAGAAAACATACAAGACGGTAGTGTTCTTCTCCCTTTGGATGTGCTCAGAAAAAAAAAGAAAACGCACTCGACAGGGCATCGTTCCCTCCAAAACCCCCAAGCCCCCTCGAACGACGCCTCAAACAAAGGTGCGCCGCTCGAGGTAGCGCTTGAGGAAGAAGACCTGGAAGACGGACATGCCGATGAAGGTGGCGATCTGGAAGAAGGACCACAGCACGACGCGGTCGTGGACGTCCTCGACGGTGGAGCGGTGGTTCCTCTGGTCGACGCGCATGTGCTCCTGCAGCCTGCGCAGGTCCCGCATCTTGCGCTGCAGGTTGTTGATGGCGGTCTCGATAGGGTCGAGCTGCTCCTTCTTGGCGGCGAACTGGTAGTCGACGTCGTGGCGCAGCGTCAGGTGCACCGTGCGGCCGCTGAAGCTCGAGCCGCTGTTGTCCAGCACCACCTCCACCTTGCGCAGCGTCGCGCCGGCCTCGACGGTGTGGGCGCCGGTCACAGCGCTCGTCCACTCCTTGATCGTCTCGCCGTCGCCGCCGAGCAGCAGCACGCGGTCCATCGGGTAGTCGTCGGGGGCCGTCATGAACTGGAAGGTGAAGGTCGTCTCGGGCAGCACCGCCTCCGCCAGCCGCAGCGTCTCGCCGGCACGCAGCGTCGTCGTCAGCGCCGACGCGGGGGGCAGCCCGCAGAGGCACAACAGCAGGAGCAGCGCGGCCAGGAGCATTGCACGGGTGTGACAGCGCATCTCAGTTTTCTGTTGGTTGGTTTGTTGGTGTGTTGATAATTAATATATACGTACTAATCGCTTGGAAAGGGGTTAGGAGGGCAGAAAGGGATGAAACTGAGCGCCACGTGATAGATGGGTAGTTAGAAAGAAGAATATAAAAACCTAGAATCGAAAAGTTCAGGAAGGGAAAGAAGAAGGCGAAGAGGAAGACTGGATGAAAGCTTCGCCAATTTTGCCATTGCTGCTTTCATAATCTGGACTAGAAGAAGCAGTCATAAAAAGCATCAAAGCTAACGCAAAGAACCCCAGAAAGAAAAACGCAATACCGAGTATGAAATGACTATTAATACATAAAGTAGAAGTACAATAATAATAATAAACGCTGCTACACATTCTCTATAATGAGAGTCGGACTTCAGAAGACACACAACCAGGTAATTGCATTCGTTCTTCTTTCTTTTTTATAAAGTCTCATTCTATTTTCTTCGATTTGCTTTCTTTTTATAATCATATGCGGAACAGTTTTAGCACTGGACAGCAATGATCGAGAGAACTTCGGGAATAATATAGTGGTTGTTAATAATAATAATAAATAATAATAGAGGGGAAAAGGAATGATAACAAAAAGTCATTTGGGAACATTTTCGGAAGAGAATGAAAAAATAAAGTGGAAAATCTCACAGAGAAAAAGAATAAAACCAACGCTTGCGACTTCTCGCGTGTTTTACTTTTATCCACGAGAAGAAATAGAGAAAAAAATAAAGGGCGCTAGCATAGAGGAGGAGATATAACAATAAACAATCAATAAAAAAGAAATGAAAAGAAGAAGCAAGATGGAGAAATGATATCGACACATGGCCGCAAAACATAGAGGAATGCCGACGCACTTTCGGTTACACTTATCCATACATACGTATTCTTCATCTTTCTTTTTTTTTTACCTTTTTTTTTCCTTATTTAATTATCTAATAATAAAAAATAAAAGGTCGCAAAACGAAAAAAAAATGGAGAAGAGGGACAACAGAAAAAAAACGGGAAAGATAACTTTCCATAAATAGACCCTGTTAATAGCCGTCAGCGTTTAACAAGTAGTGGAAGTAGTCGTAGGAAGAGAAGTAGGAGCAGTGGGCAATCGAGGGAAGGAGGGGACGAAAAAGAGGGAAGAATGGCCAGTACGGCGGAAACAGCACAGCGCGGAGTCCACCGCAACAACAGAGAGAGAGGCGAGAGCGAGACGCTCCCCCCCCCCCCCCTCACAGTCTATCCCTCTCCGTTTCCTCTGCGTTTACGCCTTGATCTCCTTCGCCTTGGCGCGCTCGTTGAGCCTTTCCTGGAAGGCCTGCCACATGACGTTGAAGAGCATGCCCTGCAGCCCGTTGGTGACGATGCGCGTCTTGAGGCCGCGGCCGAAGAGGCCGACCCACCCGTCTTTGGCATGCACCTCCCACACCGTCTGCATGTACGTGAGCGGCACCGTCGCCGTCTGCTTGGTCGTCTTCACCACGCGGATCGAGTTGGAGAGGCAGTCCGACACGACGGCGGCGCAGAAGCCGATGGAGGCGAACCGCACGTGGTTGCCGTAGGCAAAGTCGAACTGCGGGACGTGCAGCTTGCCGTAGTTGAGGATGAAAAAGTAGGGGTAGTGGCCGAGGGCCGTCGCCACCACCGCCGCGCCCGCGCCGTGGAAGAGCTTCGAGATGCCGTGCGCGCGCACCTTCTGCATCAGCAGCGTCAGGCCGGCGGAGCCCTCCACCTGCTTGGTCGTCTTCCACGCGTCGATGGGCATGGTCACCACGCGGAAGACGGCGGCCCCGGCGGAGGCGAAGGCGGTCTGGAAGGCGTAGGGCATGTCGCGCGTGCTCTCGTACTGCGCCAGCAGCGACAGCACGCCCTCGTTGGCGGCCGTGTCGCCGAAGCGCGTGAGCGGCGCCTGCACGAGCGCCGGCAGCAGCCCGCGGTAGAAGCGCGGCACGCCGCCCTCGGCGTAGAGCTTGCCGATCGTGCCGAACATCGTCCCGCCGTAGCGGTACTGGTAGTTCATCGTCGTGCGCAGCCACATGAGGGTCAACACATTCACGGCCTGCGCCATCGCGCCGGCGAAACCGCCGCGGCCCGCCGCCGCAAGCGAGTGCTGCAGCACCTCCGACAGAGGCAGCGGCTGCTTCTTGGACTCCTCCGGCATCTTGTATACTCTGAGGGGGTTTCTGGGAATAGAAGGTATGTTCTCGGAATCTAAAATTGGGCAACACACAGAGAGTGAATGGTAACCTTTGCAGGGAGGCTGTGAAGAGAGAGAGAGAGAAAATTACTTTTCCTTTTCTTTTCTTCTTGCACTGACGGCTGTTCTAGAAGGGCTGGGGACGCGAGGGGGGGGGGCTAACTTGTTTCCTGGAGGGGGAGGGAAGGAGAAAGAGAGAGAGGAGAAATTAAAATAATAGTCGGGGGAAAGTGGCGAGCGGGGTACACATGATCGAAGAGAATACAGGGAGCTGCGGAGGTAACAAAGTCCCGCTCAGTCATTGTTGGCAGGCGAGTGGCACTCACAGGCACGTGAGACACGAGAGGGAAGGGGGAAGACAGTAAAACAATTACCTGAAAAGCTTCTACGCACGCTTTTGAACGCATATCCTGTGATTCCTCTATTTTCCATCGATTTTTTTTCAACCTAGTTATTTCATTGCATAACAATAATGACGATACCAAAAGACTGGGAAAGGAACGATACAGTAAGGAAATCAATTTGCGTTCTAAATTTATTTTTTAATCCGTGCATATATATATAGCGATATGAGAAACGATATAATGCCATAGGGATTGGTCATAGATTACGCCATGAATAAGCAATAATTGAATTTTTTTTTCACTTCCTATTTTGTCTTCGAATTAATTTTCACAGTCTGATTGATAGTTTATTAGAAGACTACCTCTCAACCCCCTCACATTAAGTGTGAGCGTAAGAAAACAATGATAGCTGTTGTTGTTTTAGGGGGGGTGAGGCAGGGACCGATTTCAAGAAGTAGTGTTGTTTTCTCAGTTAATTAGCATCCCCAAGATGCGAAGAGTAACGGAAGCTCATGCCTTGACGCTTCGTTACACAGCTTCGGCGTAAAAGAGAAGGAAAAGAGAAAAATAATAATGAGGGAGAGTAGTGAAAAATCAATGAGAGAATAATAGAGAGAGAAAGATTTGTGGTAAGACTTGAAAAAGTGTCGTTCAGAGTGAATACTACTATTTATTTTTGTTGTTGTTTCGTCTTCTACTGCCGATTTGTGAAGTCAATATTTGTATAGTGATTCTTTTTAAAAAGGCATTCGTTTCAGTGAAGATACAGACAAAAACGTACGAAGTAGCAAAGAAGAAAAAAGAGCGCAGAATCTCCGTTTAATTCGTAGAGATCATGAAAGAAGGTTGAAGCTCTTTTTCTTCAATAGCAGAAACGCTGTAAATAAAGTAGGAAATAAAGAGGAGGGGGAAGGGGTGTCATGCTTTCATTAGGAAAAGGTGTGGAGAAATAATTAAAAAAGGTGGATACAAAGAGAAAAAAAAAAAAGAACCCACACACTTTTGAAAAATGACTGCAGCAAGGCATAAAGAAGCCGGAAAATGAATATCACGGGAAAAGAAAATGGTTCAGCAATCAGGAAAAGGGGGAGGGGAGTCTATATGGAATTTGAGCTCCTACTTTTCGTTTTGAAAAGTCGGAAGAAAGAGATGAGAGAAAAGAATAAAAGTGTTGTGAAAGGAAGAAGACAGTGACATCTTCAGCTTCGTTTCTTTAGAAACAGACGGGAGAGAGAAGTGGAAGGAAGAAGCACAGAAAAGAAAGAGAAAGAAAGTCGTTCAAAAAAAAAAAATGCTAATACTGAACAACCAGTAAGGTAAGCAAAGAACGTCAAAAGTACCAGCATTGAGAGAGAAAAAGAGAGCTGTCTCGCACGGATGAAAGACAACAATCAAGAGAGTGCCTCTGGAAGAAAAAAAAAGAAAAACTGAATACGCGAGAAAAGAACGAGAAGAAATATATAATCATAATAATAAAAAAGGGGTACTCATATACGCAGGTGATATATGGACAAAAGAGAAAAAGAAAGAAAAAATAGAGAAGAGAGAAGAGAGAAGGAAAGAAGCACTAAAAGGGAAAAGAGTCGGTGGAAAAAAAGAATGGTGTAGGAAAAGACAGGGACGTTACTGCCCAATACCAAAGACGCAGAAAAGGGAGAATGACGGAGAGAGAAGAAATATGACGCTTTTTTGTCGCGACGTAAAATACAAAGAGATGAGTTTTTGTTTCGCTTTCTCCTCTCATCCGCTACTCCCAGATAATAATAATAAAAAGAAGAAGTTCAGCGGAGTACGAAATCATCGCGTACCTAGCAGACGGTGCGAACCGGGGCAGAAACACTCATGACAAAGTGGGGAGCGGTGAAGCCGCCGCTGTCGGCGCTGCATTGGTTGGCTGCGCTCACTTGCTGAAGAGAGTACGAAAAGGTGGCAGTAGAGCCATTCGTATGCGGAAAGAACGCGGTGGCATTGTTACTGTTATGGTGACGGCTCGGGTTGGAATAACCTGCGGAAATGTTTTCCGAATCCGGCAGCGCTTCGTTCTCCTCCTCCCGAGGCCGTTGTTGCGGCGCGGGTTGCCGAGAGCACGCGAGGGCGCCCAGTTATTCACAAAGTCGGAGCGGCGCATCAGCACATACGGCCGAAACTCGCCGTCGCCGCTACTATTGTTACCCTCACCCATGTCGCCTGCGGCACCGCCGCCGCCGCCGCCGTCAGCACGGTCGACACGTAGCATCACCAGGGCGCCCGGGACACCTCCAGTAAAGCATCCGGCGTCACTGTTATTGTTGGTGCTGTTGCTTTCGCTTGTGTCGCCTGTGAAGGCGTCTCCCGCGGTGTTGGCAACGAACGTTTCCGACCCGTTGGTGCTGGTAGAGTTGCCGGCGCTCTCGGTTTGGCTGACGGGCGCGTACGGAGGCACGGCTGGGCCACAGCTGGCGCACGACGTAAAGTCCACCCGCACGTCATCGTTGTAGAGGGGACTGTCGCAGCCGTTGTTGGTGCCCAGCGTCGGGGCCTCCAGGGAGAAGGTGTTGTGCGTTGCTGTCATGGCGATAAAGGCTTTTTGTTTGTCTTGAAATGGGGAAGAAAAACGACGAAAAAGATAGTGTAATGGAGATTTTAAATAATTATACAGAAGTAAACAATGAGGAAGACAGGAAGAGAAGTGCGATGAAGCAAAAAGAGGGAGAGAGAGAGAGGGAGAGAATCGGGTAAGATGAAAATGGGCTGGAAAAGAATAGAGCAAGATAAAAGAATCACAGAGTGTGATGGACACAGAAAAAAAAAGCAAAAAGGGGGAGAAAGCAGTGGGGAAAGGAAGAAAAAGAGGGAAGAGAAGTGCTATGCAAGTAAGGTTGCTAGACTTGATGAACCTTGAGATGATAGGTAACAGGTAGGGAAAAAAAAGAAAGAAAGGCAGTAAATGCGTGAAACTGCGTTCTTTTGTGTCTTTTTCTTTTGGGTTTTTTATTATTATTTCGAAACGAGAACGTATTACTAGTGTTTCTGGATCGTGAAATGCTTTTCTGAATAGGACAGCTCATAAGAAAGATGAGAGAGAGGTGTTTAGAGGTAAGAGGGGAGGCACGAAATATAGCAACAGGGAGCAAACATGTAAGCAGAATGTGCCACCCTAAGTGTGCAAAGAGAAAAAGAGGAAGAACACTACTTCACTCAACTAGGCATAAACAATTGATGTGACTCAAGACAAGAGATGCTTTCAGCAGTGGATTTTCCAGGGAATAAACTAACGCTGTCAGAGGTAGAATGAAGAGAAAAAGAAAAGCAAACGCTACAAGCTTAAAAATGAGAATGGGAAGAAAGGGAAGATCACTAGGTGAACGTAAGTCGGAAGATAGAAAGAGAAAGAGAGGGGTGAGGGAAAAAGAAAGCTAAGCATCTCAACGAAAAATAATCATAATAATAGGCACTACGCACAGCGCTTGTTCACAAACTCCATCACCTCGTCCAGCACCTGCTGGCGGCACAGCTCCGTCAGCACCTCGTGCCCCGCGCCGGGGTACATGGTCAGCTTCTTGTCGGTCGACGGTGACAGCTCGAAGAAGCGTTCGGAGCCGGCGGGGCTGCAGAGCTTGTCGTCGGCGCCGTGCACTATCAGAAAGGGGAAGGCCGTCTCTGGCCGCGCGGCGCGCGCGAAGCACTCCTCCTGCGCCCAGATGAACTCGGCGACGAAGCGCGCGCGGAGGCTGGCGTTGGAGTAGTACGGGTCCTGCTGCACGAGCTCCACCACCGGCGTGTTGCGCGACACGTCGGCGGCCGCGAGCTTCGCGACGGCCATCCGCGGCATGCAGCTGGAGAGGCAGCTGACGATCTTGTAGAGGAAGGAGCCGGGCTTGGGCATCGCCGGCGGGTCCAGCCCGGGGCCGCTGAGGACGACGGCGCGGAAGAAGCCCGGCGAGCGGAGGGCCGTCAGGATGGCAATGACGCCGCCCATGGAGTGCCCGAGAAGCACGCGTGGCTTGTCCGCCAACTCGGGGCGGCGCGCGAGGACAAAGTCGATGAACTGCTTCTCGTCGTCGACAAAGTGGCTGAAGCGCTCCACGTACAGACGCTCGCCCTCGCTGCCGCCGCTGCCCTGGTTGTCCACCGCGAACACCGCGTAGCCGGCCTGCGTGAAGCGGAGGGCGATGGAGTCGTAGCGCCCCGTGTGCTCGCCCAGCCCCGGGACCATGAAAACGACCCCCTTGACGTCCGCCGCCGTCTTTCCCTCCGGCCACCACTCCGAGAAGCGCAGCCACAGCCCCTGCGCGTTCTGCATGTAGTGCGGGAAGAGCGTCGGGTCCGGCGGCGTGCGCTGCGGCGTCGCGTACCGCAGGCCGTGCGAGCTGGAGCAGCAGCAGCAGCCCATTGTAGAACTGGGAAGGAAAGGATGTTGTGATTAGAGTACTGTTGTTTGTTGACTTGTTAATGATGCGAAAATGAAGGTGTGCTACGTGTGCAAAAGGTGCTGCAAGATTATCGGAGGGGGGATTGAAGAAGTAAAGGCATAATAATGTATTAAACTCAAAAGAGACATACAAAAAACATTCATTGACTTAAAAACGAACAGCACATTTATAGTGTTGATGGGGAAAAAAAGTAGCAGAAAACTCTGTAATAGAAAGCAGGCAGGGGCAAAAGTTTTTCCAGCAGATCTTTAATGCATGGACGCAACACGTGGAAAGCAACCTGAGAAATTATGAAAACAATAATAAGAAAAACAGCAGAACAATAATCAGAAAAAAAATGAGAGAAGAGTGAAAAGGGGAGAATAAAAAGAAAAAAACGGCGAAATACATGTGTTGAAAAAAGAATGGCTTAAAAGAGAGAACACGAATTACAAATAAAATAATAACGGTAACACTAACATCTTTGCGAGTATGTATGTGTAGATTTGATGTTTACAGAGCACATACTCACACACACTCGCACTCGCACTTTTGACATGAATAAGAAGAAGAAAAAAGACAGAAGAAATAACATCTGGGTCGGTGTGTATGCGATTTCTGCACGTACTGAAAGTAACAATGTTAACTTTCACACACGGAAAAAAAAAGACAAAAACAAAAGAGTTTAAAGTCGTACATATGTGTATACTAGACGCAGCGGGCGTTCACAAATTCGATGACCTCGTCCATAACCTTGTCGCGGCACAGATCTGTCAGCACCTCGTGTCCCGCGCCGGGGTACATGGTCAGCTTCTTGTCGGTCGACGGCGACAGCTCAAAAAAGCGCTCAGAGCCGGCGGGGCTGCAGTAGGTGTCCTCCGTCCCGTGCACGATCAAAAACGGAAACGCCGTCTCCTGTCGCGGCGCCCGCGCGAAGCACTCTTCCTGCGCGTCGATGAACTCGCAGACGAAGCGCGCGCGCAGACTGCCCGTCGCGTAGAAGGGGTCCTGGCGCGCGAGCGCGGCGACGGCCGGGTTGTTGGTCGCGTCCCCGTCGGTCCCGCTAGAGACGGGCATCCGCGGCGCGCAGCCGGAGAGGCAGCTCACAATGCCGTAGAGACAGCTGCCGGGCTTGGGCATCGCCGGCGGGTCCAGCCCGGGGCCGCTGAGGACCACAGCGCGGAAGAAGCCCGGCGAGCGGAGGGCCGTCAGGATGGCAATGACGCCGCCCATGGAGTGCCCGAGAAGAAAGCGTGGTTTGGCGGAGAGGGCAGGGCGTGTCTTGAGAATGTGATTCATGAACTGAATTTCGTCGTCGACAAAGTGACTGAAACGCTCCACGTACAGGCGGTCGCCCTCGCTGCCGCCGCGCCCTTGATTATCCACAGAAAAGACCGCGTACCCCTCCTCTGTGAAACGCAGGGCCACCGAGTCATACCTGCCCGTGTGCTCGCCCAAGCCGGGAACAATAAACACGACCCCCTTGACGTCTGCCGCCGTCTTTCCCTCCGGCCACCACTCCGAGAAGCGCAGCCACAGACCCTGCGCGTTCTGGATATAATGCGGAAACAGTCTCGCATCTGGCGGCTCGCGGTCAGGCGACGCGTGCGGCACTTGGTGGGAGCTCGAGCAGCATCCCATTGTTGGGCTATTCTGTTTGGAGAGGGAAGGGGGAGGGGCTAATGGTTGGAGTAGCTAAGATGAAAGAGAGATGGAGAGGGAGAGAAAGTGAAAATTTGATAACATTCAAAGAGGACATTTGCAAAAGGAAAGCAGTGTAAGCGAAAAGATCAACTATATGCTTCAAAAGATTTGTCTCGATTGCATGAAAATAAGGGGGAGAGGAAGAATAGACAAGATACAAAAGAAAAAATCAAAAATTGTGGTCGCTGGTCATGCTCACGTCGCGCGAGCGGCTGACGCCGTGTGTGTGCTCCAGCAGCGCCGTCAGCTGCATCACCTGCGCGCGCAGTTGCGCCCTCAGCAGCCGACGCTCGTACAGCTCCAGCGACCGCCGCCGCAGACTCTCCAGACGCTCGCTGGCAGGCGAGCAAGTGTCACTTCCTCCTCCCCCTCCCTGTGGCTGCTGCAGCGCCGCGCGTGCTGGTGCTCGCGCATCTGTATCTCCTCCTCCACCGCCATCAGCTCCGCGTCCTCTGCCGCCGCCGTCGCCCTCAGTCGGCGGTACGCCGCCACGAGCAGGCGGCCCTTAGCCTGCAGCTCCTCCGCGCTGTCGTCGGGGGACACGCTGACGCTGACGCTGATGGTGGCAGGTGGTGCTGCTGCTGCTGCCACCGCGGAGGTCGGTGGTGGTACTTGCGGTGAAGGTGACAGTGGCGGCGGGGCAGGAGACGCACTAGAGGGAGCGGGACGGCGTCACCCATTGGAGAAGTCATATTGAACGGGTCGGCGTGTCGGGAAATGTCGAAGCCGTAGTAGACGCCTGTCGGGGGAGACAGAGGAGGCGGAGCCGCTGTCTGGGAGGGAAGAGGGGGCACCGCAGCGATGCCGGGCCCGCATGTGGGGGAAAGGGCAGACGCGGGGTGCGCGGAAGCAGCAGCGGCGGAAGGTGCGACGGCGTGTCGGAGGCGTTGGAGGGGAGGAAGACGGGGTAGTAGACCACCGACGGCCGAGACTCGGCGGCCGTTACAGTACTAGGCGGTGCGCGGCTGCCCGCTCTGGGAGAGCTAGTGCTTCTCGCCGGGGGCGAAGAGGAAGAAAAGGAAGAGAAAGCAGAAGAGCCGGGGGAAGTGTCAGAGGACTCTCCAGTGGCGCTCGCCGATGCAGTGGAGGACTGACGTCTCCTCTTTTTTCGGTCTCTTGATTTCATTGTTGTTTTGTTTTTGCGGCGGTGAGGGCGACGATTCCTCCTGTGACGATGAGACGACGACGACCACGTACTGGTGGCGGCGGTAGCGGAGGTGGTAGTGGTTTCTGAGTGGGGCTGAGAAACAGAGGGAGAGCAGTCTTTGCCCTCCGACAAGTGTGCTGGTGCGACTTCTGTCTGCGTACCAGCTGCAAGAGCCCGACTTGCAGGCGGTGGTGGCGCACCCCAATCAATGGAGATGTCGCCGCCGCCGTCATCGGTTCCAACGCTTTTATCCACGCGTTGGACGGTGGGTGCGGCAAGTGGTGGTGGCGGGACTGTTTCCACCACCCGAGACATGGTGACCGGGGCAGAAACGTGTGGGTGATTTTCCGCAAGAACTGACGGCCTAGGTGGCTGTGCGTAGAGAGGAATGGGCGCGTGCCTCGTCCGTGAACCCGGGAGGAGAACGTCTGTGTCAGTCGGTCGAGGAGAGGGCGGAAACAGCTGAGACTCTTCACCCTCCTCAGCTGTGCCGCTCACCGCCTCCGACAGACGCCTCAGTGTGAGGTGCCCGACAAGGGAGCGCCGCAGCTCCTCCGCCCTGGCGCGTTCGGCCCGCACCTCCCGTCTGCGGTGGTACTCGTGACGCATCTTGCCCAGGCAAAAGCGCTTGCAATTCACATTCACGACAGCGATAACAAAGTTGTGCGCGCGCTCCTCCCGTGCGCTGCTTGCTTTGCGAGTGGCTAGGCGATCGTACCAGCGATGCAGAGCACTCGTAAGCAAAAGTGCGTCGTGTCTGGCCGCAACGGCCCTGCAGTTCTCTACATCATGAGCAAAGAGTCTCCATTTGTTCCAGTACTGTCGTTGTAAAGCGGCGTCGACACGCTTCTGAACGCCGCGGAGTCTATAAAACCGTATCCAATCGTTCCAAGCCTGGTGGAGGCGGCCTTCTTGTGTACGTTTCTGTACCTCCGCGCACACCCGCGAGAGTCGCTGCAGTCGCCAGCCTCGTTTGACAGAGGTGACGCGCAGCCACTGTAGAAAGTACACGCGGTACGCCAGACGCACGCGCTCCTTGTTGGTGAGGCCAACGGCACTGTTCGCCTGGGAAGAAGAGGCTGGGCAGCTGCCACTGCCATGCGTCGAAAGCAGCAGCAGCAGCAGCGCCCCTGAGAGTGGCCGCCTGCAGCCAGTGGGTGGGGGAGTGCAGCTCGTGCAGCGCCGCGCGGCAGAGACGTTCCCGCTGGCGCGCAAAGAGCCACTCAACCCACTGGCGGAGGTACTCCGTCGCTGTGCACACCGCCACCCTGTGCGCCAGCTCCACCACGCAGAGTGAGTGGCGCGCTGCCTTGCTCCAAATCCTGAAAAAGTGCCGCATTAGTTCCCTCTGACACGCTGCGCCGCTCTCCGCCGCTGTCCGCCGCTGGCACCCCCGCGTGCGTGCGTAGCTCCTCCAGGCGCCCAGCACCCGCCGCTGCCGCGACAGCCGGTCGTGCTCGGACGCCAGCGCCTCCCGCCCCCGCGCGCGGCACCGCTGCTCGTAGCGCCACTGCCACGCGCGGAAGAAGATGATCTGCAGAATGTTGGCGTGGTAGGCGGCGGCGTACCGCTCCAGGCGCAGCCGCCGTCCCGCGCGCGCCTCCCGTCTGCCGGCCCACCGCTCCCAGCACCGCCGCAGCACCGTCCCCCTGTACGTCACGGAGGCCACAATCGCCATGGACAGGTCCGTCTCGTCACCGTCGTCGTTGCTGTTTTCTGCGAACGTATAGTCGTCGGTAGCACTGCCATTGTAGTTGATTTCTTTATCTATCTCGTCACGCCTCTTGCCATTGGTGGCAGCGGAAACATTGAGACCAGAGAGTCCAGCTCCGTACACAAGAGTCTCAAACTCCTCTGACAGGTGTGCGGGTGTTTTTTCAGCCAGAGGCGGCGAAGCCTCTGCCAGTCGGGAGTGGTGGTGGGGGACGGTGGTGAGTTGACGTGTCTCCCGGGCCCCGCAGCAGCGCAGAAACAGTTTCCTCACCTTTGTAGAGTAGATCCCTCGCGAGACGGCGCGTCTCGGCATCGTCCGCGGCAGCGGCAGCAGCAGACGAGGAGGCGGCCGGCGGCTGCTTTGCGTCGGTGCGCTCGCGCCTCGACGGCAGCACTCGTGAGCGATGAGGCGAAACTGTCGGGTCGGCTGACACTCACAAAAGGCTCCTGTTGTGGGATTCTGTGCGGTGACGGGCGGCGGTGCCCGGCGGCGGCGGTGGTGAGGGTGGTGTTGACCACGGCTGGCGGCGTACCAAGACGGAAAGGGTCGATAGACGCAGCGGAGGAGGCGCTGCCGGAGCTGAGCTCGATCTCCTCGCACGGCACCAGCGACGGAGGGGGCGTCAGGGCCATGCGCCGAGGGGGAGAGTCCAGCAGTCCTTGTAGGCGGTCGGCCGTCTCTGCACTGTGTTGTGCTGCGGGGGAAAAAGTGCCAGACTGCTCCATGATTCTATTTATGGATATTCAAGGGGGCAGGGGAGAAAAAACTCTATACGTCTATGATATGTCGTGAGTCTATAATAAAGGAGGGGGGGGAGTACTCTTTAGTAGTAATTATGGAATAAGTGAAGAAAGAAAAAAGAAGAATGATGTGAGAGAAAACCCAAAGTTGGAAGTAGTAGCCCAGAGACGTTACACTGGTATGACAGGTCGTAGGAAAAGACTGCAGGGAGTCGACGCCGTGACAGAGTTCAATGAGCAGCCCGTGAAGCAGGTAACAAATCATGCAAAGCTACATGACACAATTAAAATGGTGATTTAGTAGATTTTGATATATGGGAACAATAATAAAAATACTATAGACCTGAAAAAGAAAAGAAACTGGAAAGTCAGATAGAAATAGAGAAGCATACTGTGTTTGCAAAAAAAAAAAAAAGAGGGCAAAGAAAAAATTGTACCTGCGTTGGGTAAAGGGTCAAGTGGAAAAAAAAAAGAAAAGAAAAAAGAGGCTGTCAGCATGTTCACTTTCTCTCACTTGTTAGTCATTCGTTTAAATATGTGTGGAATAACATCAATGAGCTAGAAATGAC
The DNA here is from genome assembly GCA_030347455.1 of Kentomonas sorsogonicus. Taxonomy (NCBI): domain Eukaryota; phylum Euglenozoa; class Kinetoplastea; order Trypanosomatida; family Trypanosomatidae; genus Kentomonas; species Kentomonas sorsogonicus. The sequence goes on along the minus strand of JAQOSZ010000068.1, from coordinate 176,907 downwards.
GAACAAAAATAGAGCCTAACAGTAGTGAAAATAAAGTTGAGAGAGGGTTTTAGAGAGTTGGAAAAAGTTGGAATTGGTAAAGATATCAATTCTTACAGTGACTTTTCAAAATCACTGATTTTTATTGGCCTATGGGAGAAAGCAAAGAAGTTGAAAAAAAAAAACATTTCTGTATGACAATGGTTAAAAGAATAGATTGAATGGGTGGCACAAATCAAAAAGAACAAAGAAGAAGAGAAGGAAAAAAAAAAATGAATGGTGCGCTCACACACGCGTATATTCCGTTCACTACAGCAGGCGCTTGAGAAGAATCGCCCACAGCGCTGCCGCGACCGCCACCACCGCCGCAAGACGCCACCAGTGGTCCAGAAAGTGCGAAGGCGCCTCCCCGCCCGCCTCTACCTCCTCCTCCTCCTCGTCCTCCTCTGCGAAGCGCAGCCACCGACGGCGGGGCGAGCCGCGGCTGTGGCGGCGCGCGCGCAGGTACGCCTCCAGCAGCGCCGGCGTCGCGATGGCGTGTCCCAGCGGCGACAGCGGCTCGCGCTCGTGCCGGATGGCCGCGCAGCCCCCGCCGGGCGTCCGCACCAGCAGCGTCAGAGGCTGCTCGGGCTCCGTGGGTACGTGCGCTGCGGCCGGCGCAGGCGCCGCGACGGTGGTGTCGGCGAGGGTGGCGGGGAAAGTGTGGGAGACGCCTGTGTCTGCGCTGTCTAGGCGCGGAAGATTGGAGGAGTGCCTGTTGGCCGGCGGACGCTCGCCGTCGCTGCCGCTGTGCGGGGCCGAGTCGTTGGAGGAGGTGGAGACGCCGCTGCACTCCACGGCGGGAGGCCTAGCGGCGTTGCTGTTGCTGCTGTCGCCGGCGGTGTACAGGATAGATAGCGAAGCGGGAAAAGACTCCCCCTCCGTCGTCACCAGGCAGCAGCCGGCGGGGAGGCTGGGGTCGCTGTGCCGCTGCTGCTGCTGGCAGAGTTGGCTGCTGTACTGGGCGATGAACTCGGCAGGCACCAGGTAGCGACGGCCCTTGTAGTGAAAGGGGACGGAGCCCTGCGACAGGAGAGCAGACATGGTAGGCGGCTTGGCGGAGTGGCGACGCTGGGAGCTTCAAAGAAAGTTGTATGAATTGATAGAAGCAGTGCGAAAGAGAAAATCGTAGCGGGTATCGCGTTGGCCGGAGTTTTTTTTTTTTTTTTGAATGGTGTTTTTATTTTTTTTTGATGTCGACGTTTGTTTGCTAGAATCACAAACTTTGAAAAGTGAATGCACACAAGAGAATAGAGAGAAACAAATAGAAGAGAGAGAGAGAGAGAGAGGTGATGAATAAAACACACAAGAGGAATGTTGGAAGAGACCGTAATACTGCACTTTTATTGTACGTCCTGTGGATCATAGGTGATTCACTGAAAGTAAGAACGAACAAACATGCAAAAGAAAAGCGTATGTTCACCAGATCACCTTCATTACGTCTGTCATTGTCCCAAGTCACACACACTGTTTTTGTTTCTGTTATTTTGTGAAGCTTTATTTTTGATAGATTCATCCAAACGTGAAGGAGTTGAAAAAAAAATAAGAAAAAGACAGAAGTTTTTCTTTCAAAGTTGAAAAAGAGTAAGCATTATTTATTGGGAAAATAAGAAGAAGCGTATTTGAAAGATTGTTTTGAATAATATTTATTTTTTTCCAATCTTTCCACTCTCTCTTTTTTTTGCGAACTGTTTTTCGTTGATGACATATTTTTTTTCGATTTTGTTTTCATTCTTTCCTTTGCACTTTTCATTTTTTTTAAATGGAAATGAAAGAAAAACAATAGAAAAAAGCATGAACACAAAAATAAGGAAACAGAAGAAGAACTACGTCGAAAGAGTTGAACAATGGGAAAAGTAAAATCATGGTAGTGCGAAGTCGACGTGATCAGTTGGATGTTGTTGACGTGAAAGACTACTTCTCGTGTGTCTCGCCACAACAGCGGAGAGACTCGACCGAAGTTTTGCTATCAGAGTCACAAACATTGAGAAAAGAAAAAAGACTGGAAAAACATGATGAAACGTTGGATGGGGCATGATGAAATCATCAGGGAATTGGAAAAAAAAATGAAGAACAAAAAAGTTGATAGGAAAAAAAAAGATCAAATCTTTAAAAGAAAAAGTTGATGGAAATAAAGCATGAAAAGAATTTGAACAAAGCAAAAAAAAAAAAAAACACTATACTAACGGCTGAGAATGAAGGCGGCGATGACCGACGCGGTGGCGGCGGCGATGAAGGTGCTGCGCCAGCGCCACTCCTGCTCCTCCCGCTGGCGGCGCAGCGCGCGCTCCTGCAGCGCGGCGCGCTCCTCCGCCGGCACCTCCGCGCGCCACTCCTGCAGCATCTCGACCGCGTCCAGCGAGTGGCCGGCCGTGTCAAAGGCCTTAGTCACGTCGCGCCCCGCGTACTGCATGACGATGTCCTTGCCGCCGGGGTGCTCGCGCGCGATAAAGTCGAGCGGCACAAGGTACGCCGCGTTGTTGTACGTCAGCAGCACCTTGTCGTCGTGCTGCGCGATCGTGGCGGCGGTGGCGGCGGGCATTGGGAGGGAACGGTGGAGGCTGTTTTGTGGCGGATAGTTGGGGTAGAGTTGTTGGTTAGAGAAAGTTGAGGAATGTTTCGTTTGATCGAGGTCGTTTTAGGAGAGAAGAGAGAGAGCTAGAGGCGGTAAAATCTGTGAGAATGTGTCAAAGGGAGAAGAAAAAGGGGTTATGAGTGGTTGCGAAAGCATGGCAGCTGACCAAAGAAGTGTGCGTTCAGAAATAACCGTGTTCAGGTTATACAAGACGATGCATTAGAGTTGGAAAGTCGCTTCCATTACTCGACAGCAAGAGCCAACGAGCTGTTTCTCTAGGACGCATCAGCGAAAGAGAACAATTCGTTGAAACAAAAACATTTATTATCAGTTCAAAAACGGGTGAATAACAATGAAGAGAATGAGACATATAATATGTAGTGGAACCAAACGCACACACGACACACTGACCTACTGCCGCCTTTGCCACGCGCCAACAGCCAGTGCCGCCACCACCACCGCCGCCCCTGCCGCAGCCCCGAGAGTGGCCCAGTCCCTCCTTCCACCAGCGGCAGCACCGCCCGCCTTCTTACTACGTCGGGTCTGTGAGTCAGCGGCAGCGGTTGCCGCCCGCAACCCTCCGCCTCCGCCTCCGCCTCCTCCCGACTAGCGTTCTTTTGGCCTTTGTTGGCGCCGCGCTTCCAGCCGTCGAGCAGCATGCGGGCGTAGTCGGAGTGGTCCTCGTCGGCAAACAGCTGTGTGATGTCCTCCCCCGCGTGGTCGCTGATGAGCTCGCCGCCGCCGGGGTGCTCCGGCAGGTACGACACGGGCACGTCGTACGGCTCCCCCTCAAAGTACACGCACACCGTCGCCATGGAATGACTAGGTGGGGACTGACGAGTGGTGGCTGGTTCGGTTTATTCGGGAAGGGAGAAAGTGTGCAAAAGAGGAGCGATGACAATGCAGTAAGCGTCTGCTTTGATTGTATATGATGTGGTTGTTGTGATGCTATTCTATCTTGAGTGTGAGAAAGGCAGAAATGGGGAGGGGGGGAAGGAATGAGCTGGATGTGTATGTCACAACTTCTACGAGAGATAAAACAAAAAGGAAATGATATTCATTCCTCGAAAAATGCAAAAGTAGCGAGAGAAAAAAAAATGACCACTCAATCCCAGTATACATTTTTAATAGTGATGTGGATTAATGGTAGCGGGTGACGATAAAGAAGAGCAATATGGAAAGAGAAAAAAAAAAGAATTTAAAATGAACAAGTCTCACAACAAAAAAAATGAAAATGGCGAACGATAAAATCTGATTAAAAGCGCACGCTGGCGAGGTTCGGTCTGGCCTTCTCGCAGACCTGGCAGTAGAAGAGCGAGTTGGCGTTGAACTTGCTGCAGCCGCCGTGCTCCACCGAGCACACCCAGTACCCCTCCGGACACTCCCAGTCCGCTATGCCGAAGCCCGCGTTGTGGCCCTGCCGCTGGTGGTCACCCGGGCGGCGCAGCGGGTGCGGGTTGGGCGTCATGCAGGCGCTGCAGCAGTCCTGCGCGCGGCTGTCGTTGACGAGCGTGCACGTCTCGCACTGCCACGGGCTGTCCTCCTCCTCCTCCTCCGCTGATGCTGATGCCTCGGCGTCGTCGTCCGCTGCGGCGCCGCCGGCCGTCTGCGGGCGCGGCGTCGTGCACATGGCGCACAGCCGCATGCCGGGGTCGTTGATGAAGGTGCACACGGCGCACGCCCACGGCTCGCGGCCCCGGCCCTTGCCGCCGCCGCCGGACCGCTGCCGCCTCTCCGCCGCCGCCGCCGCGTCCTGCGCGAGGGTCGCGTGGATGTGGCTGAGGTCCGCCAGCGGGAAGGCGTCGAAGAGCTGCCGGGCGGTGAAGCCGGCGGCCGACACCGCCGACGGGGAGACGAAGAGCGGGTCGGCGCCGCGGCAGCGCTGGAAGACGGCGTAGGAGAGCGCCTCCTCGACGTCGTGCGCACTCAGCGCGCGCAGGGCCTGCGGGAAGCTCTCCATCAGCGCGGCGGCCACGGCCGAGGGCGGCAGGCGCGCCTCCTCCGCCGGGGAGCCCCCGCCGGCCGTCATGCCGAGCGTCGCGATGGACTCCGTGAGGGCGTTGAACTGCGACTCGGCGGCGGCGGCGTCGGCGCGGCGGGCGCTGCTGACGCGCGCGGGTGCGAGGGCGGCCGTCTCGCGCAGCACCTGCAGCCGCTCCTCCAGCGCGCGGCGCAGCGCCCCGGCGAGGGCGATCTGGCGGATGAACGGCCGCTCGGCGGTGGCGACGAAGAGGCGCGCGATGGGGGCGTCCTCCCAGTGGTTGCGCTGCCGCCGCCGCACGCGCAGGCACTCGCTGAAGAAGCGCAGACGGTCCTCCGGCGTCACGGCGGCCAGCACGCCCTCCAGCACGTCCAGCTGCGGCTCCGAGAAGAACATGTCGTTGTTGAAGAAGCGGAACAGCAGCGACGGGCCGTCGGGCGCCGCGGACGTCGACAGCGCGGCGGCAGAGGCGAGGGCGCCGCTGTCGGGGGCCGCGGCCTCTCGGACGAGCTGCAGCTGGGCGTGCTGGCGGGTGCCGGCGGGCCACAGCGCGCAGAAGGACGGCGTCGCCTCCATGTACTGCCCGGAGCTCACCAGACGCAGCGCCGCCGTCACGGTGCCGCGTATGTGCGCGCTGTGGTGCATCATCCACCGCAGCGACTCGCCCTCCGCCAGCGTCACGAGGCCGGAGCACACACCCGCGGGCGGCGCCCCTCCCGCGTCTTCCTCCGTGTCCTCCTGCCGCGGCGGTGAGGCGCCGTCGGGGACCCACTGGACAAATAGAAAAGCGCCCTTCAGGCGGCGCTCGCCGACGCCGTGCCACTCGAGGCGGAAGTAGTTGTCACTCACCAGCAGCGACGGGGCGACGGCCAGCAGCGGCTGCTCCGGCCGCAGCCGGAAGCGCGCGAGCTGGTAGAAGCACGAGCCGTCGCTGGGGCGCTCGGTGGCGGCGGCGTCGCGGCCGCAGCGGCGCAGCGTGTCCACCTCCCACGGGATCTGCACCTCGTCGTCGCGCGAGAAGGCCGACACGCGCTGCTCCTCCTGCTCGGCCTCCTGCTCCTGCTCCTCCTCCGCCTCCTGCTCGTGCACCATCTCCGCGTTGAGGTCCATCGCCTGGTACGCCGCCTCCGCCTCCGCCGCCGCAGCCGCAGCCGCAGCCGCAGCCGCCGCTGGGAGTCGCGCCACGCCGTCGGCCTCTTTGCCATGGAAGGAAGTTGCCGTCTTCGCAGCAGCGGTGGCGGCGGCGGCCTCCTGGGTGGCGCGGGCGGTGGCGGACATGCGCTCGCGCAGACGGTCGACCAGCTCCGCCGAGCCCGCGTCGCCGGCGATGAGAGCGGGCGCCTTGCTGCTGATCACGTCCGCGAGGTGGTCGACGAAGGGCTTGGGCGGCTCGAGGGCGGCCGGCACGGGGTACTCGATCACCTCGCGGAACTCCTCAATGGACTCCTTCAGAAGCTCCACGCTGGGGAGGAGAGGGGCGTCCGGCTGGCCCTCCTCCCCGGGACGCACGGTCAGGTGGAAGCGGCGGGCACGCATGAAGCCGGTGAAGCGGTCGGGGTGCGCGTTGGCGTAGGCGGACTCCGCCACGAGGTTCGCGATGGCCTTTTTGCGCCACACGTTGGCCAGCTCCTGCAGGGACAGCTTGAAGAACTGGAGGCTCTCCATCTTCATCGAGTTGAGCAGCAGCCACAGCGGCACGTCCTGCAGCATGTCGCCCGTCTTGAAGGCCGCCGTCAGCGTCGCGTCGATGCGCGCCGCCACCTCCGGGATGATGTACAGGCACAGCCGCTGGCCCTTGCCGATGCCACGCATGCGGTACGCCGCCTGCGCGTAGTCGCGGAAGACGAGGTCCTTGCCGAGCGTGATGGCCGCGGCCGCCGTCGCCGACTGCTTCACGTCGGTGCCCGTCGTGTGCACCTGGTCGAAGAAGGTGAAGCGCCGCGAGAGGGGCACGCCGCACTGCGCGACCGGCACGATGAGGCCGTTGTCGCGCTGCAGAATCATCTGCCGGTCGGCGCTGTCGAGAAAGACGACGCCGTCGAAGAGCGCCGGCGGGAGGCGCCGCAGCAGGTGCCGCGCGACCTCCTCGTTGTCCATGTTCGTGATGAGCGCGCCCGCGTCGATGAGGGCCGAGAAGGGCGGCTGCGCCGTCGCGACGCGCTCGAGCACCCCCAGCGGCGTCCAGTCCGCCGGCAGCCGCTGCTCCGACGCGACGGCGGGGTTGGTCAGCACCGACAGCACGCGCCCGTCGCTGCCGGGCTCGTAGAAGCACTCGCCGAGGTCGAGAGGGAGGAGGTTGCTGGGGGTGCCGCTGAAGCCGATGCGCTTGGTGAAGAGCATCGAGGAGCCCAGCTCGTGCCCGCAGGCGCTCACCTTGAGCCGCTGGAAGTTCATCGCGCGGGGGAAGACGCTGGAGCAGAGGAAGTAGTGCGCCACCTCTGGGACCCGCCGCAGCATCGCGTGCAGCGAGCGCATCTGCGCGCGGTCGGTGGCCTGCAGCTGCGACAGCGGCACGCTCGAGCGCTCCCGCGACAGCGCCGGCGCCGCCGCGGCGGAGCCTGCCTTGGCGGCGAGGTGCAGCCAGCGGCGGTAGAGGCGGGCGGCGGGGCGGTGCTCCTTGGGGCCCACCTGCCGCGCAAAGTCCTTCTTGAGCTGCAGCATCAGGTCGCGCACGTCCTTCTCGCGCAGGCCCTCGTAGCGGTAGGCGAGCACCGTCAGCCCGATGACAACGTCGGGGTGCGCGAACTCGGAGCTGCGGCTGGGCACGTCCTTGGCGACGAACGGCACCGCCATCATCAGCCGCGTGAAGGGCATTCCCGCTCCCGCTCCGGCGCCGCCGCCGCCCTCGCCGCCGACAAGTTTGCGCGCGGCCACGTCGGCGGGCTGCAGAATGCCGAAGCTGACGCGGTCGATCTTGGCGAGCACGTGCGGCAGGATGCGGTGCAGCCAGTCGTGGGCGAGGTTCAGCAGCTGCAGGTCGTACGCCGAGAGCGCGGCGCTGAGGCGCGCCGCCATCTGCGGGTCCGCCGCCAGCGACTGCTTGGACGCGTCCGACAGGTACGCGCGCGTCAGCTGCTGGTAGTCGGCGAAGCGCCTCGCGGGCGAGGTGGTGGTGGTGGCGTCAGTACCGCTGCCGGCGGTGCCGTCGCGAAGGTCGTCGGCGGCGAGGCGGTCGAGCAGGTCGCGGTGCAGCCACAGCTGCGTCCACGCCAGCAGCGGCGGCAGCAGCTCGCGGTCGTAGAAGGCCTTGTCGAGCAGCACCAGGTGAGGCTCCCGCTGCAGCGCGCGCCGCTCGTAGCCGCGCTGGATGGCCGCGCTGATGTCCGCCAGCAGCCGCTGCTCCGTCGCCGCGGGGCTGTCAAAGGTGCTCGGCCGGTTGTAGCCGTTGCCGGAGAGCGGGGAGAGGCCCCCGTCGGCGGCGGCGGCGTCGTCGTCGTTGTAGGAGACGGCGGTGGCGGTGGCGCGGCGCAGCATCGCCCGCATGTCGTCGGCGGCGCGCCCCGCGGTGTAGAAGAAGATGCCGTCGAGGAGGTGGATGGGGAGCAGCCAGCGCGCGCCGCTCAGGTCGATGGGGTGCTTGAGGCCAATGGGGAAGTTGAGCTCCGAGCGCAGCGGGTGCAGCAGCACGTCGACCTCGTCCATGATCAGCACGCCGCGCCGCCACAGCTCCAGGATCGGCGTGATGCGGTCCGCCATCGCGGCGCGCGCCGTCAGCTTCTTGCGCAGCGCGCGCGCGTGGGTGGCGTGCCGCTCGTCGGCGCTCGCCTCGCCGCTCAGCTCCTCGTTGCTCGTGCTCTCCAGCATGTGCAGCTGCTCGATGTTCTTGAGAAACAGCGACTTGATGCACTCGGGCGCCGCGATGACCACCGAGCGGCCCTCCTCCGCCGCCCGCAGCTTCTGGTAGAGGAGCTCCACCCCGCCGTCGCCCGCGCCGTCGCCGTCGAGGTCGTCGTCGTAGCTGCGGTCGAACTGCAGGGTGTAGATGTGCTTCACGACGACGACGCTGAAGCAGCGGCGCAGAATGCCGCGGGTCTGCTCCAGCAGCGCCGTCGGCATCACCTGCGTCACGAGCTGCTGGCCGTCGGCGAGGATCAGCGCCAGCAGGGGACCCACCACCGTCGTCTTGCCCTGGCCCATGATCATCTGCTGCACGCGCGAGCGGCCGCCGCGGATGTTGTCCACGAACCACCGCACCATCTCCACCTGCCGCGCGCGCAGCAGAATGTTGAACATGAACTCGAACAGCAGGAAACGAGGGTCCAGGCGGAAGGCAAGGGTGGCAGAGCCGCCGACGCGCTCCATGTAATGCCGCTTGGCGGTCAGAAGGTCCAGCGCAGCAGATATGAGCTGGTGCAGACGCCCGGACAGAATAGCCGAAACCTCCGCCGGCAGCCGCCGCAGCTCCTCCTCGCCCGAGGCAAAGACGTTGTCCAACACCTCGGGGGTAAGCTCCACAGAGAAGTGCTTCACCAACTCCGCGGCGCGCTGGCGTGCGCCAGAAGAGGCGGTGCTGCCGCCCCGCACGCGCAGCAGACGGCAGAGCTCCAGAAACAGCACGATCTGCTCCACGGCGGCGGCGCTCTGCTCGGCAAAGTAGCCCTGGTTGCTCAGCAGCATCAGCAGCATGATTTCCGCCTGCGTGCGCGTCGTGCTGCCGTGGAAGGGGTTCGCGTCCCGCAGCTCCGCGTCGAACTCGGTACTGAGGAGGGCGCCGCAGAGCCACTCCAGCGAAAGCGGCGTGCGGCGGCGCGCAAAGCGCAGCAGTGTGTGCACCCGCAGCGTTGTCGTCGCTGCCGTGTTGAGGGTGTCGCCGGCCGACACGCTCGCCTCATCGTGGATGTGGTTGGTGAGCCTGAGGATGGAGGCGGAGAGTGCGGCGATGGTCGCGGCGTTGCGGGTGTTGAGGGCATGCAGCCGTGCGGCGCAGTCCGTCAGCGCGGCGGTGGCAGCGTCAAAGGAGGAGGCGACACCATCGGCGGCGGCAGCAGCAGCAGCGTTTTCGCCGCCCACCAACTGCTGAATGGTGTCAGCAGAGAGGCAGCGTAGCTCGAGGGTGGCGGCGCGGCGCTGCTGCTGCGCAAAGCGCTGCGTGTCTTCCTCGAGGCGGTCCAGCATGTTCTGCGCGAGAGGCGCGCGCGCGGCCGCGTGCTGGCGCAGCTGCTTCAGCGGCAGATACGACCGTCCCGCGTCTCCCGCCTCCGCCTCCTCGTTTTCACCTCCCGTTGCGGAGTCGCCAGCGGTCTCGACGATGAGGCCGCTGTCGTCGCGCAGGTTGAGTTCCGAAAGCGGCTCTGTGCAGAGGGCCTCGAGCGTCGCGCGGCGCTGGGCGGCAGCCGCCTCCTCGTTGCCGCTCGCGTCCTGTGCACCACCGGCAAAGAAGTGCTCGGCGAGATGCTCCTCGGAGAGGATGGCGTCGCCGTTGGCGGTGTTGCGGGTCAGCAGGCGCGGGACGATGTGGTCGCGCATCACGACGGTGTGCGGCTGCTGCGCGGGGGTGGTGTGCAGGCTGGTGGCGCGGCGCTCGCGGCGGCGCTCGGTCAGGGGGTCGCGCGTGTAGAGCTCGCGAGCGAGGCTGTCGATCTTATTGAACTGCTGCGGCAGCTGCGACGGGCGGGGGCCGCCGCGGCCGTGTTGGTGCTCGGCGAACGGGTCGAGGTCGAGGGCCTGGTTGACGAGGTTGACGCCCTGCGACAGCTGGTAGCGCTCGGTGGCGTCGGCGACCGGCGGCCACGCGGCGTGCGGGTGGAGCTGCATCAGCTGCAGCACCGCCGCGCACCACGACGGCGCCGCCTCCGTCTCGCCGTTTCCCTGCGCCTCCCGGCCCCAGCGCGCGTGCCGCAGGTGGAACCAGCGGCTCATGAGAGCGGCAAACGTCGCCGTGGAGTCCTTGCCGCCCAGCGACACCCGCAGCGCGCCCTTCAGCGTCGAGTAGAGGAAGTAGAAGCCGAGTTTGGTGTTGGAGCCGCCCTCCTCGTCCTGCAGCAGCATGTCCTTCCAGAGAAAGTCGATGAGGCTGGTGTCGGTAAGGGCGCTCGGGCGCAAGACGTTGTACGTGACGCGCTTGAGCTTCTGCGGGGCGATGCGCTCCCACGGGTAGTGCAGCAGTCGCTCCCACGGGAAACCGCAGCGCTCCATCGCCGGCGTCTGCAGCGGCACGGTCGCCGTCGCGCTGGCGCCCGCCGCCGCCGTCGCCGCCGTGGCCGCGCAGCAGGCCCGCGTACAGCTCGAGCTGCGAGCGCACCAGCGGCAGCGCCTTTTGGCAGCGCTTGAGGAGGTCGAGCACCTCGGCGCGCGTCAGCTGGCACGCCCCCGAGACGTGGCGCTTCTTGCGGAGGTAGTCGGAGAGCTCGACCGCGAGGTCCCACTGGTAGGTGTTGCGGCTGTACTGCACGGCGTGGGCGAGCTTCAGGCGCACCGCGTGGGCGTCGGGGTGCCGGTCGGCGAGGGTGCGGTCGAAGAGGCCGAACATGAAGGACTCCTCCGGGGAAAAGGGGCTGTCGGTGTAGCACGCCTCGAGCGAGCGCAGCGCGGCCGCGTAGTGCTGCGTCGCGCACTGCATCACCGCGTGGTAGAGCGAGGCGGAGAGCGAGGGCGGCATGAGGAAGGCGTAGCTCGAGTGAACGACGTAGAGGTAGAAGGGCGACGGCACGCTCTCCTGCCACGTGTACGACGCGCGGTCGAAGAGCAGCAGCGGGCTGAACGGGTCGTCGGAGACGTCGAGGGGCTTGAAGTCGTGGTTGGGCGCCATCAGCGCGACCTCGTGCGAGCTGTTGCACAGCAGCAGGCACTGCTGGAAGGGGTCCCGCAGCACATCCACCGCCGCGCGCCGCTCCGGCGTCAGGTCGTCCGCCTCGGCGACGCGCCACCCGGGCTGGTCGGCCAGGAACAGTCGCGTGCGGGCGCCGTGGCTGTCGCGCTGGGTGTAGAACTTGGCGCGCAGCCGCGGGAGCTCGACCGCGACGATCTGCAGCACGCACCCGCTCGCCGGGTCATTGAGCTGCATCAGCCGCTGCTGGGCCGCCGCCGCGGAGGCGGTGCCCGCCGGCAGCGGCGCCGCCCACACGAGAATGTGCGAGACGTCCTCCAGCGCGACGAACAGCTCCAGCAGCGGGGCCAGCTTGGGAAACTGCACGAGGTTCACCAGCACGAGGTCGCTCTGGCGCAGGACGTGGGAGGCGGCGCGGGTGGCGGCGCTGCGCACGGCCGTCGTCCGCTCCACCAGCTCCTGCAGACGCGCCTCGTTGTCGGGGTTGGTGGCCCACTGAATGGTGGCGCTGACGTCGTTCTGGTGGAGGCGCAGCAGGGCCGCGCACACCCGGCGCGACAGGTGCGGCAGCGCGGTGTGCGCGAGCGAGACGCTGTGCCGCGGAGGCTCGCTGAGGCTCTCGGAGCTGGTGGAGCGGCGGAGAAGCATCGCGCCGGCGTCCCCTGCGCCGCCACTCGTGCTGCCGCTGTCCCCGTCCTCCTCGCCCTCTTGGGTGTCGGCGGGTGTGTAGAAGAGGTCGTTGTGGCGCACAATAACGCAGCGAGCGCCGCCGGCAGAAGAGGGAGATGCAGCTGCGGCGTTGTTGGCGCTGCCGGGCAGCAGATGAACCTCGACACTGTAGTTGAACCAATGGTCCGCCATGTCGCTGTTACGGGCACCCTTCTTCTTCGTCTTGCTCGGGGGTTCGTTGGCAGCCGCATCCTTGCCGTCATCGTCATCGTTCTCCTCGTCTCCACTCTCCTCGTCATCGTTGCCGCTGAGAAGGCTGCTCTGTTCGGGCGGGACGTAGCCGCGGATGATGTCGTCCTCGCCGTGCCAGAAGAAGAAGGTCTCGAGCAGGACGCTCGGGATGACGCCCTGCAGGAGGCGCGCCGGCACGTACACCTCGCGGCCGCGCACCGCCTTGTTGTAGCGCGAGATCTCGAGCGAGCCCTCGTACTGGTTGCGCCGCTTGAGCTCGCCGGCCATGAAGGCGCTGACGCGGAGCGTGTCGCGGGTGCGGGCGTTGGGGAGGAGCGCGAGGCTGTGGAGGCAGAAGCGCTGGTTGGTGCTGAAGACGAGCGAGCGGTACATCCTGCGCGCGTGCGAGACGAGGTTGAAGACGTGCAGGTGCGGCTGGGGGTAGCGGTACGCCACCACCTCCTTCCACGTCGCGCGCTCCTGCTCGTCCTCGTACTGGGGGCCGTCGTTCATCAGAAAACGCATCACGCTGCCGTGCGCGCGCTCGACCGCCTCAACTGCCGCCGCCGCCGCCGCCGGGTCCTCGTCGTCGTCGTCATCGTCGTCGTCGGCGTTCTCTCCGCCGCCACTCCCAACACGGCGACGACGACGACCCAAGCGCGGGAGAGCGGGGGCGAGCGGGAAGAACTTGATGCCCTCCGGGTAGGCGCGCTCGAGGGTCTGGCGCAGCATGTCGACAGCCCAGCGCTCGCCGGCGACCGCCCACGGCTCCTCGGTGCCGATCTCGACGATGCGGTCGTAGACGACGCCCTCAAAGCGCGCGCTCTCCACCATGTGCGCCGGCCAGTCGTCGCCGACGATGATGCTGGGGTAGTGCACGCCCTGGTCGCGCAGGTCCGGCGGCGCCGTCCACTCGACCACGTCGTAGGGCGTTCCCACAATGTGCACCCAGTGGCGCTGCTCGCGGCGGCTGACGAGCCCGCACTGCAGTATCTCCTTGCCGAGGATGTTCTCAAAGTCGGTGAAGTGCGACATGGTGTCCGGCACCGGCTTGAGCTCGTTGTCGCGCCAGAAGAGCTCACACGTCTGCGCGTGGAAGACGAGGCCGCTCGCCGGCGGGCCCCTGTACACGCCGGGGCCGACACCCGCCACTGCATCTCTGTCGCCTCCGTCGCCGTCACCTCTTGGTTGCTCTCGCCGGCGATGGCAAGGTCGGCGGTGCTGACACGGGTTGGGACGTCCGTCAACGGCTGTCCGGGCGATTCGCCACCGTTCACTGCCGCCTCCTCGTTGTCCGCACCACCTTCGTCCTTCTTGTTCGAAGTCTGTTCGGTCCGGCTACTCTCCGCGTTCTGCCTGTTCTTTTCGTCGTCGTCGCGGGCGCGGAGGACGGTGTCGAGGATGCGCTGGAAGGCGCTGGAGCGCTCGGCGGCGGGCAGCTCGTCCAGGAAGCGGGTGACGGCGAGGTGGTCGTCGAGCATGAACTGAAAGAGCACGTTCTCGGGGACGTCGGCCGGCGGCAGCTTCAGCTTGCGTGACTGCGTGGTGCTCTTGGCGTCGCTGTGGAACAGGTTCGGCACCCGCACCGTGTCGCTGTAGTAGCGGCTGCGGATCTGCACAAACACGGCGCGCCGCCTGCCGCCGCTCATCATGAGCTGCTTGCCCTGCTCCAGCATCTCCCGCGACACCCGCGACGTCTCGAGGCCCTGCGCCTGCAGGAAGCGCAGCATCTTCTCCTCGGGCGTCAGCACGTCGTCGCCCTCGCGCGCCGCCAGCTGCGTGCGCTGCATGCCCATGCCGAAGCCGTGCCGCGCCCGCACAAACGCGCACGAGCGCAGCATCTCGATGAGGCTGGAGGCTCCTGCGTTCTCCGCCGCCGTCTCACCTGTAGTGACGGCAGCAGCATCCTTCCAGAGCGCGCGGTCGATCATGCCGCGGTGGGCGTAGACGACGCACTGCGTGGGGGTGTCGCTGTTGCCCTCCGCCTCCGCGCGCCACTCGCCCAGCAGCGGCAGCACCGTGTCGCGCAGAAACAGCAGAAAGTGCCGCTGGTAGTCCGCGACGAGGGCGTCGTGGTGCGTCAGCGCGTGCTGCCGCGCGAAGCGGCAGTAGTCAAGCACGTCGCACGTGAGCCCGACGAGAAACAGCACGTAGGAGGCGTTGCTGCTGTACACCGAACTCGGGCCCAGTTCCGTCACGCTCGACAAGATGGCGCGCAGCGGGTGCAGCACAGCCGCGGGGGCGTGCGTCAGCTCGTTGAGCAGCAGGCCGTGCGTCGTGCCCAGCAGCCCCTCGCTGTCCACCCCGGCGCGCGCGGCCGCGTCGCCGCCGCGCAGACGCAGCAACTCCGCCTCGGCGCGCTGCTGGCTGCTGAGGCGCATCGGCACGCGGCGGGGGTCGCCGGCGCGCAGCTCCTCCGCGGAGACGTAGGCGGCGGGCTCGAAGAGGACCGCGCGCAGCACGTCCTGCACCTCCCGCACGAACAGATACGTGTTGCGGTCCTGCGACGCGAAGAAGTCGAGCACCAGCGGGATGCGGACGTACGGTGCGGTGAGGCACGAGAGCAGCTCCTCCGCCTCCTCCGCGCTGACGGTGCCGCCGAGCGTGGGCAGGGTGCGGGCGTGCAGGACGTCGTCCTCGGTGGGCCGGTCGACCTCGATGAGGCGGCTCACGTCGATGGGCGAGTGCAGCGCGAGGCCCTCGCCGTAGTTGAGCACGCGGTCGCCGAAGCAGCGCGCGACGAGGTCGGCGATGTCCATGTCGCGGCCGCGCACCATGACGCACTCCCACCGCGGCGGCGACACCCGCGTGCGCCAGCCGGCGCTCATCTGCCGCCCGGGGGTGTCCTCCTCGAAGGCGATGCGCCACGACGCAAAGGGGTCCACCTCCTTGCGCCGGCTCAGCAGCTGCGCGTCCCGCATCTCCATCGTGCCGAGGAACTTGGCCAGCAGCACCATGTCGCGCAGCATGCCGAACCCGGGGCACTTCTGCGCCAGCGGCGTGCGGTTGCTGCACAGCCACTCCATCAAATAGTCCATCTCGGAGCCGCCGCTCAGCGGGGGGCCGCCGGTCCCGTTGAGCGGCAGCCCCGCCATGTCCAGCAGGTTCCGCAGAAACTCCACCGTGTGGCTGGCCTTGCGCAGCTCGAGCTTGTCCGTCATGCGCAGGTCGAAGAGCTCCGCGTGCTGGTGCGTCTGCTGGTACGAGATGTAGCGCAGCATGGCCGAGCGCACCAGCAGCAGGTGCGGCCGCGTCAGCTCCAGCGTCGCCGCGACGCGCGCGAAGGGGTAGCTCTGGCGGCCGAGCGTGGTCGACGGGTAGTAGCCGGCGTTGGTGAGAAGGCTGGCCAGCAGGGCAGCACCCTCCGTGCTGCCGCGCTGCTGCCGCGCGACGGCGTCGAAGATGAGCAGCATGTTCACGCCGATGAGGCACCGCTCCGAGTCAAAGGCGCGCGTCGGCGTCTCGACCGACTGCCAGGCGTTTCCGTAGGAGAGCGACAGGTAGTACAGCGCGTTGAGGATGCGCATCTGCGAATCGGCGGCCGCCGCGCCGTCGTCATCTTCATTATTGTTGTTGTTGTTGTTCGCGGCGTCAGCGGCTGCCGCCGGGACAGGAAAGGAGTCCGTGTGGTAAAAATGGGCCACGTGTGGGTGCTCCGCGGCGGGGACGTCGGCCAGCGCACAAACGGCAGGCGGCGGCAGCGGGACAGGCACGATGCGCGAGAAGAGCCACGTGATAAACTCGATGATGTGCAGCTGCACGGCAACGCGGGAGGCGGTACCGCTGTGACGCGCACGGGACCACAGCTTCTTGATCACCTTGCGCGCTCTGTCCAGCGTCGTGTCCAGCTCCCGGAAGCTCGTGGGAACCGTGAGGCCGTGAATGTCCTCGAGCTGAGGAATCGTCGCGCGGAAGGTGCTCCCCTGGTACGCGACCGTGGAGACCTGCGGAAGTAGATCCCCGTTGGGGAAGGAGGCGCTGTTGTCAAACGGGGACAAGGGCTGCGTGACACTTTTGTCTAGTGGTGGTGCCGCCGCAGTGTCGACTGGCGCTTCCTTTTCGTCAGGTTCATCAGTGGCGTTGGCCGAAACCCGAGCGATTTCGTGGACGTTGTCGGCGGGCAGCTGGTGCAGAAGATCGGTGGTGGCCTCCAGCACGCGGATGACGTCATCGACTACAGCGGTGGGCAGTTCACCACTTTCCTGCCGCTTCTGGGTGTGATGCGCCAGCAAGGCCGCACCGGACTCCACCATCGCGATGTCGGTTGCCGACAGCGGCACCTCGCCCTTCCAAATTCCATTGGGGAAGGTCAGAGCGTCGGGATCGGCGCGAACAGCGCGCACGCCGCGGCGGTGCAGCAGTGATCCGTTGGGACGAAACACGAGCAGCTCCGGTAGCTCGCTCACGTCCAGTGTCATGGCGAGGTCGACGCAGGGGAAGGAGACGCGAGGGAAATCAACCATATCTCCGTGCTCCTGGTGCGTCTCGGGGGAGTTGTCGACGCTTAGTAACAGAAACTCAACTTCATAGGGTAAACGCAGGGCCGCCGCCCTGGCGCGGATCGCCTTCGCGGTTGATGCCATTTGTGCCGTGAAGCGCTGCCCTCCTCGGGCCTTCAGCGACCCAATGTACAGAAAAACCATCTTGTCCTTCCACGAGTCCGCGGACAGAATGACGTTACGGTTTGTCTTGATCACCGCGTTCGTTGACGCCGCGTTTGCGAGGACGTCAGCAAAAGAAAAGTCTGATGTGGTGGTCGACACACCCGCCTTTTCGAGGGCGGTTATGCTCCTCAGTAAAGCAGCGTTGTCCACGTTCTGCTGTGGTGCGGTAATTGTAGTGGAGGCAGTGGAGGCGACAGCAGCAACATCGCCAAGGGGTTCAATCGCGAGGAAGCGACGCGCGTGCTGGCCCAGATCCTCAGCGGCGCGTACAAAAAATTCGTACTTTAGAACGAACTTGATGAGCTTCATCTCGCGTCGTGAGAAAGAAGCGTACTGCTCGAGGAGAAAGCAAAACGCGGAGAGTGCCGACTTGATACCGCTCGAGTTGCTGCACGTTTGTGTCGTGAGATGGTCGGTAATAAAAGTGTCTTGTGCATCGGAGCCCTTGCGCAAAATGAGCTCTGTCGTGAATCGCTCGAGCTCAGAGGAGACCCCGGGGCTGGGATCTTGCTCCACCAGCCAGGGCAGCATAACGTCGTAGAACACTTCACTTCGGACGAACTCCGAGCGGTTGCTGGGATCGTTGGCACGCAGCCACAGAGACAGAAACAGCAGCCAGAAGGTCTTGTCTAGCAGGCGTTCATGCGAGACACTGTCGAAGCACAGGAAAGGACACGACTTTATCTTGTCCGCAGTTTGCTGCTGTGGGTGGTACTCCTGCCCGTCGCTGCCGCGGTTGACGACGACCAGGTTATACCGCTGGGCGGCTTCGCGTTTGATCAGCAGGAAGAGCACATTGGAGGACTTCATACCCTCCCAACCTGACGGCAGCATCAGCCAGTCGCCAACAGGGAGCGCCTGAAGCAGCTGCACCACTTTTTCGACAACGTCCAGTACCTCCTCGGGCTTTACCGCTCGCATCGACTCTGTCGTGAAGTTGTAGCATCCGCGCAGGACAGCGTGGGCTTTTTGAATGGCGGTCCGCTGCTGAGCGGTGATGCCTGTGAGGAACTTGTGGGAGACGGAGTCACTCCCTTCTTGACCCAGGACTGCTAGGAGAGCAGCGCTGGTGCCGCCGCCACTGCCTGCGGCCGCGCCAAGCGTATTGATGCGTGACAGCACGACATCCATCGAAAGCAGCGTAATCCAAGCCGAGCCGTTCTCAAGAGTGCTAGCTTTGTTGGCAACAAACGGATCAGCCAAGAAACCAGCATAGCCGCTCAGAAGCCAGAAGTTGTAGGGCAGATTGCGTAGCATTTTCTGCCGCTCATCCTCCTTGGCCTTTTCAGCGCTAGACGGTGCATTAGCCTTGACCACCTCCGTGGCGGCAGACCCGATCAGCATCAGCTTCGTTTTATCCTTGATTCCGAGGTCGGCGAGCTTAGTGTCCTCTGGCTTGGTCTGTAACTGCGGTTTACCCATCAGCTTCTGCAATTGAGGCAGCACACCAGACTGTTCGGCGAGGGCCGCCTTGAATGTCTTGAGTGTAGCGTCCTCCGGGACTTCGACCTTGTAGGTCTTGTTGCCATGCTTGACCTCAACGATCATCGTCATTACAGATGAGTGTAGGTGTGTGCGGGGGTGGGTGGGTTGGTGGGTGTGGGTGTGGAGGGGTGTAAAGTAGTAGAAGAGCTATTGAGTTGCAAGGTTAAATAACGAGTTGATACGGGAAAATAGATAGTTAGTGAGGAGTGGGAGGGGGGGGGTTCAAAAAAGAAGAGTTAGCAGTGAATAAACTAGAAGTAGTCAGTAATTGGCTTTATGACCAGTAAAAAAAGACTTTGGAGTGAACGGAGAGAAAGAAACAGAGAATGAATATTGTCAGTGTGATAGTTACTAACAAGATATGGTGAAGAAAGGGAAAAGTTTTTGGAGTCAGAGAAACTGAGCTGGGATAATACAAGTAGTGGAAAAATAAAGAATGACTAGTAAATTCTACAGTGGAGTGGTGCGATGAGGGAAAGAGAAAGGTAGAGATGTTTACAACAAGGACGTGAACAATGTGGGCTGTGGTAACGTGAACACCATAATATGAAAGAGGCTTGACTGATGATGTATGCCGTGACGTCCACAGTGATCGACAGGTTGAAAGGGGAAAACATAACTGTAGACAGTGAAAGTTAGGAGCATGCTATAAGAGTGGTGTACAACACACTCTAGTCCCAGCATTCACGAAAGCAAGAGTTTGTGAACATATTCACACGCCGTACGGTCTTTTTTTTCTCTCGCTCTTTCAGTAGATGGGGTAAGGTAATAGAATTGTAAAAAGAGATAGACGGATATGGCTCCTCTACTTCATGCATGCTTCTTTTTGGAATATCTTCCTTATCCGTCCCTCGTTGTAAATTCATATACTGTCCATCACCAGTGGTTAGGGTATTTCATTCAATTTACTAGAAGACTATGTGTTTGGGAAAACAAGAAGGTACTTTTCTATACCAAAAGTTCGGTACAATTATATTTCTTTTTACTATACTTTTTTTTATCAAATTAATATTACTATTATTATTTTTTTTCATTCATTCGTTCCAACTTGAGGAACTGCTTGAAGCATCTCTCACTGCAGTCCTCCACAAGTCAGAACTCGCTTGCATCATGTTCAACAGGAAAAAAAAAGTAGATACAAAAGTAAAAAGAGAGAGAGTGAAAAACGAATATCAACGCGTGGTGAGGCTTTCGAACGTATTCTTATTATTAGGTAAGGCTGAAATGTCTGTTTGTTTGAGGGTTTTTATTTATCCATTTTTTTACTATTATTTGTTGTTGATGTGATAACAACGTGGAGTAGTGGAAATAACAAGTAAACGGTAAATTGAAAAGAAAAGATGATCAAATCGTTATCAAGTGTATAGAGAGAAAAAAAGAAAGAAGAGAGAGAACGAACAGAAGAAGTGGCAGAGGTTCAGTAAATCGAAAAATCGAAAGTTCGGCAGTATCGCGTGAGAACAAGAATAGGGAGAGCCCGAATTGAGAGAGGGGTTAACTTATAAACTACGTCGGATGTTAAATGGGTTTCGCCCTCAAAATAATCTATGTAATTCCTTTCCTTGTGTTTTGATGGAATTTGGCACTCCTTCACCAGACTTGATGTCAGGTGTTTTTGTTGTCCCCACACGAGTAAGGTGTAACGACCATTTTTCAATTTACTTTCCTTCTATTCACTCTTCTTTTTATATTATATAGTTACTTAAAAAGAACAGAAGAAAAAAATCTTATATTTGCTGACACACAAAACAAGAAATATGCGTGGCCTTACTCGATGAGAGCAAGGACGATGCCGCCCATCTTGGACTGGAACACCGGAGCGAACACGACCGAGATGATGGCCATGAGCTTGATGAGAATGTTGAGCGCAGGGCCAGAGGTGTCCTTGAGCGGGTCGCCGACGGTGTCGCCGATGACGGCCGCAGCGTGCTGGCTGGAGCCCTTGCCCTTGGTCTTGCCGAGGCCGCCCTGCTCAATGTACTTCTTCGCGTTGTCCCACGCACCGCCCGTGTTGGAGGCAGAGATGGCCATCTGGACACCCGACACAATAGCACCGGGCAGCAGACCAGCGAGCGTGTACTTGCCGAAGAGAATGCCGATGATGATGGGGGTAAGCATCACGAGCGCAGCGGGGGCAACCATCTGGTGGAGGGCGGCCTGCGTGGCGATGGCGACGCAGCTCTCGTAGTCGGGCTCCTTGCGGCCCTCGGCAACCTCGGGGTCCTGGAACTGACGGCGGATCTCGTTGACCATGTCCATGGCGGCAATACCGACAGACTTCATCGTCATGGCGGAGAACCAGTACGGCAGCATAGCGCCGAACAGAAGACCGGGCATGACGCGCGAGTCGAGCACGTTCACCACAGGGATCGCGACACGGGAGATGTAGGCACCGTAGAGGGCGAGCGCCACGAACGCAGCAGAGGCGATGGCGAAGCCCTTGCCAATGGCGGCAGTGGTGTTGCCCGCCGCATCGAGGGCGTCGGTGATCTCGCGAATCTCGTGACCCATGTGCGACATCTCGGCGATGCCGCCGGCGTTGTCGGAGATAGGGCCGTAGGCGTCGATGGTCAGCGCAACCGACATGGTGGACAGGATGCCGAGAGCAGCCAGCGCGAAGCCGTAGAGGCCGCAGAGGCGGTACGACACGTAGATGGTGACGGACATGGCGATGATCGGCGGCACCACGGACACGTAGCCGAGAGCAAGGCCGTAGATGATGTTGGTGGCGGCACCAGTCTCGCACGCCTCCGAGATCTCCTGCACGGGGCGGTACGCGTTGGAGGTGAAGTACTCGGTGGTGTAGCCGATGAGCAGGCCGGACCAGAGACCGCAGAAGACGCAGATGTAGGCACCCCAGTGGCCGGTAGACACCTCACCAATAGTGAAGGAGCTGGGCAGCGCGAAGTCGGTGACGAACAGGAGCACGATGGTGGCGCCAATCGTCGAGTAGAGCAGCTGGCGCTTGAGCGCAGGCTCAATATCGGGAGCGCGGCGCACACCGCTGTTGGTGGCGGCAATCGTGGCAACAATCATGCAGACAATGATGCCAGAGGCGGTGATGAGCAGAGGGTACATCATGGCAGTGAAGGTGGCAGTCAGCTCGGCAGAGCCAGCGGCAATCACAAGAGCGGCGCAGGTGGCCTCGCCGAAGCTACCGAAAAGGTCGGAGCCCATACCGGCGATATCGCCGACGTTGTCACCGATGCAGTCCGCAATGACACCGGGGTTGCGCGGATCGTCCTCGGGAATGTTGTTCTCCACCTTGCCGACGAGATCAGCACCAACATCGGCGGCCTTGGTGTAGATACCGCCACCGACACGGCCGAAGCAGGCGACGGCAGAGCCGCCAAGACCGAACGCAGCAACGCACTCATACAGCTCCATGGCCTCCGCAGCGCCGGTGCCGAAGTACAGCTCGATCACCTTAACGGTGACGAAAAGGGCAAGCAGGCCGAGAGACGTAAGAGCGAAGCCCATGGTGATGCCACCGCGGAAGGCCGTCTGGAAGCCCAGGGAGAAGCCGAGGGAGAGGTCGCCGTCCTCAGTGCCGGAGGTGGACATGACAGCAGTGCGCGCGTTGGTGTACACGGCGATGCGCATGCCGATCCAGCCAGCAACAATGGACGTGACAGCGCCCATGACGAAAGCAAAGAGGGAGAGGCCAGCGTTCGTCCACGGGGAGCTCGCCGGCTTCTCGCCGGGCTGCGGCGAGGAGAGCGCGACGCCAAGCAGGAAGAAGATGAGGGAGCCGAAGCCGGCCATGAAGATGGCCATGTACTTGTACTCGGCGACGAGGAACGCAGTGGCGCCCTCGGAAATGCGGGTGTAGATGACGTACACGTTGCGCATCACCTCGTCGGTGAGGTACGTGTTGCGCATGCCCTGATCCTTGCCGGGCGTGATCTTGATGCTCGACAGCGCGTACCACCAGTACATGCCGTACGCGAAGCCGAGTGCGGAGGCGACGACGATCATCAGCGAGGTGGTCTCGCTGGAGAGCAGCGTGCGCTCAGAGGGGGCGACAGAGATGGCGCCCACATTCTTGGACGGCGCCTCCGTAGTGGAGGTGGCGTTGGTGGCGGCCGAAGCCGCGTTGGCCACAGCCGCCGTCGCGAGGACGGAGGCGAGGCACAGGGTTGAGATAAATTTCATATTTTAAATGACTTGAGAAGAAAGAGAAAGAGGGAGAGGGGGTGTCCTTGATGTACTGAAAAACGATACTACACGCAAGGGACAGAGCTGGATTCTTTTGGGGGCGTTTCGTGTTTGTGGGGATGGTGGGTTGAAAGGGGAAGGGGGGTTGGCGGGCGGTGGGCGTGGCGAGGGGTGGCGAAACGGGGGGGGGGGGGCACGAGGCGGCAACCTCCCACGGCGCGGGAGGGTGCGCGGGGGTTGGCCGGCGGGGGCTCGGGAAGGTGTAGCACGCACGGGCACCCGCGAAAGAACAAGGCGACAGGGCACAACAAACAGAACTGGCGCGCCCCCCCCCCCCCCCGTCACTGCACACAAGCGGCGCGCGCTGAACGGGAGCCGGGCCAAGGAAGTTCACGCGGTTGGATCTCGCTCCAATGAGCAAAAGGCAAAACGCCTAAACCACCCCAGGCAACGGCAAGGAAACAACATCGTCCTGCCCCTAGCCTTGGCGACCACCTGCGCGGTGCCCGTGCTCTGGTGAGGTTTTGGGCAATCCTGTGGATGAAACCATGTTTAGCATATGCTGGATTCTTTGGCTGCGTTCTTTATCGCCGCGCTGTGCGCCAGGGTTCGCGCCGTGCGTCCCAGGAACGCGCAATCAAATCAAGAAACCGCCCCCCCCCCCCCCTTTTTTATGCAGGCCACCGCGTTGGTGGCTCCTGCTTGCCCGCTCCTGGCGCGCATCCGTTGCGGCCGCATCTGCGTGCCGGCCGCTGCGTTCCTGGGGTTGGCGAGCCGCCGTCGCCGTCCCCATGCCCATGGGCCGCTGGCAGGTGGGGTTGGCGCCGCCGCACCCCACCCCCGCCCAAACCCCGCGATCCCGACCCCCGCGCGAAGCACCCCGCCCCTCCCCCCAGCACCAAAAACCAACACCCAACTCCAACGATAGATTCTCTCGAAACAAGACTGCTTTAGATCCCCCCCCCACCCCCACCGAACCCAAATATCCAACATGCAACCGCAGCGTCGCCTTTCGGACCGGAAACACGAAAAGGAGGCAGCAAACCTTCACACCGCGTATGAAAATCCATTGTTACGCAGGCTGACGGAAGCAAACCCCAATACAACTGGCTCAACCAACCAACCAGACAAAAAAGCAAATACAACGAATAAATCTGCAAACCGCGGCACCGAAAACAAAGAAGCAAAACTAGAGCTACCCACTGGCAAAACGTATACAAATCCGTTGTTATCGGCCAAAAATACAACCCCGCATCCAGCACCTTCCGCGTCTATCCTGCGATCGCCATTCTCCGATGCCACACCACCGACGGCCTCAGCCGTGACACCGTTTCCCACGTTTGCTGTCGTAAACGACGGTTTCTTCACTGAGAGCAATGCTTTCCCAACGGAGTTTGAAAGCACAAGAGCGTCTCGCGTCCGCCTTGAAGTGCCTGATGAAGGTGAGAACAAACCTCACACACCTCGCAAGGGCGTTAAACAACATTTACGCACGAGCAAGTCTTCTACAATAACGGAGCATCGCCCGCCGCCGCTCAACGCACTCAACTTCACAAACACAGAATCTCAACAACCGCCACACCAACGCCAACACCAAGATCCGATGGCTCCTGATGATGCAGCCGCAAACTCCAACCGCCTCGTCCACAAAAAAGTGTTGCCCGACGCAAGCAAAATACGTCGCGCTGCCAGCTTTTCAATCCAATCGATGCTCAATACTGAAGGCCTAGACAGTACCAAAGCAGCCGTCCCACGTAGCAACAGCCGCGGTGAGGGACTGCGGCGACGCTCTTCCGTTTCCGTCCGCCTTTCGGTTGTTACCGAGTCTTCACAGCGGATGGATGCGTCGCGCACCCCATCAGTGCAGCGACAACCTTTTCCTGTTTTTACTTTTGAGGACGTTCCGTTCATGGAGCAGTCCGCCACCTCCTTTCGCCGTGGTGATGGCGCTGCACCAGGACTCGAACAGTCGCAATCAGTGGGTGCCCTTTCCTCCGTCCGCTTTAACGACAACAACGCCAGCACAAACAATGTTGTGAGTTCAGGGAATACTTTTCAGCGATTTGGGCGGCGGATCTCTCGTCTCTTTTCGTTTCGAGGAGCGGAGACGGAGGACAATGCGCGAAACGAGCCTCGGCGCGCGTCCGGTGATGCAGCACCGATCGAAGCAGAGCAGGTATTAGCAGACTACGACATAGACCTGGAGACGGAGATTGACACGGAAATACCAATGAGCGCTCCACCAGCACAGAACCGTCACGTGGTGTACTCGACTCTCCTTTTCCAGCACAACATCGCTCGTGCCATCCTCTCCAAGGACCACATGCGAGCGCTCGCTCTTCTGCAGATGATGAATGCGCTGATCCGTCGCGAGGACACGGCGTCGACAACAGCTGGTTCTGACACTGCCGGTGCAACAAGTATCTCCCGCGTTTATCCTGGCGTAACACTGCTACGGGATCTCGAAGCCAGTATGCCGTCAAAGAACGAGGCTTCCTCTGACTTGACGCAGCACTTCTTGGACTACATCTTTGACGATGTCATGCACTACTCACTTTTGCACCTTGCAATCCTTTCGAAGGATGTGCGCATGGTTGATATCCTGCTGACGGAAAGCAGCAGTCGAATAGTGGGTGTCAGTAGAAGCATGGGTGATAGTGGCGATGCTCTAGGGGTCTCGATGACTGGAGAGAAGAGCAAGCGAAAGAACAAGCAACTTACCGACGTGGCGGCTCTTGACAACATTTTGTTGTTTTCCCTTATGCGGCATCCTGAAAGCTTCTGCACGGTACTCAAGCATTACATAAAGTTCAATGCTATTCCTGTCATCGGTACGAAGGATACCGATAGCACCAGTGATGACGATGATGATGATTTCAATTACGCATTGTCACGTCCTGTGTTGCCACGAAGTGGTACTGTTGAGAGAAGGTACGACACTGAAGAAGACGAAGACACGTACAATGCAGTGTTTCTGAAGTATTTTGTTTTTGAGAACAACCGAACGATTTTTCATCACGTGCTCGCCATGGATGCAGACAGCCCACCGAGCTTTACGGAGCGAAAGAAGATTCTCACAAAGCTGTTGGATATGTTTCTTCCTGTGCGACAGTCGTCCGCCCAGAAACTACTTCTGTTTCCGGACATCTTCGGCTTTACGCCGCTGCTGTGGGCAAAGGAAAAGAGCGCGGTACATTTTCTTAACAACAGAGACGGCAGCAAACAAGGAAACCCATCAACACGTAGTCACCGAAAAGGTGAACGAAAACGTAGCAAGGTAGCGGAAGGGGAGCGACGCGCACAAGTACAGGCCTTTTTCAAGTTTGTTAAGAAGAGCGAATCACGAGAGCGACAGACTCCCATTCTTGTCAAACCACAAGCCCAGAGTAAGCTGCGCCACACAACAAGCAATGAGGACACTACTAACACCCGTGCATCTTCCCGATTCCTATTCACATCACGGTCTGCTCCCCGTGAGTCTCCTGGCACGGAGAGTAACTTGACGTCGTCTCACATTACTCCGCTAGACGGGGGCATTCGTAAGCGCCCCGTAAATAGTTCTAGTAAAACTAGTGCTGCTGCTGCTGCTGCCGCTCCACTCCCC
Source organism: Kentomonas sorsogonicus (assembly GCA_030347455.1). Lineage (NCBI taxonomy): Eukaryota > Euglenozoa > Kinetoplastea > Trypanosomatida > Trypanosomatidae > Kentomonas > Kentomonas sorsogonicus. The sequence goes on along the minus strand of JAQOSZ010000068.1, from coordinate 150,756 downwards.
CCAACGTCACAAAATGAGACGCTCCCTTTCACTGAAAGCACTGACAGAAACAGCCGGAAAACAGGCGCGCCTGCCTTTGCAACTCCTCTTCGCCACTCCCCTGGCCGTGGGCGTGCTGAGCGTTCACCGAGCCCAGCGCCGCCGGACCCTAACTCACAGGTAATCGGAGCGGCGTCAGAAGCCATCAAGGCGAGGCAGCGCACCAGAGATTCCTCTCGTCACCTCGTCTCCAACTTCTTCTACTACTTCCGCCACCCTCTGTCGCGGCTTCTTCTCATTCCTTTTATTTTTGTCGTCCACAACGTCGAGTTTTCTCTTCTGGATGAGTCGACGGGAGTGAACAGAGACTTCCGTTTCGATGTGCTGTTCTACGTGCTGAACTACACCACGACTAAATGGGTAGCGCTGACATTTTTCTGTGGTTTAGTGCGGACACTCATATTTCCTGCTGTGTTTTTGATTCTGGTAGTCGTTGTCGGCTATTTCTTGGCGTATAAACTGGTGCTGCAGAAACTATTGCGTCTTCCTTGCTTTGGCTACATATCTCATCGTGAGGGTAATCTGCTTGCAGCAAATGACGAACGGCCGGGTGAGACACCATCAGGAAAAACAGCTGCGGTGGCAGCAACTGCTCCGCAGTTCGGTGGGAAGCTGGTCAACATAAACTACCTTGTACGGCGCAGTGCGATCCAAAACTTCCGAGGTTTTTCGTCGTTTCTTTACCCCGCGCTATGCCTCTTGGTGTTTCCGCTGTGCGCGACGGTCTACAACGAGGTGGTTCTTCGGTACTTTTATGCGGAAAAGAAAGGGCAACTCGCGGTGTCTCCGTTCGCTTCCGACTTTCTCTTTCGAAACGACGTCATTTTTACGAATGACTTGTCGTACTTTCGCACCAGCGGCGATGTTGCACATCAGAAGCACTACTACGCCGACATGGTGAAGTATTTCCACGGTATCGAGTCGATCCGGTATGTTGTGTACGCGGCAACGCTCATTCTTGATGTTTTCGTCTTTGCCTATATCTTTGATACAGTTTTTCAGGCAACGACGCTCGAGCGCTTCGGATTGGCTTCATCGGAGAGTGTGGGGTCATTCCAAGTATACACTTTCTGGAAAGCACTGTGTTTTTCAGTATCTGAACCGGAAAAGCCATGCGCTTGCACTTGATCAGATGATGGGATCGCTATACACCTTTTGCAAACGCCACTACCTGTTGGTGCTTCCCATTCAGCTACGCAAGTACATTGTCTCCAGCAAGGAGTCGGGATGTTGCAGTTGTTGCGGTGGCACCTCCAGTGAAGCACCGGTGGAGGCCGGTCTTCGCCTGACCAGCGGAAGTGGTGACGACGACGACGACGATGATGATGACAACGACATTAAGCGCAGCGCCCGCCTCACCCGGGCTGCTACCGTTCTGAGTCTGGCTCACTCGATGGACGATGATGATGATGATGATGATGATGGTAGTAGTACCCGCAAGGAAGTTGCAGGAGTTCCGATATCGGGAGACAAAGCGCTCGCACTTGACGAGGAAATGATCATCGGGAAGCAGCGTGTTAGCCGAGACCATACGTCCCAGAGCACCGGCACTGATAGTCGCAGTGGTGATGGTGGTGGCGCCGCTACTCATCCCGAGGAGGTTGGCCTGTTGGAGCGTATCCGGCGAGTGGAGGTCACTTTTGATGAGTTTCGCATATTTTGCTTCTGGGTCTTGTTTGGCGTTCCAACGCTGATCATTCTTGCGGCCTTTACGGGTGTTTTGGTGACGATGAACCGCACGGGACAAATCCCTGACAAGTACACCAGTGACACCAGCGCAGGTACAGTGGTGGTGAAAACCGTTGTGGGCATTCTGTTGGCATCTATCAATGTGCTTCTGCTGTTTGTGGCGAATCTCCAAGAGTATTCTTTCCCGTTGCTGTCGTTCGACGCACTGATGGCCTTCCCAGGCCAGAGCCACCTTCACGGGAGCCACTACCACCACCAGCACAGCTTCGTTCTCTACGGTATCATTCTCCGCCTCAAACGGCTGGGTGCTCGCTTGGGCCGCTGCTGCTGCTGCGGTGTTGATGGCGATGACAGCGCCGGATGCTGTTCGTGCGTCGGGGTCTGCGGCCACAGCCAAGGGCATCACACTACTGCCGACAACAAGAGCGTCTTCCGCAGCTCGCCGACCCCGCCGCGACGAGGAGAGGACCACCCGTACGCTGTTGCCGACTCTGCGCGAGAGAAACGGCGCCGCGAAGCGGAGGCGCAGTGCAAAAAGGAGCTACAGAAGCTGCAGGATGATGTCGAGTACGCCTGCCCTAAAGCGCTCCTCTTCAGCAGCGGCTGGTGTCTGTACTGGCTCACGTTTCTGGTGATGCTGGTGGATCTGCGGCTGATCGTGGAGAACAACCGCCTGCTGTTTGCGGCCACCGTCGGCGGTACCAGTCCTGCACGTCCGGCTCGCACCCTCTTTTTTGCGTCAGAGACGTCTGCGGTGGTCGGGAAGGCGCTCGGCGTGCTGGCGACGCTCCCGGCCCTCGTTGGCTTCGCGCTGTTCGTCGGGCTGCTGATCGGCACCTCTGCCCACTTCCACAGTTATGGAGCCTAGTGACGACGGCAACGGAGAGACCGAGCAACACAAGAAGACAGACAACGGCAACACTGGCAGCGGCTCCGAAAACAGTGGAGGCGACAGCAGCAGCAGCAACCTCTTCCTGAGTAGTGTGAGGAGTGTGCTTCTCGACGGCAGCTTTCTCTTGGCGAACTCCGCTGCGGTGCAACGCGAGCAGCAGAAGGCCGACGACAAGGTCGCCGCCGGTGGAGGTGGCGCTGCCGGCCAAGCCGGCGGGAGCGGTTGGCATACGCGCTCCCTCGAGAACTACACCTTCCCTGCGCGTCAGGACGGTAACGAGGAGAACGGCAGTGGTAGTGGTAGTGGCGACGGTCGCGGTAGCAGCAACGACACCTCAGGCGGAACGTCCTCAGCGAGTGAGCAGCAGCAGCAGCAGCGGTGGCAGACCACACCAGAAATGGTGCTCATGTGGCGCAAGAAGACGCGCTTTGTGAGGGAGCTGCAGGCGATGCTGCGCCGCGAGTACTTTCACTTTATCGGCTACCACGCCCTCGACTCACGCCTCCTCGTCATCCATCAGAGCGCCGCTGCCGCTGCTGCCGCGACGGCAGCGGCCAACGCCGGTCCGTTCCTGTCGCTGCCCCCACCGCGCCAGCGGCCCGCCACCGCGACGCTGCTGCGCTCAAGGCCGGTGATGCTGCTGCGCCGCGTCTCGCGCAGTCTGATGCAGAGCCGTCCTCATCGCGGCGGCGGAGGCAGCGAGAGGAGGAGGAAGGACGGAACGAAGGAGGGGGAGGCGAGCTGGACAGCCCCGGTAGAGGCGCCAGCGGCAGCCGCCACGAGCATGTCAGCCGTTCTGCCCGCCGTGCCCGCGAGCGCCAGTACCTGCGTGTCTTTCGCGCTCGCGAGGGAGACAGTGCCGTCACATTTCATTAGATCTTTTGTTTATTTATTGTACTTTAGATTTTGCTACCTTTAGATTTACCAACTGAACGAGAACAACAACAAAAAAGAATTCATGAAGATGATGAGCCTGTGTGTGTGTGTGGTTGCTGTGTTTGCTGCGTTTTACCCGTTGGCGCCTGCCTTTCCTCTTCGTCATCAACAGTTTCCCCCTATCCCTGCCCCTCAGCGCCACCCATTTCCGCTTCCCGTCACCCCAAAACACTCCTTCGTCCCAGAGCAGCGCCTCGACTCTTTTCTACAACAGTGAAGGCGCGTCCCGAGTCGCTGACAGGCGCAGTTGGTCTAGTGGTAGAATTCTCGCCTGCCACGCGGGAGGCCCGGGTTCGATTCCCGGACTGCGCAAACTTTTTCCATTTTCGATTGTCATTCCGTAGGGGTGTGGTTGACCGAAAAGAGCCATCAAGATCCGTCGTAGTATAGTGGTTAGCACAGTTGGCTCTCACCCAGCAGACCCGGGTTCAATTCCCGGCGACGGAAACTTTTTGCCAAAAATTATTTTCCTTCCTTTTCTTTTTGAGGGAGTGGGGTGAGGTGGTTTGGGTGAGGAGGGGGATTCCTCATGTTTTCGGATGGGGCACGACGGCATGGTTCCGAAGGCGGGTAGGAAAACACCATGTCAACCAAAAGCGGAATGCTTCTTCTTTTTTTTTTTTTTTTTTTTTTTTGATGCTAATCCTAGGCAAATGAAAAACAACAAGAACAACAACAACAACAAATACACACACTCATGACTACTTGAGAGACTGCTGGATGAGGAGCAGCTCGGCCTTGGGGTCGGCGACGTCCTCGTACTTGCGGCCGGCGGTGCGGGCGTACCAGTAGCGGCTGTTCCACGCGTCGCCCTCGATCTTGTGCACCACGGCGTGCAGCCAGTTGCCGGCCGGCCCCGGGTTGTTCTGCGCCACCTCGTGCGCCTCCTCCCACCGCCCCTCCAGCGCCGCCGTCACGCCGCGTGCGATCTCACCCGAGCTCATTCTGTTTTTTTTTTTTTTTTGTCGCTGTTATGGTCGCTGTTTATGGTTTGTATTCCCTTGTGTGTGTGTGGCTGGATTTCTTGGTTTGGTGGCGGAGAGAGAGAGAGAGAGAGCAGATATCCAGTGGGTTCACAAAGTGAAGACGGAGCACACATCGTTGCCGATCTGCCGCGTGTTCCCTCGCATTGCCCTTCCATTTTTCTTTTCCATTATTTATGACGCTGGGTGGACCGATGAAGCAAGAAAAAGAAAAAAAAAAGAAGTGAAGAGAGACAGTTAAATCGAATTAGTGGGGGAGGGGGGTAAAAGTTAAATATCCATACTGAGGAGGAAGCGGCCGTCGGGGTCGTCGTCGGCGTCGCTGCCGCTGTCCCCTCCCACGGTGTAGGGCCGCAGCGCCTCCGCGAGTGCCGCCACCTGCTCCTGCCGGGCAGCGCCGCACGCCGCCGTCCCTTCCTCACGGCGCCGCAGTAGCGCTCGCGCCAAAGCGACGTCATCGTCGGCTGCTGCTCCGGTCACATCTGACAGAGAGGTCGGCTTCTTCACGAACAGCAGCACCGCCTCCATCCGGCGCCACCCGCGGCTGTCCAGCGCGTCGGCGGGCATGAAAGAGGCCGGGGGCACCCGCACGATGCCGAGCCCCACGCGCGCCGCCGCCGCCCGCAGCTTCCGCCGCCCGTCCACCACCCGCATAAAGTGCGCCAGCACCACGAGGCCGGTGGGCGCAGCGGCGGCGCCGTCCGCCCTGCCGGTCAGCAGCAGGGCTCTGGCGGTGCCGAGCAGCAGCTCAAAGTCGACGCGGTAGTAGGCGAGGTCGGCGCCCAGCACGAGCCCCACGGGAGAGGAGCCAGGGCCGTTGCAATCCCTCAGGAGAAGCGCCTGCTGCAGCCGCCGTACACCCGCCTCGCCCCAGTAGAGCGGGAAGGTGCAGTGCGGCGGCGGCAACGGCGGGGTGCCGGGCGCTGCTGTGCAAGACTCTCCGTCCGCACCCAAGGCGGCGCCGTCGATGACCGGCAGTGACGCCGCCGCCGCACTCGCGCGCACCAGCCGGAGACACTCCTCCGAGCCGTCGGTGAAAACGACGCGCACGGCCCCGTGTCGGCCGCAGGCGCGGAGGAGCGAGAGGCCGGCGAGACCGCACCCGCACCCCAACTCCACCACCGTCGTCTGACGCCCCGGTGACGACGGCGACGCAGGCGAGGGTGAGGCGGGCGGCAGCAGCGCGAGCCCGAAGCGGTACGCCAGCGCCGCCATCAGCTGCGCCCCCTCGTACACCCGCAGGCCTGTCGCGCACACCTCCCCCTCCTCCTCCTCCGCGCCCGCCGGCACTTGTTTCCTCCCCGCGCTCCGCCTCTGCTCAGGGCGGGTGGGTAGTGCGGCGGCGCCGGCGGTGGTGGTCTTGGCGTAGTGCTCCAGCGGCCTCACGCACGCTAGACGGAAGCGCTGCACCCGCTGCGCGTCACTCGCGTCGGTGTACACCTCGAACGTCTCAAAGTAGTCGTGCTCCTGTGACATGTCCGTGTGTGTGAGTGAGTGGGTGTTCTCTGATGGTAGCGATACGGAGGGATGAGGCTGTTATTTAGGGAACTGCCTGTTTTGTGTTTTTGGTTTTTGCGATGTTGGCAGTCTGAGGAGGAAGAGATGAGAGAGAGAGTGTGTGTGTGTGTGTGTATGCAAGTGCTTAAGAGAATGTGGCTTGGAGTGAGTCATACACCTTGCAGAGTCGCATGAGAAACAGCGAAAACAATAGTAAACATTTATTGTCCCTCAACCACAAAATCCGAAACCGAGAGTTGACTTCATCGTCCGCACCGCACCAGAAACACCATTCCTTGAACGAAATCGTCGACGTCCTGTACACTACTGTTTCTCTTTTGTAGTTTGAAGGCGAGAACAGAAATACATTTATAAGAGATTTAACTGATCATGGGAGATAAGAGTTCTAAGAGTAAAATAGGGATGTGGATGGGCTGCTCTTTGCCTGCGCAGCGAGCATATTTATAGTGTGTGTGTATTTTTTTCGCCGGTTAAGTAACAGTAAGTCGTGTGAATAAAGGAAAAGTAACACGCGAGAAAGAATCAGAAACAACTACAGGGATATAGAACTTGTAGAAAATTAAGGTAATCAAGTAAAGAAGAACGAGACACAACAAGAGGGCACACTCTCTCTTTCTTTCTGTGGGAGGAACACCAGAGGTTCCGCAAAAAGAGGAGAAAGAGGAGCAGCAAGTGATAGCTTTACGCAAAAAAGGAAAAAAAAAAAAGGAGTTTAAATGAAAAACTTATAGTTGAGAACGCACACACACACATACGCACACAAAAGTAATAGTAGCAATACAAAAAGAAGAACACAACTGATACGAAAGTTGAAAAGAAGGGATAGAAGCGAGCCTCTATTCTACGGAGAGAATGATGAGAGAGACAGAGAGAGGCTACAAATCGTCAACTACAAAAGCGGTGAAAAAACAACGTCAATAAAGAGAAAGAAGAGAAGAAGAAGAATGAGTGATAACAATAGAGTATGCTTAGTTAAACATAGCATCTCGATCAAGAAAAAAAAAAGGCAAAAGAAAGTTAATATTATGAGAGAAAACACTGTGGTGTGGAAAAAAAAAACAGATGAAAGTAGTAACAAAATGGGAAAGAGCAACATAACAAGAAAAGCAGTATTATAAGGTGGGAATTGCAAAGTAATCGGGGGAGAGGGAGGGGGAAGCAAGCGCATGCAAATGTGCATGCGTGCGTGTATGGCAAGGTACGTAAACACCCCTCTCCCGATTACTTGATCTTGGCGGGAGCGCCGGCCGCGCTTGAGAAGAAGCGGCGCAGCAGCAGCGCGAGGAGCAGCCCTCCCAGAGCGCGCAGGAGCCAGCGGATGGCGAGGGCGGCGGCGCGGCGGCGGCGGCGGGGGAAGGCGCCCGCTGCGCGGCGGCCGGGCGTGCGCGGGGAGGAGAGCTCCGGGGCGTGGTTGGTGCTGGTGGTGGTGCCGTCGGGCCCCACGACGACCGCCATCGGGTCCTGGAAGCCGACGCGCCGCACGCCGCTGCTGTTGTTGCCGTTGCCGTGCGAGCCGTTGGCGCCGCGCAGGGCGCTGGTGGGGCTGCGGCGCTGCGACGGCGTCGCCTTGCCGGAGCTGCCCGAGTCCGAGCCGGAGAGCGCCGCCGCCGCCGCCGCGTCCACCTTGAGAGGTGCCTCTGCGCGCGGCGCGGCGTCGACCCTCGCGACGGACTCGACGAAGCGGTGCTCCAGCGCCTCGCTCGCCCGACGCGCGGGGGAGTCCGCGGCCGCGGCTTGGCGGGGGGCGCCGCCGCCGCTGCTGCGGGACGGCCGGGGGCTCCTCCACCGCCGCGGCCTTGGCGGGGGCGTCGGAGCGGACCGTCACGGGGGAGGAGAAGGGGGTGGGGGGCACCTCGCCGCTGTCCTCGCTGGCATTCGGCGGCGCCGTCACCGCAGCGGCCGCCGTCTTTGCCTCTGCCGCCGGCTCGGGCTGCTTGGGGGGCTCCGCGGGGGCGGCGGCGGCGGCGGCGGGAGCGCTGGCGGCGACCTCTTTCTGCTGGTGAGGCTTCGGCTGGGCCTGCAGCTCCTCGGTGTGGGGGGCCACTGCCGCCGCTGGTGTGTCAGCAGCGGCCTCCGCGGTGTTCGCGGCCGGCGGGGCGTCCGCCTGCTTCTGTTGGGCGCCGTCCTTTTTGTTGTTACGACGACGAGGAGGCATTTTCTTTTGAATTTGTTATTTTTTTCCTTATTTTTTCTTTTTTGATTTATAAAACAGTAATAACAAGAAGAAACGAAAAGGAGTAAGCGAATTAAGTTCTATTAATTATGAGACGGTGTTTTCCCCAGTGAGGAGTTTTTTTTCGTTCAATGAAGGAACACAGAAACGAGTGAAGTAGAGAGGGGGAAAAGAAAGAAAGAGGTTAATTCGAAGAATGTATGCGAAATTCTTGATATCTTCAAGACTTTTGTTTTGTTTTTCTTTTGGAAAGTGAGTGAGTTCAAGTAGAGGGTGTGGGAGAAGAGAAGTACAACTTTTGTAGTGTAATGCAGGATCATTGCAGTTGAGACGAGCAATACGTAAAGTATTGCGTTTCACAAGGATAAACACCCGCACAGCGATTTCACCGATAGAGCTCTGAATACTACTTCTCAATATCAACTGAGATGAACACAGTGCTCAAAAAAAAAAATATTAAACAGGGGCACCAATCATTTTCTCTACATTTCCACTCCGCTACTCTCAAAGAGGTCTGATTAATCCATAGAGAGCTCTCATAGTTCACACCACGTCATGCATTTTTTTTGGATTCTTTTCATTTATTATTATTATATATATATCGCGGTATTTTTGATAGGAATAGTCGGATAGAATGAAAGAAGCGAGCAAAAGAAGAATAAAATAGAAAGAAAAAAAAAGAGAGGAAATAACAACAAATACGCGTTGCAGCTGGCCAAAATTAAAGGACTTTAGCTATTGAAAAAGCACGTAACTCATGAACTAAAAGGAGAAACAGAACAAATAAACATAGAAAATAATGGATGCGAACGCATTGCAGATGCACCATTAACTTTCTCACATTTTATTATTATTGTTATTCAGAGTCACAGTGCTAAAGAATGATCGGAGATTAAAAAGGGGAACGACATCTTCTGCTTTCTACTTTGGGTGCAAATCAGCACCGGCGAGATGATTGTCTTTCTCTCTTTCTTTTCTCTCCCTCCTGATCAAAGAATAGTTTACATGTTTACATTTGTTGTCGTTGTTGTTGCGTTCGTTTTCTGTGTGAGTACCAAAACGGAGAGGAGTTTATGAGAGAGAGAGAGAGAAAGGTAGCAAATATTACCTCTTGGGTTTCCCACATGGCAAAAAGATCATATACAGATAAAGTGCTTCTTTCCGTTCAACGCGTGCCGATGTTGTCGTTGTATCACATATTTGGAATAATCGAGAAAGGGGAGTTCTTGATACTATGTGATACCTCTTCTTCTGTTCGCATTGCACAACACCATTCGCAGGAAGAACGATAGGGAAGAGGGGACATAGAAAGAAGACGCTTGCGAGGAGAGAAAGAGAATTAGCATTACAAAAAGTTGCATTTATAGCCGCTACTGCTCTTCCTCTCCTTTTTTCTTTTTTAGTGGAGAGGTGTGGAAAGAAGAAAGGAAAAAAAAATGAAAATGAATAGAGATAATAGATACATTCGGAGAGCCAGTAACAGAGGGAAAAGAGTGATATGGAGCATACACAAAGCAGTTGTGAGACAACGTGCTGAAAAAGTATGATATCTCAACAGTCTTCGTGTGGGAAAGTACTGACTCAAAAAAAAAAATAATAGATAGAATAAAAATACAATCAACGCGTACGAGAGGGAAAAAACAGGAAAGATAAACACGAAACCAAAAAAAAAAAAAAAGCGAAAGGACACTAATTATAAAGAATGGAGAGAGAGAAAGAGAGAGGGAAGCTAGAAAGTGCAGGGGGAACTACTAAAGTACGAAAAGCCTCACGCAGCCTTGGCGGTTTTGCGGGCGGGGGCGCCGGGGCCCTTTGCCCTGTTCTTCTGCGGCGGCTGGGGCCCCTTTTGGAGCGGCGAGCCGCCGTCCTCCTCGTCCTCCTCGACCTCCTCGACCTCTTCCTCGACCTCCTCCCAGTACCACTCGCCCTCCTCGCCGTCCTCGAACTCCTCGTCGTCGTCGTACTCGTAGTCGTCGTCGCCGGCGTCCTCGGAGCCGCGGCGGCGGCGGAACCCAAAGGTGTTGGGCAGCGGCGTGTGGATCTTGGCGGGGTCCGGCTTGTACTTGGCGCTCATCCCCGCGAAGACGCTCGGCAGCGGCTTGGGGACCTCGAAGGCGTCGTGGGCGGTGCTGCTGCTGCCGCCCAGCACGTCGCTCTTGCTGTTGTCCATGCGGCCGCCGAAGCCGTAGGGGTCCGAGTTGAAGACGTTGGAGGCGGACGCGTTCTGGCGGCTGGCCGCGCTCGAGAGGGGGCGCAGCGGGCGGTGCGGCGCCTCGCCGGTGGCGGTGACGGTGTAGGGCGACCCGACGCAGTTGGAGGCGGTGTAGGTCGGCACAAAGAAGGGCTTGCGCTCGTTGTGCGAGCGCACCGAGGAGGACACCTGCGGCTTCACCGCCTCGATCTCCCTCCCCTCGCCGTCGTAGAAGACGTCCGCGTCGTCGAGGCCGCTGCCGTAGAAGCTGTCCATCTGCGAGATGAAGAAGGTGATGTGGTTCACCTTGCGGCGCCCGCGCTTGTCGGCGAAGCCGTCCGGGCGGAAGCCGACCAGCAGGTCCTCGTCGTCCTCCTCGTCCTCGTCGGAGGAGCTCGAGACGCCGGCGGCCGGCGGGCGCTTCATGGTGAGGTTGTGCGCGTCGGCGGCGGCGCCGTTGGGCACCACCACCGGCGCCATCTCGAAGAGGTCGTCGTCGTCCTCAAAGTAGGCGCTCAGGCGGCGGCGGCTGTTGGTGCTCACGTTGTCGGACGCGGACGCGGCGGCGGCGGGCACCGGCTTCGGGGCGGTGGCGCTCGTCGTGGCGGCGACGGGAGCGCCGGGGAGGCCGGCGGCGGCGGCGCGGGCACAGGGGCCGGGCGCGGGCCTTTTGTCGACGGTCGGCAGCGGCTCTGTCGGCGGCGGCTGCACGGGCTTCGGCAGTGCCTTTGGCGCGGTGCCCGCGCCGGGGCTGATGGGCGAGGCGGGGGCGGCGGCCGGCTTGGCGTCGGTGGTGGGGCCGGGCGCCGGGACGGGCTTGGGCGCCTTGCCGCCGGACTGGACGGAGGCGTTGGGGCTGAACTCGCCGGAGACCTCCGGCTGCGTCATCTGCGTCTCCTTGAGCGACGTCTTGCGGGCGGCGAGGGTGCCGCCGCCGATCAGCATCGGCGCCTTGTCGTCCACCTGCACGTCGATCGGCTTCGGCTTGTCCGGCGTCGGCACCGGCTTGGGCAGCTTCGCGTCCGGCTTGAGCGCCGTCGTCTGGATGGCGACGGGGGTGCGGGAGATGCCGGCGGAGCCCAGCGAGTCGCGGTCGTTCTTGGGCGGCGCCGGCGGCGCGACGGGCTTGGGGGCCGACTTGAGGCCGGGCGAGCCGGGGCCGGAGGAGGAGGGCACCTTGACGTCGGGGACGGAGAGCGGCGCGGCCTTGGCGCTGGTGCCGTCGCCGCGGCTCGAGGCGTCGTCGAGGGTGGAGGTGCTCGCCATCTCGGGCACGTCCTCCAGCACCAGCACGTTGACGCTCTTCTTCTCGCCGCCCTTGCCCTTGCGCACCGTCTTCTCCATGAAGCTCGGCGGCGGCGTGTGGCGGCGCGAGAGGGAGGAGGGCGTCTTCTGCAGCGCGCGCTGCTGCGTCTGCGAGAGGGTCGAGGCCTTGCGGGAGACGGGCCGCGCGGCGCCCTCGGTCATGCTCATGCTGCCCTCCATCGCGTTTGAGTTCATGCTGTTGCGGCGCGTGCGGCGGTTCGTCGACGGGGCGTCGGTGGCGGTGTCGCTGTCCTTGTCGGCGACGACGGCCACCACCGCCTCGCCGCGGCTGCCGCGCTTCTCGCCGGCCTTGCTCTTCTGCTTCCACGCCTCGTTGGCCTCCTCCTCCTTCTTGGACTTGCGGCGGTCCTTCTTCATCTTGGAGGGGTCCATCTCCTGGTGCTCCGTCGCCGACAGCACCGCGTACGTTACCGGCGGCGGCGCCGGCGTGTGCAGCGGCGGGCCCTCCTTGCCCGTGGACGACAGGCCGAGGGGCGAGAAGGTGGGGAGGCCGCCGGCGGGTGGCGGCACCTGCGAGCTGCCCGTCATGCGCGGCGAGGCGGAGGCGGCGGTCGCCTTGGAGTCTATCGAGTAGGACGAGGCGTTGGCGCCGCTGAGGCGCCGCTGGTGCGCGTCGGCGTTGCGGATGGCCTGAGAGCTGCTGGCGCGGCGCTGCTCCGGAACCGGCACCGTCGTCGACTCCAGTCCGGAGCTTTCGATGCGGGGGAGACTCACAGGGCCCCCACGCGCGCCGCCGCTGACCCCCGACAGGTTCGACGTGTTGTCGTCCCGCATGTTGCTGCCGTTCTCCGAGAGGCCCCCCGCCGCCTGCTTCTTCTTGCGGCCGAAGATGGGCATGATGTGACGCGATTATGCCGCTGATGACTTTCTTTAAAAAAGGGGCAGATTAGCACACCTGGCGATTATATATATACAAATAAAGGTTGTGGTTGCCGTTACTCGTGCTCTATAATGATAATACGCGAGTGCGGTTTATTCTTTTTTATCTCTGTATGTAACGAGTGGTCCGGCAGAAGAAGCGAAAGAGTGTCTGGAAATGGCACAGCGCGACAATCCGGGGAGAAATAAAGAGGGGAAATTAATATATGAAAAAAAAAGAAGAAGCAAATATGATAGAAAAAAAGTTACAAATGAATATGTAAAAGGAAAAAAAAATACAGCTGCCAATCGAACAAAGAAACAAGCAATATAGGTTTCCCTCTTCTCAATAGCAATACTAATACTTTCGACAAGGTGATGGGGGGGGGGAGGGAGGGAGAGAGAGAGAGAGAGAGAGAGAGAGAGAGAGAGAGAGAGAGAGAGAGTGAAGTCATTGTTTTTGAGAAGAAAAAGAAGCGCAATGATTACATCAAGCAGGTGACACAAAAAGACGACGCGCGCATCAAAAACTCGCAGTGCAGAATCTCTTCTCCTTCATTCATGCGTTCATTGCGACCGAATTGAAGTGGTCGGCACCTGCTGACAGCCTCAACAGTGTTACTTCACCGAACAAGCATTCTTCACTCTTTAAATGTCAATATTGATATGATGTGGAACAAATCACTGAGGAAAGCATTGAAGAAAAAACAGAATTGAGACCTTTACAATTTACTATAACAAGATAGTCAGGAGACAAGAAAACAAAACAAAACAAGACAGACAGCATGTGTTTTTGGACGAGATAAAGCAGAATTACAAATGTGGTGGTGCACGTACAGTAAAGAAAAAAAGAAAAGAAAAGATGCGTATGTAAAAGTAAATAATAATAAAAAACAAGACCTGTATAAATATTTTTGAAGGGATACCTAGAAAAGACTTCAAAACAGAGAAACGAAGGGCTAATCGAATGAACGAATTATGGAAAGCCAAGCAGCAAATAGAGGTGAAGAGCGATGAGAAGATTTTTTGTCTCCCCCCACCCTTCTCACTTACCCTGCGCCGACTGCCCCGAGACGATGGAGGAGGCCTGGCGGCTGCGGCTGAGGACCTCCGGGACGGTGGACATGCTCTCGCTCTGGTTCACCAGCACGTCCTGCACGGCGGTCTGCAGGCGCGAGAGCATCTGCGAGCGGATCTGCCGCGACTCGCGCCGCCGCCGCTTCTCCTCCTTGAGCTTCTCGTTGATCGTCTGGATCTCGAGGGAGAGGCGCAGCTCGTTGGAGTGGTGCGTCTCGACCTCCTTGCGCAGCCGCAGCACCTCGTGCTTGAGCTCCAGCGGCGACAGGCTCTCGATCGGCAGCTCGGCCGCCCCGGAGGACGACGGAACGCACACGGAGGCGGAGGGCGACGTCGCGGCGGCCGCCGCCGCCGGTGCCGGTGCCGGTGCTGCTGCTGCGGTTGGCGTTGTTGGCGGCGCTGAAGCTGCTGCCGCTGCCCCCGACGGCGCGCGGGGAGCCGCCGGAGAGGCTGAGGACGTCGGCGCCGCCGCCGCCGAGGGGCCCGGCGGCGGCGCGGCTGTAGCGGCGGGTGTCCTGCGTGTGGAAGGTGTTGGCGCTGGGGCCGACGACCGACTCGGCGCGCACGCTGGCGGCCGGCGAGAAGCGCGAGGCCTGCAGCGCGGACTCCTCGGAGCGCTGCTGCTGCACCTGCTGCTCCAGCTGGCGCGCGCGCTCCGCCTCCTCCTTGGCGCGCGTCTCGGCCTCCGTCAGCCGCTTCCACAGCGCGTCCAGCTCCTGCTGCTTCGCCGCCGCCGCCTGCCTGCTCTCGCGCTCCGCGTGCAGCGACTTGTTGAGGCGCTCCTCCGCCGCCACGCTGGTCTTGCGCAGCCCCGCCAGCTCCCTCTCGGCGGCCGCGAGCTTCTCCTGCAGCTTCGCAACGTCGACGGTTGTGGTAGGGGTGACGGGCGCGGAGGAGGCGCTTGAGGCGTGTCCCGCAGCGGCGGCGCTGGCGGGGGTCGTGGGGGACACGGGGGCGTCGCCGGCCGCCGCCTTCTGCTCCAGCTCGCGCACCCGTGCATGCGCCACGCGCAGCTGCGCCTCCAGCTCCTCGATGACAGCGCTGTTGTTGCCGCCCCCTGCCGCCGCGCTCTCCGCGCCCTGCCACGGCTGGGAGGTGCCGCGGCGGCTTGGCGACTGCGCCGGCGTTGTCGCGGCGGAGGCGGCGGCGGCCTTGAGCTTGCGCACCTCCTCCCGCTTCGCCTCGACCTCCTCGCGCAGCAGCTGCAGCTCCGCCTCCTTGGGGTTCGCCTGCAGCGCGCGCGTGAGCTTGCCCTCCAGCTCCTTGATCTTCTTCTCGTACGCGGCGCGCTCGTCGGCCGACAGAGCGGGCGCCGACGACGCGCCGGGGGAGGCCGCGGTGACGGAAGAGAGGGGCGGCACCTTGGCCGCCTGGGCAGCCGCCGGCGCGCGCGCCTTGCCGGAGGCGGCCGGGTCGGTTGGGATGGGGCTGCCGCTGTTGCGCCCGGAGGCGGTGCCGTCGGACTTGCTGTCGATGACGTCCGGCAGCTGGAAGCAGACGGCGGGGGCGCTGGTGCCGCGGCGGGCGGAGCGCTCCGCCTCGAGGATGGCGTTGACGGCGTCGGCGCTGATCTTGGCCTTGGTGCCCGGCGGCAGCGACGCCAGCTTCGCCGGCTCCGGCCGCACGCTCCCCGGCGGGAGCTTGCAGAGCAGCTGCGACTCGGGCACCATCATGGTGTTGTCCGGGAGGCCAAACGCCTTCTCCTGCGCGCCGCCGCCGCCGCCGCCGCCGCGCGGCCGCCACCAGCTCCTCCGTCGCCTGCAGCTCCTCCTCGGCCATGTCGAGGTAGTCCTCGTAGTCGTCGCGCTCCTTCTGCAGCTTCTGGCGCTCCGCCGCCGGCAGCGGCTTGCGGCCGCCCAGCTGCGCGTCGATCTCCTTCATGCGCGCGCGGCAGCCGTCGAGGTCGGCGCGCAGCTCGTCGCGCTTGCGCAGCAGCTCCGCCCTGTCCGCCGCGGAGAGCCCGCCGGCAGCGGCGGCGCCGAGGCCGTGGAGGCTGCTGGCGCTGGTCTCGAGCAGCATCTGCTCGTCGAGGCGGCCGCAGGTGAGGGAGCAGTCGAGGCCCTTGCGGAGGATGCCGGTCTTGGGCGGCAGGCGGCCGGTCACCAGCGCCTCCACCGCCAGCATCGGCTCGTCGCCCTCCATCACCTCGTCCGCCTCGGGCACGTCGCTGACGACGCCGATCAGATACGTCTCGGCGTCGTAGCGGCCGGTGGGGTCGCGGAACACCACCACGTCGTCCTTCTTGTAGGGGGAGGCGGGGGCCGCGCCTGGCGCCTCCGCTGCTGCGGCTGCGGCTGCCGGCTTCTTGGCTTTGGTGCTCATTGTGTCAACGAAAGTGTCGTTGCTGTTTTTTGAAAGAGAGAGAAATACAAGAAAAAAAAAAGAAAAAGAAAGAGAGTAATGTAAGCAGTTTGAATGGGATACTATGACGAAAAGAAAAGAACAACACAATAACAACAACAAAAAAGGATTCAAAAGAGTGACTATTCTCAGACACTAGTGATAAGTGCACTGATTACTCTATGAGGAGAAGTGGAGAGAGAGAGAGAAATACGGTGCAAAACAATGAAGGGCAATGCGCTTAGAAAGTGAGACACAACATTGGATTTCCGTTTTGACAGTGACCGCATCGTATGACAATTAGCACTACGAGTGAACGCAACAAATGTCGATGAGTAACTGAAACCGCGGAAAATTTATCAGATGAAAGGATCTATGGTGCATTTTCCTTGAATATCTTTTTTGTTAATCACATCAACAGACAAAAAAACGAAAACAATAAGAAAAACTCGTTGCCCTTTTTATGAACAAAGTTCATGGAAGGGAGCAAAGTAAGTGAAAAAGAGGGTACAAGAAACGAGCTGTATCAGAAGCGACAGGAATAACAAAAATAAATAAATGAAACAGAAGCGCTATTAACATCCAGAAAAAAAAAGACTACATGTATATAACAACGAAATAAATATCCCAACGGATGTCGCTCATTTATATAGAGCGCATACCGTTTATGATGTCATACAAGAAATAAGTGGGTATTCACATGCACACAAGAATACGAGGATAACGAAGAAGAAAAAGTAGCATACAATAAAGAAGAAGAACATAAGAATAAGAAGCAGATAAGATTCAATGTACAAAAATCGAGCTGTATTGACAGGGAAGAAAGCGGAGAAGAGCAATCAGTTAGGGTTTGAAGGAATAAGCATTAAAGCTACCCTATACTGCGAAAAAAAAAGAGATCAAAATAACAAAATAACGAAAAAAAAACAGAAATGACGATGTTAAATGAAAAGGAAGAAAAAAGAAGAAGAAGACTAAAAATTTGTGAAAGCAACAACTATGGTGTGAATCAGCAAGAAAACTAAAACGTTGGGGGGAAAGAATTCAAAAATGTTGTGACGACTGTTGCGGGATGGGGGGGGGTGGGGTGGGGGGAGAATAAACTAAGAAGACGAGCAACACTTTTAAGTTGCCTGCGACACACCCGCGTCGTCGATGCCCAGGGTGAGGCTGGCGAGCGGCAGCCGGAGCTCCCGGGGAGGCGAGTCGTGCTGGCTGTGCGGCGGCGTCAGCAGGTGGGGTAGGTGGTACTGCTGGCTGTGGCTGTGGCTCTGGCTGCTGCTGTCCCTGCGGGGGGAGGGGGTGCGGTGGCGGAAGGTGGCCAGCTGCTGCTGCTGCTGCTGCCCTCCATCACCGGTGCCGGTGCTGCTGTTGGAGCCGTGCGGGGCGACGGAAGCGATGAGGGCGGAAAACAGCTGATCGCCCTCTCTCGGGGAAAGACTTCCGGGCTCGGGCTCACTGCTGTTGACGGTGCCGCCGCGGAGGGACTCGGCGCCGGACGGCGACTGTCCCGCGAGTGCCTGCCGCTCGCTGGGGGAGTGCCTCGGGGGGTTCGTCGTGAGGCTCTCCGTCGCCACGACGGGAGGGGGCGGGGAGGGGGCGTGCACGTTAGTGCTGCTGACGCTTCCGTTGTAGCGCGTCTCCCCTTCGTCCTCCTCGTCCTTCAAGCTCTCATCAACGTGGTGCTGCGTGGTGCTCTGATTCCTGCCCCCTCCCGCCTTGTCCTTCGCGCTGCTGGTGGTGGCGCCCGTCGCCGCATCGTCGTCGTCGTCGTCGTCGTTCGCCGCCTGCAGCGTCATGAGGGAGTCGCCGGCGCGGTAGTACACGAAGGCGGGCACCACCCGCCGCCCCCCGCGTACCGCGCTCTCCCACGCGCTGCCGACGGAGGAGCGCCGCGCGGTGGAGAAGGCGTTGCTGTCGAGCGTCATCAGGCTCGCCGCCGTCCGCGGCCCGGGCTGCACGCCGTCGGTCCGCGGGGAGCCGGCGCCCGCGACGGCGCTGTCGTCGTCGGACTTGACGAAGCTGCGGAGGGTGGAGAAGCTCTCGCGCGCTGGTGGCATCGGCATCGGCTGCGCGGGAACCGCCATAGAGAGCGTCGACACGAAGACGCTGGCGCTGCGCTGGCGGTTGCTGACGGAGGAGCGCACCGGGAAGAGCGCCAGGCCGCCGCCCGCACCGCCGCTGACGCGGCTCGCAGTTCCGTCCGACACGCCGTCGTATGTGATGACGCTGGGCCGCCGGGAGTCTTTGTCATCGCCAGCGTCTCTCGCTGCACCGTTTGAATAGTCACTCGAGAGCGGTCCGTTGGGGATGCGACGCTTTGTTTCCGACCCTGTTGCTGCGCCGCCTCCCTGCGCTTTGACCTGCTGGACCTTCAGAGGAGAGTAGGCCCCACCACCGCCAGGGTTGGTGGTCCTGTCGTCTCCCGCCCCAGCACCGCCAACGCCGTACTTCTCCTGCTGGTAGCGCTTGTAGTTGCGGTAGCGCTCGGCGAAGCCCAGGTTCGTGTCCATGACGTTGCTGGGCAGCTGCAGGGAGGCGATGCCGGCGTCGCCCTGCGAGCCGCCGTCCTTCTCCTCGCTCCGCGTCATGGGGAGGATGCGGGGCAGCAGCAGCGTCGCCGCGGCCGGCTCGGCGGAGAGGCTGCAGCTCTCGTACGCGCCGGCCAGCGTCAGCGACAGCGAGGGGTACTCGGCGGGGTTGGCGAAGGACATGCTCGCCGCGGTGCCGCCGCTGGCGGTGCTGTTGTTGCCGGCCGCCCCCTGCGCCGAGTCGGACGGCGATGACGGCGCCACGAGGGAGACGCGCCGGACGCTGGTGGCGCGGCGCAAGTCGATCTGCCCGCTGGCCAAGAGCCGCGCGACGCTCTCCCCTGTCGGCGGCGTCGCAGATGTCGACACCGACGTCGAGTCCGAGACGGCGCCGGTGACGGTCGCGGTCGCGGTGCGGTGTTGTTGTTGGAGCCGCTGGCAGAGGAGAAGGACGGCGAGCCTGCGTTCGACGAGCCCTGCTGCGACGGCGGGTCGACGGCGATGATCGCAACAAGCTCGGCGGGGTCCTCGAGGCTCCCGCCGCCCTCTCTGTCGGGGGAGTGAGAGGAGGAGTCGTTGCTGGCACCCGTGACGGCCACTGTAGCGCCATTTGATGCAGCAGCAGCCGCTGTGGAGCAGGAGGAGGAGGAGACGCTAGACACCCCAGCGGTGCGCGGAACGTAAACGCGGGCGCCGTCGACGGTGTAGCACAGGAAATCGCCC
Organism: Kentomonas sorsogonicus; assembly: GCA_030347455.1. Lineage (NCBI taxonomy): Eukaryota > Euglenozoa > Kinetoplastea > Trypanosomatida > Trypanosomatidae > Kentomonas > Kentomonas sorsogonicus. Next base: position 131,480 of record JAQOSZ010000068.1, on the reverse strand, counting down.
AGCGGGTCGGACCGCTCCTCGAGCGCAACAGACAGCGGGTAGGCGGCGGTGGTGCCGAGGGGGTCCGGGGCGCTGCGGCTCTGGCTGTTGCTGGTCGTGTGGCGGGAGGCGGCAAACGACCGCGCGGGCGTGCGCACCGTCGGCAGTGGGGCGTGCGGGACCGGGAGGGTGGTGTTTCGTGGATTCGTGGGAGAGCCCACCATCTGCTCCAGCGCCGACGCCTCGTCTAGTACGCTCAGGACCGTCTGGGTACTAGAGTTCCCGCCTGATTCCTTGTTGTCCGGCAGGGGCAGAGGCAGCGGAGGGGCGGCACGCGTGACGGAGAGTGGGCCCGGCGTGTCCGTTGGCTGGAAAGAGCCGCGTGGGGAGGTGTTGGGCGTGTAGAAGACCTCTGTTAAGCTCTTGCGATCGAGCGCCGCCGTCGATGCAACTGACGCTGTGAAGGCGGGAGGGTGCCGAGTGTAGCTGCTGCCCGCGCTGGGCAGCGACGGTGCTGAGGGGGGTGTCGGGACGACGAGGGGGGTGATAGAGGAGTTTCGCTGGGAAGAATGAAACGGGAGAGTGCCTTCGGTGCCGCTGCCGCTGCCGCTGCGGCAGATGGACGTCAGAGGGAGTGGCTGGGGATCTGGGGCGGAGGTGGTGGTCGCGTGGGGGTGTCCTCCCAGCGCAGCAGTGATGGCAGGAAGCGAGACGAGAGAGGCAGCGCGGCTTTGCGTGCTGCTGGTGGTGCTGGCGGAGCTTTGGCGGGCGTGACGCTCGCGAGCGACACTCGAGATTAAGGAGCGCTGCCGCTTGTGCAGTTTTTGTTGTTTCTTCTCCACCTTCTTCAGTGCATCGCGTATGTTTATGCACCCGTTCGGAGGAGTGGCACACGGAGGCAGGCTGTCCTGCGACTGAGAGTGGTACGTGGCGGTGTGACTTAGTGATTTGGGCGGTTCCTCCTTAATACTAGAGGAAGAGTTCATGTTGACTGTTTGGTAGCTTGGTAGCTTTGTCTTTTTTTATTTTGTATTTTCTACCTGTTGGTTGTACTATATTATCACTGCTTGTCGTGCTTGTGCGTAGGTGAGTGAGTGTGGATGTAGAAGACATTTGACAATGTAAAGAGAGTGGGGGGGGGGGGAGGGACATGGCACAACGCCAGAAGCAAAAAGATAACTTTTTACAGATCCTTTGACGATTTTAAACAGAATGCGACGCTCCGAATAGCCCAGACGACATCCGTTCTACTGTTGAAATTCGCTTTTCACTTTCACCGACATCTCGATAGAGTGTTCGTTTAATGGAGCTCGACCACTCGGTCAGCTTCATGTGTTCTCATTTTCACTTCTTTTTTTTTTTTTTTAGTGCGGTAAGTCACAAAGTAACAGCTTTATAGCTACATGTATGTCAATTCAAAGGAAGGAGGAGGAAGTTAAAAAAAAAACTATGAACGGGGGGAAACGTGGGTGGTTAAGAAGGAATAGACACACACGCACACGCATGCTTCTAAAAAGCAATCCCCTCACAAAAAATCTCCTTCTTGAAAGAAAGAGTAGGCAAAGCGCTCCGAACTACGTAATTCTTTTCACAAACACACAAACATGCAGAAAGGGAAATTGAACGCTGGCTCGCTCGCCCCAGCCTCTAATCCTCCTGCTCCATGAGGGCCTTCACCTTTAGGTCGTTCTCGATGATGATGGAGACGGTCTTGCCGGCGTCGGCCATCGCCTTGGTCTTGGCGCGCATCGCGCGCACCTCCTCGTCGAGCCTCTGCACCAGCGCCTGCAGCTGGCCGCTCGTCTTCTCGGCGGCGTCGCGGCCGTCGGCGGCGCTCCTCTCCGCGTTCTTGGCGTCCTCCAGCGCCCGGCGCAGCTCCTGCAGCTCCGCCTCCTTGGCGTCGAGCTCCTCCTCGAGGGCCATGCGCCGCTCCGCCGCGTCCTCCGCCTCGGCGGCCTCGGCGGCGAGGTCCTCCAGCAGACGGTCCTTCTCCCGCAGCTCGCCCTCGTGCTCGCCCTCGCGCTCCTTGAGCTGCTTCAGCTCCTCCGCCGCGGCCGCCAGGTCGCCGCGCGCGTCGCGCAGCTGGTCCTCGAGGCGCTTGCGGGCGAGCGCGGCCTGCTGCTCCTGCTCGGTAGGCGACGCGCGCTCCCGCAGCGCCCGCTCGAGCTGCGCGATCTGCGCGTCGGTCAGCGTCACCGTGCGCGCCTCGGGGCGGTCGTAGTTGACCAGGATGGCCGCCCGCAGCACCACCTCCGCGCGCTCCGTCAGCTCCCACGCGGCGCCGCGCGGGCTGGCGACCGTCTCGGCCGTGTTGTCCCGGATCGGCGTGCCCTCGTACGGGTCAGCGCCCTCGCCGGCCGCGTCGCCGCCGCCGCCGGCCCCGCCGCCCGCCTGCCTGTGGTCCATCTTGAGGGCGGGCGTGCCCAGCTTGCCGGCGAGCTCGTCGCGCTCCTGGTCGTACTGGCGCAGCGCGCGGTTGAACTCGGCGATGCGGCGCTCCATCTCCTCGATGCCGGCCTTCTCGTCGTGGTGCTTCTTGTCGTACTTGACGATGCCGCCCTTGGCCGCGACGGTGCGGGTGTTGGCGACGACCCAGCGCTGGATGGCCCCGAGCGCCCGGCTCGCGTTCATCGCGTCCTCGTAGGTGAAGCGCGGCTTGCTGAGGTACTCCTTCTTGATCTTCCGCGACGTCGCGTCGGAGACCTTCTCGGGGTCGAAGCTGGTGAGGCGGCTCACAAACTCGCGCGAGCGCAGCACCACCCGGATCTCGTTCCACCCCTGCGTCCGCTCGCCCAGCGCGAGCATCATCGCCTCGAGGATCATCTTGACCACCTCCGGCGGCTTGGAGTAGCTGCGGATCTCGCGCCAGTCCTCCTCGGACACCTTCTGCACCATCTCCTTGGCCTCCCGCAGCGTCTTGGCGGCGGTGTCCACCTCCAGCTGGTACTCGTGGCGCTGCGCCATGTAGTTGGCGTTCCGCGCCGCCAGCTCCTTGTTCGCCTCGCCCGCCTCGAACTCGAGCTCCTCCCGCAGCTTCTGGAGCTCCGCCAGCCGCTGCTGCGCCGCCGCGCGCTCCTCGGGCGACAGCGGCGACTCGGCCGGCGGCAGCGGCGCGTCCTGATTAGGGCCGCCGGACCACAGCAGCAGCTGCGCCAGCCGCGGCCCGGGGAGGCCGGCGACGGTGCCGAGGCCCCAGCGCCACGCGCGCGTCTCGGGGTGCACGTACTCAAAGGCCACGAGGTCGTTCACCATCACACGCAGGTGCCCCTCGTTGCTGATGTTCGCCAGCGCCGCCACATTCACCGGCGCGGCGGCGTCCGTGTCGTTATTGTTGTTGGGATCCACGTGCGACATGAGTGACGGTAGTTGTTTTTTTTTTGGGGGGGGGAAGGGGTTATAGGTACGTCTTAGAAAAGAAGAAAGGAAGAAGACTAAAAACAAGTAATAATGAGACAGACTGTATTCTGCCTCCCGCTATAAAAATGAATCCTTTAAAACAAAAAAAAAAGGAACGTGTGTTTGTGGGTTTTCAAATCACAGAAAGGGGAGAAAAAGAAGAATTATTGATCACAGTATCCGGGATTAGACACAAGATGCATCCGTTGTCGCATCACAAGTTGGTTTTTCCTACGTCAAGATCCATTTTTAAAGAGTAATGCTGTGTAGATTAAGCATTCAAAACATTAGTAGAAAAACAATAATAGTCGAGCAAGAAATGAGTAATAAAAACAATGTATAAAGAAAAAAAGAAATCAACCTATACGTAGAAAGCAAGAAAACAATAAGTAAAAAGAGTCTAGTCCAGATGTACTGGGCCTTTGGTCATTGACATGGGTTCATTCAGAATGTCGGTGAGCTCCTGCTGGAGGGCCTCGCGGCGGTACCGCAGCAGACGGCGCCGGCGCCGCACGATCCACACAACACCACCGATAACACCCAATATGACCAAAAGCAGTAGGACCCCAAATGTGACGGCGAGACCGACGGCCAGACGGGAGTTGCCGCCGCTTTTGGTTCCGCCCTCTCCCTCATGAAGCACGTCGACGTGCAGAGGAACAGCAACGGTGATGGCGGACTGGGTGTCCAGTCCTGGGCGCAGCGCCGCCCCCTGGGGACGCCGCCGAGGACGCCTCATCCAGTCGGCTCGCAGCTTCCATGCAAGAAAGGCAGAGACACGCACACGTGAGGCTGGATGACGCAAAGTTCGACAGATCCAGCTCCACTACGCCGTCCGCCGCGGAGGCCGCGAGCCACTTGTCTTGGCTGCTGAACGCACACGCACCATCAGCGCCAGTTTGACACCGCTTTCCACTCTCTTCCGCCGAGTGCACCTGTGGGAAAGAAACGGCGTCCGCGGTGGGTGTAAAGGCACCCCCCTGCATCGTCAGAAGAACGCTCGCGGCAGCGGCGACAGAAGAGGGGCGAACGGTGGTGGCGCTTGGCGGGAAGAAGCGCAGACCGGTGGCGAGCCGCTTACCCTCCGAGGAGGTTGGGGGAAACGCCACGAGAATGTAGCCGCCGACAGTGGTGTCCTCCGCGGCTGCGCTCGGGGGAGAGAGCGTCGCCATCATGTCGCCGCCCACCACAGCCACACCCAGCAGCAGCGGCGACCCCGCAAGGCTGCGGACGTACGTGTAGTTTGTGAGGCTGCCGCCCTCCTCCGCCGCAGGGGCCAGCGCCGCCAGCCGCCAGCCGGGGTCCACACCAGTCATGAGAATAGGGCACTGGACACCGCCGGAAGCGTGCACGCAGGAGGCGCGGCCGGCGGTGGGAAGCGCCGGCACGCTGACCGTCACGCGCCGGATAAAGCTCGACTGCAGCGTGCCGCGGTAACACTGGGCCTCGATGGTGGCAGAGACGCCTGCGAAAACCAGCGGTTTGGTGTATTCCTGCCAGCGAGACGCAGAAGGGGAGGGAGAGGAGGAGGAGGTGCTGTTGATGACCTGGTAGCGCACGCGCGCGTCACTGTTGCTGCTGCTGCCGCTGCCGCCGCCGCCGTCCCCGCAGCGCAGCGTGAGGGTCTGGGTGAGGGCGCCGGGCCTGTCCACGACGGCGCTCACGGGCGGCACCGGCAGCAGACGGTCGTACCCGACGCCGACACTGCCGTCGGGAGAGGCACCGCCGCCGCCGCCGCCAGACGGGTACGATAGCGACAGCGACAGACGCGCCGGCTCGTCCGAGACGCAGCAGGCGAAGCGGTGCGCGGTTGGCAGCTGCGGAAACAAATCCTCACCGTCGGACGAGGAGTTGGCGACGCGGCTGCGAACAGTACACACAGGGGCATCGCCTGCACCCGAACCGCGACGGCCATCCAGGCGAATCCACATGTCCGGGCCATCGCTCACGGGCGCGTAGCTCGAGAGGGAGACGCTTTCTTCACCAGCGCCAGACTGCGCCGCGGCGGCGCTGAGCCTGTTTCCGAGGCGCAGGCGGCCCAGAGGGCAGTAGGCAGCCGCAGGGCACAGCGAGGCCGCGCCTGAAAGGGCCTGGCAGCGCCGATTTGCCTCCGCCCACAGCCCTTCCAGCTGTGCAGATGCGCTGACAGACTGTCGTTCGACCGCCAGCATGTTGTCGTCCGCGGTCAGCTTCACCAACACGCGGTGCCACCCCGAGGTGGGGTTGTAGGTGAAGGACGCGCTCGGCGAGGCCGCGCCTTTCATTGTAGCGCCAACAAGCTCCCGATCGACCCACACGCCGACGGTCCCCCCACCTGTGGTTTCCGTGTCGAACGACAGGGCTGGCGGAGTGGCGCCACCCGTGTACAGCACAAAGGAGAAGAAGCGCGCGTAGGCACCTCCGACGTTAGCGGCGCTGCCCCACCGCCCGCCCGCCTCCGCCGCCAGCCCGCCCGGCACCCACTGAAACTCCCCCTGCCCGTCGATGCGGAGTGGCGCCGCCGTGTCAATTCCGAGATCGTCCTGCTCGCCGCCGTCGTTCTCTGCTTGCGGTGAAGACGTGAAGGAGAACGGAAGACACGTCGAGCAGTTGGACGTTGCGTTCTGTGCGTCAAACAACACAATGGTGCGTCGCGACAGGGCCAGCGCATCGTCTTCGTTTCCAGTGGAGGCCACCGAGGAGGACTGTGCGGAGAACGTTAGAGCCAGCATAGAAGTGAGAGGCACGCCAGCCTGAAGTGCCTGCGTACCCGCCGGCAGCCAGCGCTCCCCAATCTCCGCGGCCGCCACCAGACGGGCGTCGTTTAGAACAAACGCGAGGGAGAAGTACCACAGCGCGCCGCGAGCCGCCACGAGGCGCACCACCACCTGGCTCCAGCCCGGCGGCAGCGAGTGATCAAACGTGTGCGTCACTCCGTCGTCTCCGCCGGCGGCCCCGTCCTGGCCGACCTGAAACACCTGAGTGCCGTCCACAAATACCGACGCGCGGCCGCCGGCGGAGGCGCGGGAGGGGGTGTCGACGGCGCCGCGCACCGCGAGCATCTCGTCGTAGGCGTTGTACAGCGCAAAACTAACGTAGGACACACGGTGCGAGTACTGGCTGTCGGCCGGCGGCCCCTGCACCAGCACGCGGCCGGCGCTGCCGTACGTGACGGCCGTCCAGCGCAGATCCGCCGGCGTCGCCGAGGCGTTCACCAGCTGCCCCCTCGTTGGGGCGTACCTCGCCCCTCCCACGTTCGACGAGCCCGCCGCCTCGCCCAGCGGCAGAAAGTGCTCGTCGGGGCTGTTCGTGTCGAAGCCGCTGTCGCGGCCGGCGCCGGCGTGGAGGACGCTGCGGAGCGGCTGCGCGGAGGGCAGCTCGTAGGCGTCGTCCGGGACGTGCAGCGGCGCCTCCAGCGCGTGGGCGAGGCCGGTGCCGACAAACGTCACACGCAGCGACGGCCGCACCTCACTTCCGCCTCCTCCTCCTCCTCCACTGCCGCTCTGCTGCTGCGGCGGTTCGGAGCGCTGCACAATGACGACCTGGTGGTAGCCCTCGGCGATGGGCACCGAGAGCGACGCCTGCCGCAGCCCGCCGCCGCGCATGCTGAAGAAGTTCTCCGCCGAGACGACCAGCGCGCCGCCGATGTACACCTGCGCGACGGTGTCGGTGAAGACCTGCACCATGCCCGTCTGCGCGGCGGCGGCGTAGAGGGAGAAGGCGAAGAACTGCACCACCCCGCCCGCGGAGGACCCACTCAGGTCCACGGTGTCGCCAGTAAATGTAGGGTACCCGTCCCCGCTCGTCATGCTCCACGCCGTCCACGTCAGCGTCTGGTTTGCTGGGGACGCGGGCGGCGGGAGGTGCAGCACGCTGCTCTGACCCTGCAGCGGGTGAAGGGTCGCGGCGTCGCCGCCGCCGCCGCCAGCCGCCCCGCTAAAGTAGTTCCAACTCCCCAGCGGCATCTGCGCCAGCGGCGGCACAGGGAAGCTCGCGCCGGCCGGCCCTAGGTGAAGCGCGGCGGTGACACCGTCGAGGGAGCAGCTCGTAAAGCCGGCCGGGTGCGCGGGCGCGACGGGCACCGTGGCGTTGACGGATTGATGACTGGGCGAGACGAACGCCGGCACGGGGTCGGCGATGCGGATGGTAATGGAGAACGTTTCGGCGGTGTCGAGCCGCATATCATCAATATCCAGCATCAGCGTCACACGCCCGGCACGCGCTGGGCCGGCGTTGGTCGCGACCGTTTCTGTCCGCGTATGCTCCGACCCTCCCGATTGTTGCCCCGCGTCACCGCCGGCGCGACTGGTAAGCGTGATGATGAGGTCCAGCTTCTCTGCGTACAGATTGCCCGCGTAGTTCCACACGTTGACGGAGAACACCAGCGGCGACCCCCGCACCACCACCTCCGGCCGCACCAGCCACGTGAGAAAAATCTGCTGCGGGTCCGCGGGGGCGACGGCGAGGGAGAAGGGCTGCTGCCACTGCGGCTGCGCGCCGGGGACGCGGTAGCAGCACCCGCCGCCGCGCGCCGTCTCGCCCGCGGCTGCGGCGGTCGTGCCGTATCCCCAGAAGGACGGCGCCGCGCGGCCGCCAGACGCGGGAGAGAGGAAGCCGAGAGGGGCGCCGCCGAGGGCCCCCGGCCAGGTCGCCGGGAGGTCTACCGGTGTGGTGTAGCCGTCCCAGGCGGCAGAAAGTGGGTCGCCGGCGCTGTGGCGGTAGGTGCCGTTCTGGGGGTGCGAGCGCAGCATGTCGCAGAGGCTGAGCGACGACGCGGCCGGCACGTAGTAGTCGGTGAACTCCCCCATCGTCACGGCGAGAATGAAGGCGCCATTCTCAATGTTGTGCTCCCGCTGAAAACTGTCGCAGGGAGCCGCGCGGTTGCTCTCGGAAGACGAGGCAGCTAGGCCGTTGAGATAGATATTCTCATCCACGACCACCGTGCCATCGAAAGAGGCATACTCAACATACTGAGCGACGCAGAATACAAGCGTGTGACTCGTGAGCAGGAGAAGAGAGAGCGCCAACGCGCGTAGAAACGTAAAGAGCTTCATATTCACTTAGATGCTTGAAAAAGAAAAGGGATTGTTAAAAACGTAGGGGAAAGTGAGACGAAAGTGTGAGGAGAAAAAAAAACACTTAATTACTTTATTAAAACACAAGCTAGAAAAAAAAAGGAAAGACGTTGGATATGGTAACGTGTTCCAGTAAGGGAAAAAAACACTAATGTTGTGTTAAGCGTTAATACGAGTTTCTAGTAGGTTCGTGAGAAGGAGAGACTACATGAAGAGTAAGTAACACAATTTTCATGCATTTAGAAGACTTCTCCAGGTATGTAAGCAATACGACCTAGGTTGCAGTGTATGGTGGGTGAAGGCGTCAATGCACTTTGTCTTTTCCTGTTAACCTCGCCAGGCTGTAAAAGATACACGGAGACCTGAAAATTCTCGACGCTAATGCACTGTTCAGACAGTAAAAAAAAGAACAAGAGCACATGGGCAAGTAGAGAATAGCAAATATACAACATTCACTTCAATTTCAACAAATAGTTTGAAGTACGCTTTTTGACGCATTATGAAGAAGTGCATTTGCAGTAGAAGAAATAGATAGATAATACGGTACGTTATTATGACAAAAACAGAGCTGTTAATGCGTGCAAAGTACCACGCACTACGCAACTATCAGACTGGTAGTATGCGTCTAGCTGTCGGAGTCTAGCGCCTCGTGGAAGCTCTGGCGCGCGTCGGGGCCGAGCGCGCGCACCATGGCGGCGAAGCGGGAGCCGGGGCGCGCCAGCAGCTCGCGCGGCGCCCCCGCCTCGGCCACCGCCCCGCGCTCCATCACGACGACGGTGTCGTAGCGCGCGACGGTGTGCAGGCGGTGCGCGACGGTCAGCACCGTGTGGCCGGCGAAGCCGCGCGCGACGGTGCGCTGGATCAGGCGGTCGAGCGCGGGGTCGACGTTGGCGGTGGCCTCGTCCATGAGCAGGAAGGCGCTGCCGCGCCGCAGCAGCGCGCGCGCCAGGCACAGCAGCTGGCGCTGGCCGACGCTGAGGTTGCGGCCGCCCTCCTGCACCGCCGCCGCCAGCCCGCCGCCCTCCCGCACGCGCGCGCGCAGCCCCACGCGCTCCAGCGCGCCCCACAGCGCCGCGTCGTCGCCGGCGTGCTCGCCGAAGGGGTCGAGGTTGGTGCGCACGCTGCCCTCGAAGAGCACCGGGTCCTGCGGGATCATGGAGAAGAGCCGGCGCAGGTCGCGCAGCGCGTAGGCGGCGGCCGGCCGCCCGCACACGCGCACCTCCCCGCCGCACGGCTCCACCAGCCGCAGCAGCGCCAGCAGCAGCGACGACTTGCCGCTGCCGGTGCGGCCCACCACGCCCACGCGCTCGCCGGCCGCCACGCGCAGGCTCACGCCGCGCAGCACCAGCGGCAGCCCCGGCCGGTACCGCAGCCGCAGCCCCGCCAGCTCCAGCGTCCCCGGCGGCGCCGCAGCGCCCACCGGCCGCGGCACCGCCGGCGGCGGCAGCAGCGCCTCCTCCTCCTCCTGGTCGTTGGGCTCCTGGGCCGTCGCCGTCCGCCCCCTCGCCCGCGTCCATCGGCACCGCCTCCGCCGCGGCGTCGCTCTCCCCCGCGCCCGCGCGCAGCAGCTCCGCCGCCTCCGCCGCCAGCGCCGCGCGCAGCCCCGGCTCCTGCGGCACGTGCCGCTCGTAGAAGTCCACGCGCTCCATGCTGTTCATCGCCGCCTCCAGCGACGCGAGCTGGTACATGGCGCTGTCCAGCATCCCGCTGATCTGCAGCGCCATGGTGAGGCCCAGCGCCAGCAGCCCCACGCCCCCGGGAACGCCGACGCGCCCCGCGGCGGACCCCGGCACCCACGCCGGCGCCACCAGCGTCAGCACGCCGCACAGCGCGATGCCGCACACGATGACGGCGCTGAGGCACTCCACGCGCACGGAGAGCCACAGCCCCGCGACGCGCTTCAGCATCTCGCACGAGAAGCGCGTGTCGAGCCGCCGGCACGCCTCGGACAGCATGACGGCGGAGCGCTGGTACGCCTCGATCGTCCAGCGCCCGGCGAGGGTCTCCTCCAGCACGGAGAAGATGGGCGAGTTGATGATGTTCGTGATGCGCTGGATCTCGCGGTTGACGCCCGCGTAGAAGCGGAGGAGTCGGTAGTAGACAAAGGTGAGCGGCACCAGCACGACCACCACGAAGACCTGCGACGCCAGCATCACGACGAGGGCCGAGAGGATGGAGAGGATGGTGGTGGTGGTGAAGAGGTACTGGTAGGAGAGGCTGTCCACCGTCGAGAGGTCGCGCGAGAAGCGGTTGATGATGCGGCCCTGCGGCGTCGTGTCAAAGAACGTGAGAGTGCCGCTGGCGACGGCGCTCAGCAGCCGCGAGTGGATCACCGCGCTGGCGCGGCGACCGAGCGTCGTGCACACGTAGTAGCGCACCGGCGTCGTCAGCGTCTCGAGGGCGGTGAGGGCGACAAACGTGTAGAGGTACTGGTAGGCGGTGAGCCCCAGCGCGTCGCTGCTCCACAGCGAGAGCCACACGCTCGGCAGCGTCTGCATTACCTCCGTCACTGCACACATGACGAGCACCCCGGCAAACGTTGCGCGGCCGCCGCACGCGCGGAGGTACGTGAGGTACTCGGCAAGCGGCACGGAGCCACGGAAACTTTCCTCGATGGTCATCAGTTGGCCTAGCACTTCATTGCTGGCCGGCGCTGCGTCTGGGGAGGTTTCCTCGGTGGCTTCCTGCTGATCATCGTCGTCCTCAGCAATCTCTCGTGGGTTTTCGCGGTCCGCAGCGTCGGCAACGTCGTCGACAAGATCGTTGTGAGTGGTGGGACGGTTCTTTCCATCATCATCAGCGGAATCCTTCTCACTCTTCGCCTTCTTCAACGTCTCCGCTTCAGCGTCCGCGGCGTCTTCGGCGGCCTGCAGCTCGGGGTTCTCGCCCGCGAGCCAGGCGCGGCCCGCGTCGGTGTCGCAGAAGGCCTGGTACTGCGGGTAGGTGCCGCAGAAGAGCACCCCGCGGCGCGCGCGCGAGAGCGCCACGACGCAGTCGGCGTGCGGCAGCACGTGCAGCTGGTGCGTCGCCAGCACGCGCGTCTTGCCGGCGAGCGCGCCGAGCACCACCTCGCGCACCACCCGCGCCCCCACCTGCGCGTCCAGCGCCGCCAGCGGGTCGTCCAGCAGGTACACGTCCTTGTCCGCGTACACCGCGCGCGCCAGGCTCACGCGCGCCTTCTGGCCCCCGCTCAGCGTCACCCCGCGCTCGCCGATCTCCGTCTCCAGCCCGGCGCTCAGCAGCGCCAGGTCGTCGCGCAGCTGGCTCGCCTCCACCGCCGCGCGCAGCCGCGCCTCGTCGGCGGCGCCGAAGAAGACGATGTTCTCCCGCACCGTCGCGTTCATGATCCACGGCTGCTGCGGCACGTACGCCACCGCGCCGCCCGCGCGCGCCTCGCCGGCCGTCACCGCCACCGCCCCCACCAGCGCCTCCAGCAGCGTCGACTTGCCGCTGCCGGTCGCGCCCACCACCACGCTCAGCCCGCCGCGCGGCAGCCGCACGTCCACGCCGGACAGCAGCGCCACGGGCTTCAGCACGTACGCCGCGTCCGCGTCGTCGCCGTCGGCGTTAGCAACTTCATTATTCACGTTGTTGGTGCTGTTTTGAGCGTTTTCGTTGACAGTTTCCTCAGCGCTGGCGACAGCTTCGCTCTGGTTCGGTTGTGCTGTAGTCGGGGGTGCGGCGGGCCGCAAGCTGGCAGGGAGCGGCAGCCGATACGGGGAGAACGCCGTCATCGTCGCGTTTCGGAACAGCACCCCGAACTCTGGAGAGTTCTGCGGTTGGTTACTGCTCGAGCCGTTCTGAAATGGCGATGCCGAGGCGCTGTCTGTTGGGCCTTGCGCGGGGGCTGCCGCCTCGGAGTTCTGTGCGGCCGCCTCGAGCGACTCCGCGTCGTCGCACGCGAGAAACTTGTCGATTCGCTTGGCGGACACCACCACCTGCATGAGCACCTGCACCGCCGCCGACATCATGGAGAAGGGCGCCTGCAGCACCTCCAGCAGCGCGATGGCGGGGAAGGCAACGGAGGCGGAGAGGCTGTGGCCGGCGTGCGTGTAGCAGAAGAGCATCGCCGCAACCGCGACGCACGGGGCGGCGTTCATGCAGAAGAACATGTAGATGACGGTGTGCTGGATCTTCTTGGTCAGCTCCATCTCGGTGCGCCGGCGCCGCTCGATCTTCGCCATAAAAGAGGGCTCCCACGACATGAGCTTCACCACGCGGATGCCGGAGAGGAACTCGGTGGTGGCCTTGACGCGCGCGTCGACAGCGGCGCTCTTGGCCGCCCAGTGTGTGAACATGGACGACATGATGATCGCCTGCAGCGGCGCAAACAGGAGGAGCGACGCGATGCCGGCGAAGGCGGCCCACCCCAGCAGCTGGTACAGCAGGTAGATGGCGCCAAACACCGTCACGGGCGCCGTCAGCATGAACCAAAACGCCCAGGCGACGCTGCCAATGTTGTCGACGTCGTTGCTCATCATGTTCACGAGCCGCCCCGCGCCCATGTCTGGCAGCGCAAGGGACGTGGCGGAGATGGTGAGGCACTTCTCAAACAGCAGCGCCGTGATGGCGTTCTTGACGCACGTCTGGCAGCGGAAGGAGAGGTGCGAGTACTTGTTCGACACGCACGACTTGATCACCTGCACGGCTAGAAACGCAGCGACCAGTCCGAGTCCCTGCAGAAGCGTCGCCGCCGCCGCGCTGTCCTCCCCCCACGGAGCCCCACCGCTGTTGCGCTCGAGAAACGCGATGAAGGCCTGCAGCACCTGCGAGGGGACGAGATTCAGCACCGAGATGAAGACACTGATCGGCCCGAGGAAGACGATGTCTCCCCACATGACGCGCAGCACGCAGCGCAGCACGCTGACCTCGCGCGGCGGCTCGCGGGCGGCGGGCGGCAGCTGCGCGTCGAGTGTGCGCCGCGCGTCGGCGGCCGCCGCGTCGCCGTCGTCGGGCTCGGCGCGCACCGTCAGCCGCACGTCGCGCGCGCGCTCCAGCGAGACGAGGCCGCCGCCGCCGCCGCCGGGCACCAGCGGCTCGCCCTCCAGCGACCCGTCGGCCTCGAGGAAGGCGCCGGGGAGCCCCGCGGCGGTGAGGCGGCGGTGGCGCTGCGCGACGGCGCGCGGCACGCGGCGCCACTCGACGGCGGCGAAGACCTCGCCGGGCGCGCGCCGCTGCTGCGCGGGGCCGACGTAGCGCAGCACGCCGCACCCGTCGCCGGCGGCGGCCGGCAGCCCCACCAGCGCCGCCCACGCGTGCCGCCGCGCCCACTGCCGCCGCAGCTCCGCCGACAGCCGCGCCCCCAGCTCGCGCGCGCGGCACGCCGCCACCGGCCGCGGCAGCCCGCCGGCGCTCAGCTCCTCCGCCGCCGCCGCGCGCAGGTAGGCGCCGGCCCACGTGTACAGCAGCGCGCCGCCCACCCACCCCGCCTCGTCCTCCGGCTGCCGCGCGTACGGCGCCGCCGCCCCCCACAGCGCCGCCAGCGCCGCCGCCCGCCGCCGCACGCGCTGCGCGAAGGCAGCGTCGCGGGCACGGAAAGCTTCAAGCGCCGCCGCGGCCTCCCCCTCAGCGCTAGGGGCTGGCGGCACGGGAATGATGGCTGGTCCGCTCATAGGGTTAACAGCGCGGAAGCTGTTCAGAGGGGGGAGAAGGAAGAACGAATGAAGGAAGCGTGCGAATTCTTCTTTTAATGCAAAAAAGACCCAACAGAATGAATGAAGGAAAATGCTGTGTTGCGTGAAGTGTCAGCGATATTGTGTAGATATTGCCTTTAAAAAAGAAAGTTCTAGCACAAGCAAAGAAGCAGCGTAGCGTAGAACGATAACTGTTTAATAAGAGCGAAATATGAGAATGAATGACGCAAGAGGGAAAGAAAGAAAGAATGTAAACAGCAAACAGAGATATACACTGTGAAATAAAAGTTAGCAGAAAAACACAGCTTTTGAAGGGAAAGCAACAAGGAAAATGGAGGATGCGTGTATGTGGGGAGGGGTAGGGGAGGGTAGGGGAGGGTAAGGTGAGTTAAAATTAGACGGTACTGAAATACTATTTTCTGTTCGCACTAGGAAATCAGTGGTGAAGGGTGAAGACAGGTGCTGGTAAGTAAAATCCGAGAAGAAGCAACGCTGCTGTTCATTGCCTAGTGCTCGCGGTGGAGCAATAAAAACAAGAAGAAAACACTCAGGAAGCGTGAGGGAAACAGGGGTTGGGTCTGCTATAACCACGTTTGAATCGAGTGTGAATCAGCAAAAAGGTTGATTGATAGCAGTTGTTTTTCATCATGTTCCTTTTTCATTATGAATACAATTGTAAACACTATCAATGAGTGTGACAAAATAGAATGACAGCACAGTGAAAAAGGAGGAGTAGTAAAAAACTAGAGGTATTAGCGAGGGGAAAAGGAGGAAGGAGGTTGCGCTTGACTTGAGACCTTACAATGCAGCCAAGAGCGTGCAACAGCGCAGTCTTACGACTCCGAGTTGAGCGCCTCGTGGAAGCTCTGGCGCGCGTCGGGGCCGAGCGCGCGCACCATGGCGGCGAAGCGGGAGCCGGGGCGCGCCAGCAGCTCGCGCGGCGCCCCCGCCTCGGCCACCGCCCCGCGCTCCATCACGACGACGGTGTCGTAGCGCGCGACGGTGTGCAGGCGGTGCGCGACGGTCAGCACCGTGTGGCCGGCGAAGCCGCGCGCGACGGTGCGCTGGATCAGGCGGTCGAGCGCGGGGTCGACGTTGGCGGTGGCCTCGTCCATGAGCAGGAAGGCGCTGCCGCGCCGCAGCAGCGCGCGCGCCAGGCACAGCAGCTGGCGCTGGCCGACGCTGAGGTTGCGGCCGCCCTCCTGCACCGCCGCCGCCAGCCCGCCGCCCTCCCGCACGCGCGCGCGCAGCCCCACGCGCTCCAGCGCGCCCCACAGCGCCGCGTCGTCGCCGGCGTGCTCGCCGAAGGGGTCGAGGTTGGTGCGCACGCTGCCCTCGAAGAGCACCGGGTCCTGCGGGATCATGGAGAAGAGCCGGCGCAGGTCGCGCAGCGCGTAGGCGGCGGCCGGCCGCCCGCACACGCGCACCTCCCCGCCGCACGGCTCCACCAGCCGCAGCAGCGCCAGCAGCAGCGACGACTTGCCGCTGCCGGTGCGGCCCACCACGCCCACGCGCTCGCCGGCCGCCACGCGCAGGCTCACGCCGCGCAGCACCAGCGGCAGCCCCGGCCGGTACCGCAGCCGCAGCCCCGCCAGCTCCAGCGTCCCCGGCGGCGCCGCAGCGCCCACCGGCCGCGGCACCGCCGGCGGCGGCAGCAGCGCCTCCTCCTCCTCCCCCTCCTCCTGGTCGTTGGGCTCCTGGGCCGTCGCCTCCGCCCCCTCGCCCGCGTCCATCGGCACCGCCTCCGCCGCGGCGTCGCTCTCCCCCGCGCCCGCGCGCAGCAGCTCCGCCGCCTCCGCCGCCAGCGCCGCGCGCAGCCCCGGCTCCTGCGGCACGTGCCGCTCGTAGAAGTCCACGCGCTCCATGCTGTTCATCGCCGCCTCGACGTCGCCCAGCTGCAGCATGCCGTCGCTGAGCTTGCGGCTGATCTGCAGCGCCATGGTGAGGCCCAGCGCCAGCACCCCGACGCCGGCGCTGCCGCAGGAGGACGCGGAGCCGGGGACCCACGGGGGCACGACGAGGGTGAGCACGCCGCACAGGGCGACCCCCGACACGATGACAGCGCTGAGGAATTCAATGCGGACGGCTAGCCAGAGCGCGCCCACAACTTTGAGCACTTCGCACGAGAAAGCGCGTGTCGAGACGCCGGCACGCCTCGGCCAGCATTCGGGAGGAGCACCCGTACGCCTCGATGGTCCAGCGCCCGGCGAGGGTCTCCTCCAGAGCGGTGAAGATGGGCGAGTTGATGATGCTGGTTGACGCGCTGGATGCCTCTGTTCACGCTCGCATAGAAGCGCAGAAGGTAAAAGTAGCCAAAGGCCAGGGGCACCAGTAGCGCCATCGCAAAGACCTGCGAGCACACCATGATGATCGACGACGAGAAAGACCGAGAAAGTCGTGATGGCGGCGAGAAGCATCAGATACGAAAGAGAGTCGATGGTGGCGATGTCCAGAGAGAAGCGGTTCAGCAGCCGGCCAAGAGGAGTTGTGTCAAAAAAGTCAAGCTGGCCGCTGGCGACGGAGAGAAGAAGGTTGTGCGATATATTGAGGCTACCTTGACGACCCAGCGCACAGAATATGTAGTAGCGCAGTGGGTAACACACGGCCCGGGTAGCGGTAAGAATGACGTAGGTGAGCAGGTACTGCTCCGCCGTCAGCTTGAGGTTGTCCGAGCTCCAGATCGACAGCCACACATTCGGGAGGGAGATGAACAGCTCCGTCACGATAAACATCAGTAGTGTCGCTACAAGCGTAGCCGTTCCCCCGCACGCACGGAAGAACTTCATGTACTGCGCAAGAGGGATGGCACCACGGAATGTCTCCTCCGCCGTCATCAGGCTGGCGGGACCCGCCGCCACGTCGTTTCCAGAGACATTGCCCGAGTCTGGCTCAGAAACACGAGACGGGGCGCCAGATTCCCCCGCAGCTTCCGCAACGTCGTCGCCATTCTCGGAGTTATTAACTTCGGCAGACTCCGGGAGAAGGTCGTCAAACTCGTTGGTGCTCTGCTTTTGCGACTTGTGTTGCTCAGTTTCAGTCTCGCCTGCGTCAGCGTTGGCCGCTTGAGTCTCGCCCGCGAGCCAGGCGCGCCCCGCGTCGGTGTCGCAGAAGGCCTGGTACTGCGCGTAGGTGCCGCAGAAGAGCACGCCGCGGCGCGCGCGCGAGAGGGCCACGACGCAGTCGGCGTGCGGCAGCACGTGCAGCTGGTGCGTCGCCAGCACGCGCGTCTTGCCGGCGAGCGCGCCGAGCACCACCTCCCGCACCACGCGCGCCCCCACCTGCGCGTCCAGCGCCGCCAGCGGGTCGTCCAGCAGGTACACGTCCTTGTCCGCGTACACCGCGCGCGCCAGGCTCACGCGCGCCTTCTGGCCCCCGCTCAGCGTCACCCCGCGCTCCCCGATCTCCGTCTCCAGCCCGGCGCTCAGCAGCGCCAGGTCGTCGCGCAGCTGGCTCGCCTCCACCGCCGCGCGCAGCCGCGCCTCGTCGGCGGCGCCGAAGAAGACGATGTTCTCCCGCACCGTCGCGTTCATGATCCACGGCTGCTGCGGCACGTACGCCACCGCGCCGCCCGCGCGCGCCTCGCCGGCCGTCACCGCCACCGCCCCCACCAGCGCCTCCAGCAGCGTCGACTTGCCGCTGCCGGTCGCGCCCACCACCACGCTCAGCCCGCCGCGCGGCAGCCGCACGTCCACGCCGGACAGCAGCGCCACGGGCTTCAGCACGTACGCCGCGTCCGCGTCGTCGCCGTCGTTTGCTGTTATCGCTATCATTGTCGTTAGCAACATCATCAGCTGCGACTGCATTATTTGTCGGCGTGAGTCGTCGCTCTTGCTCGGGAGGGTCCTGCGCGCGGTCTGTTGCTGAAGGGGCGCCGCGGTGGCGGAGGAAAGCGGGAGTGGGCAGGCGACAGAGAGTGAAGAGCGAGAGAGTCGCCGCTTTGAAGTAGACAACGCCAGCTTCGGGGGAGCCGGAGGAGGCCTCCGCAGCCGCCGCGGCCGCCGCTGACGCGGACTCCGCCGCCTGCGCCTCGAGCGACTCCGCGTCGTCGCACGCGAGGAACTTGTCGATTCGCTGGACGGCCACCGCGACGCGCGAGATGACGCGGAAGCAGATGGGAATGAGGTCGAAGCACGCCTCCATTCCCTGCAGCAGTGTGATGGCAGGGAAGGCGACGGAGGCGGAGAGAGTGTTGCCAGCGCGCGTGTACAGAAAGAAGACGGCTGCCATGGCGACGCACGGCCCGGCGTTGCTGACGAAGAAGTAGAAGGTGGAGATGTTCTGACTGCGGCGAATGCCGGCGACTTCCTGCTCGCGGTAGCCCGCGATTTTAGCGATGAAGGCCGGCTCCCACGACATGAACTTGGCGAAGCGGATGGAGGAGAAGAGCTCGCCGGTGGCCTTGACGCGCGCGTCGGTCGCCCTCAGCTTGTCGCGCCACACCGACGAGAGAAGCTGCGTGAGCGCGCCCTGAATAGGGACGGCGATGAGGAGCGCCGCGAGGCCGGCGAGCGCGCTCCAGCCCACCAGCGAGTACATCATGTACACCGAGAAGGACGTCTGCAGCACCGCCATGAGCAGGAACCACACAATCGGGATGAGCTCCCCCAGACTCTCCACGTCGCTGTTCATCATGTTCACGAGACGCCCGGCGCCCATCTCGGGCAGCGCCAGGGAGGCGGCGGAGATGGCGAGGCACTTCTCGAACAGCAGCGCACTGACGCCGCTCTTGATGCACGACATGCAGCGGTACCACATGTGCGCGTACTTGTTGGAGGCGAGCGAGTTGACGAGCTGCACGGCGAAGAAGGCGGCGGCGAGGGCGCCTCCCTGCAGCAGCATCTCGCCCTTGTTGACTTGCTCCTTGGGGCAGCGCGCGCTGTTGGTCTCGAGAAACGTCGAGAAACACCTGCAGCATCTTGGGAGGCGCGAGCGCAAAGGCAGAGAGGAAGAGGTTGAAGGGACCAAGCACGATGATCTCTTTCCACATGGCGCGCAGCACGCAGCGCAGCACGCTGACCTCGCGCGGCGGCTCGCGGGCGGCGGGCGGCAGCTGCGCGTCGAGTGTGCGCCGCGCGTCGGCGGCCGCCGCGTCGCCGTCGTCGGGCTCGGCGCGCACCGTCAGCCGCACGTCGCGCGCGCGCTCCAGCGAGACGAGGCCGCCGCCGCCGCCGCCGGGCACCAGCGGCTCGCCCTCCAGCGACCCGTCGGCCTCGAGGAAGGCGCCGGGGAGCCCCGCGGCGGTGAGGCGGCGGTGGCGCTGCGCGACGGCGCGCGGCACGCGGCGCCACTCGACGGCGGCGAAGACCTCGCCGGGCGCGCGCCGCTGCTGCGCGGGGCCGACGTAGCGCAGCACGCCGCACCCGTCGCCGGCGGCGGCCGGCAGCCCCACCAGCGCCGCCCACGCGTGCCGCCGCGCCCACTGCCGCCGCAGCTCCGCCGACAGCCGCGCCCCCAGCTCGCGCGCGCGGCACGCCGCCACCGGCCGCGGCAGCCCCCCGGCGCTGAGCTCCTCCGCCGCCGCCGCGCGCAGGTAGGCGCCGGCCCACGTGTACAGCAGCGCGCCGCCCACCCACCCCGCCTCGTCCTCCGGCTGCCGCGCGTACGGCGCCGCCGCCCCCCACAGCGCCGCCAGCGCCGCCGCCCGCCGCCGCACGCGCCCCGCGAAGGCAGCGTCGCGGGCGCGGAACTCGGCCAAGACGGCAGGGGCGTCAGGGTCGGCAGGCGCGGCAGGGATAGTGTCGTATCCGCCCTGGCGGGGGAGAGGCGTCACCGACATCGGAGAGGGGAAGGAACTTCACAGTGGAGTTGGAGAAGTGACAGCACGCAGTATCAGAAGCACTCACTTGAGAGAAAAAAAAATAGGGCTCGAAAGCACCGCTTCGTATGACGGCGAATAACTGAGAGAGAGAGAAGTGAAATAAAGTACGGAAGAGGTAAAAGAGGAGAGAAAAGCAATAGAAGAAAGTTTGAAAGATTGAAGCAAGAAAGAGAAGCAGAATTAGAGGGGTAAAAACAAAAAGGAGAATATATCAAGCAAGAAAACAAAAAAAAAGAGGAAAAGCAATATAACTTTTGGCGGACGTATTCACTGATTTGGCTATCACTAGAAGCGACAAAAAGCCTATTTCGCTTGAGATGGTGTGTGTTTGCGTGGGGGTAGGGTGAAGGAGCGTTTGTCAGAGAGAGGACAACAAAGAGTCAAAGAGAATAATTAGCACGGCACAAAGTAAGAACGATAGCATCAAGTGCGTTACATATTTCTGTTTGTAGGTCACATACCGCTGAGAAGCAGAAGGTCATACAACTCAAGTGCATCTCTATTCCTCAATACTTATTGAAACATTTCAGTACGAAGCCTAAATATTACTCCTCCGTCATACACTTCTCTCGTGTTGTCCGGAGTTCAGAATCCCTTCAGGGAAACACCAGCTTAGACACCTTTTGCTTCACTCATTGAAGAGCTTAATTTACATTTTTTTTGTTTGGAAGATATAATGTTGTAATTTTGAATAATACTACTTTTTTTTTCTGACGGAAAAACTATAGCTTGCCTTTTTTGCTGCAGCTGCTTTTCCTCCACAAACGATGTCAAGAAAGAGAAATAAGTGATGAAAAAACAACAAAAGTTACCAGGTGAAATCTGATGTCGAACTGAAAGAAACAAAATTAGCAAATAAAAAAAGTGGAAAGATCAGGAGTAGAATAATAATAACAATACTTCACCATAAAGACAGAAACAGAGAGAAAGCATTTCTTGAGATATGTGCGGGAGCAGCATAAGAAGCCGAAAAGAAAATGATGAGTTAAAACTAGTGAGACAAGTGTTATGCGAGGAAAAAGAGTCTCATCTGTTTTTCATCATTTTCTTCCGACTCTCTTTTCATCACCAATCAAAGAAAGACACTTAGTTCTTTTATCCAAGACTAAGTATCTACTTTGTTACGCTTACACATCTCTGTTTGTTTTTCTCTTTCCTTACTTCTTATTCCCTCTGCGCAAAACGAGAAGGACTGATTGAATTTTCTTTTTAGAAAAAGAAAACACGAGCGAGTGAAAGAAAATTAGATTAGAAAGACCGAAGAACGCTGACTTTTATTATACTTTAGATAATACTTTTGAATAGAAAATAGATATCAAGACACTCTTTCAGCTTATAGTGAAGGAGTTGTGGGATCATTTAATGGGAAGCAATACAGAAAAAGTGAATTGATAAATATGCTTTACGGTACGAATACGAGGAAATTTACCACTACCTTGGCTGTATAAGGCTTACGTAGTATTTTTCCTTAACCTTTTGAATTTCTGATAACAACTTTTGACGTCAAAGCACATTCTGATAACATTTATCCTTTTCATTTTTTTTTTTGTTAAACATCGTACGTGTTTGTGTGCCATGCAGTACTTTTTGTTGATTGTCTTGTTTATAATACGCTGTAGTGATAGTGACCCGTGGCCGCACTCAGGAAACTGTGAGAGGGGCAGGGGTTATCAAAAACAATAACAACAAGTAAAGATGACAATTGTAGAGTAAATTTAGGTCTATGAGTTACCGATGTGAAAACAGAAGAAAACTTTTGATATAGGAAAAGCACAAGACAAAAAGAAATTTTTAAAAAAGAGACAAAACAAACTTTTGATCAAGAAAAGGGCTTATCTTGTACGTGCAATGTGATATTGCTGATAGTGCACGTGAAACGAAAAGGTAGGAAACAAGATAAGAGGAGGAGATGGAAAACATTCTAAAGAGAGAGAGAGAGAGAGAGATAACTGGAAGACATAGAAAAACTTTTGAAAGGTGTTATTATTTATATGTAAACATGAAAATAAGAAGATAAAATAGAATATAGAAAAGGAAGCAAAACAACGAATTATGCTGGAACAATATGGGGGAGGGGGTAATAGAAATAATGATAACCAAAAGAGTTCTAAACAAATAAAAAAAAGTGTAAAAACAGAGTTTTTATCAAAAACTCTACATATTTACGGAGAATATAAGACTACTTCAACACACTGGATATAACATTTTTCGCACTTTGGTTTTAGATCCCTTTTTTTTTTTGCTGTGTGAAGAGATTATATATTCTAACCAAACGAGAGAAGGCAAACAAAAGGGGATAAGAGAGAAAACAAAGAAAAAATAATTAAAGTAACATTAACTAAAGATACTTTTAATCACTCCTATTATATTTTAGCCATACACTTCTACTCACGTTCCTCCGGGATCTCGTCGAGCTCCACTGCGTCGTTGTTACTTTCGTCGCTGCTGCTGTCCTCCTTACCGTACCACGGCTTCATAAAGAAGAACTCAATGACGAGTGTGATGAAGCCGATGCCGCCGAAGAAGATAAAGGCAATGGCCTGTCCCTTGTCCTGGTTGCCGGACGGGCCGCCCGAGATGGCCTCCGTCGCGATTGGGTAGCAAATGTTAATGATAACGTTGCAGATGAACATCACACCGACGGTGATCGACTGTCCAATGGGGCGGAACTTCTTGGGAAACAGATCGCCGGCCAGCACGAAGAAGGCGGGGCCGAAGCCAGACGAGTACATGAGAATGAACAGCGCGATGCCAATGATGGCCACGACGTTCTTCGCCATGGGCACTTTGGTCACTCCCGGGTACACAGGGACGCCGCAGAGGAAGACGCAGATGAGAGAGGCGAGCAGCAGTGTGACAATGTGCAGAGTGCGGAGCGTGAAGAAGCGAGAGAGAGGAATGCTACTGAAGCAGGTCAGCGAGCTCCACGCCATGACAATGATATTACCAACCAGAGGATCGAGGCCAAGGCTTCCCATGATGGTGGGTGCGTAGTTCATTACTGCATTGATACCGGTGAGCTGCAAGGAGGCAGCCATGCAGATACCAATGAGCACAAGGAATCCCATCATCGCGGCCGAATACGGACGCTCGCCGTCCTCCGCCTCTGCTTGACCGTCGGCACTTCCCGTCTGCTTGTTGGCAGTTGTTGTTATCGTCTGTGCGGTTGCCGTTGGAGCCGGAGTGTCGTCGTCAAGGACGTGGTCATCTTGCGTCTGTTTCGGCGCCTTCTTCGAGTTCTTCAAGATCGGCACCATGCAGAGAATCAGCAGGGAGAGAAGGGTGGGAAGACTGATCAGGCCCTGCATGCGGCCCTGCAGGTTGGCGTTCGTATCGGATTTGTACTGAATGGTATTGCCCAGCGCAATAGCGAAAACAGAACAGATGAATTGGCCGAAAAAGGTGGAGACCTGGAAAAGGGTGCCGAACATCTGCTGCCACTGCGCCGGCGCGAACTCCGACACGTACGCCGGCGCCGCCACCGCCTGCCACCCCATCGGGAAGCCCTGGATGATGCGCGCGACGAACAGCAGCCAGTAGATGAACTTGCCGGTCGCGACGTGCACCAGCACGCTGCCCACCAGGTTCAGAACGCCGACCGCGACGAAGGTGAGGCGGTAGTTGAGCCGCTTCGTCAGCGTCCCGCCGACCAGCGCGCCCACAAGCGACCCGATGATCATCGACCCCGCGAACACGCCCTTGTAGATGGAGCTGTAGCCCACCAGGTTCGCGCACTGCTTGCTGCCGTAGTCCCACCGGCACGCGCCGTCGCCGCCGCACGCGGCCATGTCGGCGCCGTACGCCAGCGCGCACGTCGTGACGTCGCGCCACTGGCAGGACATGCCCGCCTGCGGCCCGGCGCCGGCCGCCGCCCACACGCACCGCACGCCGCTCAGCGTCTCGCACGGCGTGCGCGCCTCGTAGCGGGCGCAGTCGGTCGCGTAGTCGCGCAGCGTGTTGTACGGCCCCACGATGCCGATCTCGTAGCCGTAGGTGAAGGGCGCCAGCATGTTGGGCAGTGCCACCAGCAGGTTGCTCAGCCGGCACAGCGGCACGTTTTCTTCAGCTGTCTCTACTGCCGCGTGGTCGTCGTGGCTGTCGCCGCTGTCGTTACTCGCGGCGCGGGCGGTGCCCAGGCGGGCGGCGCCTGCGCTGTCTTGCTGCTCCAACACCTCGTCCAGGTCGGAGGGCTCGCTGCCTTTGTAGGAGTGGTGCACGCGCAGAGCGAGCTCGCGGCGGCTGCTCATGGGCTGTTGTAGGGGTGGCAAGAGTGAGTGGGTGGGGGGGGGGGGGGGGGGGGCGTCAGCAGAGGAGGGCAGTCGACGTGCGAAAACGCCAGAGACGTCGTAATGCGTGTGTGTGTGTACGTGTGGGTATGTTGTGTATATGACACTGAGACAAGGGTCTGGAGACTTACTCAGTAGCGAGAGAAAAGCGTAAGTGTTAACTTTCGGCGAAGAAGCAAGAATATGTGATGACATATTACGAGAGAAAAAAAGAAAGAGATGCGAAGAAGAACAAGCATGAGAGAAGAAGAACGCTTCGGTAAAGTCTGTAAATGACATCAATATTACTTCTTTCAAGCATCTGTGAAGCTGCCGTTGGAAGATAACATCTCTCTTGCATTGGTCCATGTGGTGTCCGGCACACCTTCTTGGTCAGAACTGAGGTGTAGATTACTGTCGATTGAATCGATCACATGATGATACTGTTGATCTGCAAAGTTCATAGCCTTGAAAACACACTTATTACGGAAGACGCGTGTGGTGCATTCATCACTCCACCCGTAACCGATAAACACTTTCGTTAATGCCGTTTTTCTTTTTGACTATTTAACTGTACCGAACCTTATTTGTTTTACGGCTGGAAAAGAAATAAAATGCTGCTTAGTGCAGTAAAATTCTGTGTTTTCATTTGTATTTGTGCATGTATAGATCATGTAATTTTAGTTTCTCTCTCTTTTTTCTTTTTCTTTACATACAATTCCTGTAAAAATAATACATAGAAAGAGATGTTGGAAAAATAGTAATTAAATGATCTGATTCATTTAGGAAAAGGAGGGGGGGGAGGGCGGTAAAGAAGAACCGAAAGAGACTGAAGCTGGGGCTGAGAAGCATGAGAGAGGAAATAGTATTAGGCAGTGGGAGAAATGCGAGGAAAGAGGTCAATAAACTATAAAACAAAAGAGAGAAGAGACCGTAGCAGTTAAAGGAAAGGAAGGAACAACTCTACGTTTGTTTCTTTTATCAGTTAATAGAGGGAGAAAGAAACCGAATTGTGATAGAATCGTTACTTCCTTGTTTGACTTTTGCACTCTTTCTTTCTCTTTCCGCGAAAGTTCCTCATGGAGCGAGTATATTACTTCCAAGCAATTTAATACTGTTGTCATTTCTCTTCACGAGCACTTCTTTTTTCTCTCAAGTGACGCACTTCAGCTTTGCGAATTTGCGGATTTTTCTCCTTTTAAGTTCGTCTTTAGCGAGGGGGGGGGAGGCAAGGGAAATTGAAAGAAACATATTTGTTTCATGCATATAAATAATAGAGATTTCTTTTGATAGGGTGTGTGCGTGTGTGAAGTAATGTAGTTAATGAAACGGGTAAACTGTATACCAGTGATGGAAGATCAAACAAATGCTGAAGAATAAAGGGATATGCGAGGGAGAAAAAAAAAAGTCATCTATCTAATGTTATAAGCTCTCTTTGTTTGCTCATACCAGCATGGTATGAGGACGATGTTTCGCCTCAACTGTACTTCACGTCTCTTCAACTTGAATAGTGTGTTTCAAATGCGCTACTGATTGAATCTCTGAATCGATCAGTGCAACTACACACAAAGCATCAAAATGAAGAAAACGAGAGGAGTATGACGGTTCTTAGACGAACAGTTTTTCACGTTTCAACACGCAGTTGCGACCACACACACAAAAAAAAAAAAAAAACAACTTTTGAGACTTTTGAAACGGGTACTTGTGACTATACGGGCATTAAAGAAACTAATCACCTGTGTCTTTGTTTTGCGTATGCTTCAGCGAAGCTTTTCAGTAAGACACTAAAAAAGAAAAAAAACAAGATGAGATAAGATAGAAAACAGGAATAGACATATAATAAAAAAAAAGAGGAATAAAACAAAAAACAAACTTCTAAGAATGATTTTGCATGAATAGAAAAGTGAAAACAAAAGTGAATGGGAGAATAGTAAATGAGACTGTCGAATTGAAGAGAGGAGAAGGAAAGAACTTTAAAATTAAGGCAGCATGGAAGCATGAAGTAAAGACTCAAATAAACATGACAAAAGAAGAATAGGAGTGAAGAAAGCAGGAGGTGGGGTAGGATAGGGAGATATAACAGAAAAAAGGAGAAAAAGAAAAGGAGAAAGAGAGGGTAATGAAGGGAGAAGGGAGGAAAGAATGATAGTTATAATATATGCAAAATCTCTAGTCTTCTCGCCCCTTCCGAAATTAAAAAAAAAAACGACTAGTGTGCTGTGAGGCGTCACTGCACATAATGTAAAAAGCGCTTTTAAGATTGGAGGCAGAGAGAGCGAGGGAAAAAGGAGGAGAGAGGTTGTCAGAAGAACCTTTTAAATGACCGGCTCAACAATCTATTAACAGACCTCTACTCGCGTTCCTCCGGGATCTCGTCCATCTCCTGCTCGGCGGCGTCGCTGCTGCTCTGCTTGCCGTACCACGGCTTCATAAAGAAGAACTCAATGACGAGCGTAATAAAGCCGATGCCGCCGAAGAAGATAAAGGCGATGGCCTGCCCCTGGTCCTGGTTGCCGGACGGGCCGCCCGAAATGGCCTCGGTGACAATCGGGTAGCAGATGTTAATGATAACATTACAGATGAACATCACACCAACGGTGATCGATTGTCCGATGGGGCGGAACTTCTTGGGAAACAGATCGCCGGCTAGCACGAAGAAGGCGGGGCCGAAGCCGCAAGCATAGGTAAGGATAAAGATAGCAATGCCAATGACGGCAATCACGTTCTTCGCCATGGGCGCTTTGGTCACTCCCGGGAACACTGGGACGCCGCAGAGAAACACACACGTGAGAGAGCCTATCAGCAGCGTCACGAGGTGAATCTTCCGAAGCGAAAAGCAGCGGGACAGACCGATGATGCCAAACGCGCACACAGAGCTCCAACCCATGACAATAATGTTGCCCACCAGAGGGTCGAGGCCGAGGCTTCCCATGATGGTAGGGGCAAAGTTCATGACGGCATTGATGCCAGTGAACTGCAGCGTGATGGCCATGCAAATGCCGATGAGTACGAGAAACACAAGCGTGCACGCAGAGTAGGGACGCTCACCGTCCTCCAGCTTCTCGCCCTGCGCCGCGGCGCCTGCGTTCTCGTTCGAGCCAGAGCCGTCATCGTCCAACACGTTCTGATTAGCGGAGGCTTTCGCCATCTTGTGAGAGTTCTTGAGAATCGGCACCATGCAGAGGATAAGAATGGAGAGAAGCGTTGGGGGAGTAATCAAACCCTGCATGCGGCCCTGCAGGTTGGCGTTGGTGTCGGCCGTGTACTGAATGGTGTTGCCCAGCGCAATGGCGAAGACGGCGGAGATGAACTGGCCAAACGACGTCGACACCTGGAAGAGCGTGCCGAACATCTGCTGCCACTGCGCCGGCGCGAACTCCGACACGTACGCCGGCGCCGCCACCGCCTGCCACCCCATCGGGAAGCCCTGGATGATGCGCGCGACGAACAGCAGCCAGTAGATGAACTTGCCGGTCGCGACGTGCACCAGCACACAGCCAATGAGGTTGACAACGCCGACGATGATGAAGGTGAGGCGGTAGTTGAGCCGCTTCGTCAGCGTCCCGCCGACCAGCGCGCCCACAAGCGACCCGATGATCATCGACCCCGCGAACACGCCCTTGTAGATGGAGCTGTAGCCCACCAGGTTCGCGCACTGCTTGTTGCCGTAATCCCACCGACAGGCACTGTCGCCGCCGCACGCGGCCATGTCGGCGCCGTACGCCAGCGCACACGTCGTGACGTCGCGCCACTGGCAGGACATGCCCGCCTGCGGCCCGGCGCCGGCCGCCGCCCACACGCACCGCACGCCGCTCAGCGTCTCGCACGGCGTGCGCGCCTGGTAGCGGGCGCAGTCGGTCGCGTAGTCGCGCAGCGTGTTGTACGGCCCCACGATGCCGATCTCGTAGCCGTAGGTGAAGGGCGCCAGCATGTTGGGCAGCGCCACCAGCAGGTTGCTCAGCCGGCACAGCGGCACGTTGCCTTCAGCTGTCTCCAGCGCCGCCTGCTCGTCCACGTCAAGGGAGTCGAGATCGACTGCGCGCACCGGGTTCCTCTTCTCCTGCTTCTCCGCGTCCGGCAGCGCGTTGCCGTGCGGCTGCGGATGCGGGTCCTGCGGCTGACCACTGCTGACTTGCACCTCGCGCGTGTTGGTGTTTTCCATCATGACAGGTGCGTGCGCTGGGTACAACGTGGTCGCGGAAACTCAAAGAGATGGCGGGAGAGTTGGCAATGGGGTTGGCGTGGTGCTGAGCGCTGAGGTGCCGAGTAAATTGGGTTCCTCGTAAGTAGGTGGGGAAGCGAATTAGTGAAGAAACTATTTACTGTAAAGTGCGAAGTGGTGAGGACGGGAGCGACAATATAAAATATTAAGAATTCAAGTAAAGAGACACTGTAATAGCGCAGAAGTATCGGTATAAGTGGCTGACAAAACTCATAGTCAACCAAACAGTGAGAATCATTACACTCGATAGAATCTCTGCATGTCGTGCTGCTTTGATCACGTCAGCTCAGAGCTCCATATTAAACAGATGTTGAAATCTTTCGCCCTTTCCCAAGAGTGGCGCACTCCAGTGCTATTTTGCAATATTGTTATCCAATTACTTCGAATTGTGTTTGCATTCAGAGATGTAGAAGTGAAAAAAATATTTAATAATTCTTTTGCGGTGTTTTTCTCTGACAATCATTCTGTTAATATGTTTCTTTTTTTTTTTGGTTTCGGTCCTCCGTGTGGAGAAGATTGGGCCTCTCAGTAAAGAACAGGAAGAAGTCAGGAAGCGATACGGGACCGCCCTGTAAAAGAAAAAAAAAACGGAGAATAAAATATTTCTTTTTGAGAAAAGAAGGGTAGTGAATAGAGAAAAGACGAGAGAAAGAGGGATAAAGAGAAAGAAGAAGCTCGCTGGCATCACCATGTCGTGGGGTTGTGAGAACTCAGAAGGGGGGGAAACAGAGGGGTGGAAAACGCACATGAAACGTGCTTGGGACGATAACAGTATTTCCTCAAGTGAGGCACTGTTCGCTACAGTTTATATATAAGTATGATGTGTTTTCGTGGGGTGAACAAAAAGGAAAGAGAGAAAGAAGCGGTACTCCCGAAAAGAAGTGTTTTTTTTTTCAATAGATGATGTAGCAATAATCAATTGGCTCTTTTCATCATTTTGAAGTCCAAAGACAAAAGTAATTATATAAAAAAGAGGACAATCTTCCTTCGTTCTTCTTTTATGTGGGTACACACACAAATATATACTCTTCCTGTCTTGTGTTTTGCACCCTTTCGGTATCAAAGTATTTCTACCGTTACTTTTTAAGGGAGACTTCGTATGCGGTCGCTGGTAGCTACCACGGAAGAATACTTTTTCTTGTGACATGCAATTGAAACTAGATTCTCTTGACAGCCCGAAAAGCTTCGGTTTTATCTTTTGATTACCTTTTTTTTCCTAAGCGAGGAAAACAAAAGTGCCTAAGAGAGATGAGTAAATGCTTCTTTTCTCTTCTTTTTCTCTGTTTCTATTTTTATTTTGTCTTTTTCTCTTTTTAAATACAAGTGTTTATACTTTTTTTTCTTCACTTGTGAATAATTGAAAAAAAAGTGTCATTGTAGGAAGAAAACAACGATGAGCGCAACAAAAGTGGTTAAACCTACCGTTGGAAACTATACGAGGTACAAACATCGTGTCTCTATAGATTCTTTGCTTCACTGCTTACTCGTTGGTCTGCTTCAATCATGTGACTATTCTTCTTTTTGTAAGAGAATAACTGATTGATGGAGTATGATGGCCTCTTGAGTTTCTACATCTCCTTTCTCGCAAGTGATCACCACAACGGTGCGTCTCTCTCTTATTCTTTCTTTTTGTTTGAAAAAACATACAAAGGTCTCAACCGAGAGGCCAAGAGCGATAAGCTTCATAAGAGTTTGCTAAAGTGCGAATAGACGTGCGACAATGCGGCACGAAGAGACAGAAGTCATTTCAGAAGTGGTGATTGCAGCAATTATAGAATGAGATGAGGGTGAAGAAGGAACCAGCATTTTTTTTTTTTGCGTTTCAGTAGCAAAAAATGTACTACAAATGATCACTTTGTTTCAAATTGAACATAAAAAAAGAGCTTTTTTTTGATGTTAGATGGAAAGAAAGAGAGAATGAAAGAAGTGGTAAGCTTCGTTTCTCTTCTTTCCATCTTAGATATGTATGGAGAAAAAGAGGAGGAAAATGAAGAAAAAAGAGAAAAGCGTTTTTGTGGAAGAAAAAAAAGGGGAAGGAATTAAGATGATGAATGAAGAGAGGGTGGCACATGAATGAAGTTAATATACTTTTCAGAATAAAAAGAATAAAACAAAGATATTTTTTTTGTGCGTGTGAGGAGGATGAGGGGGGGGGGGAGGGAGGGAAGCATTAGAGGGAAAAAAAGAGGAGAAGGAGGAGAAAAAAAGAAGATGTGGGCGAAGATCAGAAACAAATCACTATAGCACTGACTCAATGGCGACTGATAGGGACTTCTACGATTGTTTCTGGTCTTCTTCTCTTATTATTTTCTGACTATTTAAACTATAGTTGCGTTTTCAGTAGGGGTAAGGAAATAAGAGAGGTGGCTTTTTGTTTTCAGCACTTGAACTACACAACGACGCTGTGTATGGCACACTGGTGCACATATTTACGGAGAGAGAGTGCACGCGCGCGTTACAACAGCTTTTACTGACGCTCGTCGGGAATCTCGTCCATCTCCTGCTCGGCCGCGTCGCTGCTGCTCTGCTTGCCGTACCACGGCTTCATAAAGAAGAACTCAATGACGAGCGTGATGAAGCCGATGCCGCCGAAGAAGATAAAGGCAATGGACTGTCCCTGGTCCTGGTTGCCGGACGGGCCGCCGGAGATGGCCTCGGTGACAATCGGGTAGCAGATGTTGATCACCACATTGCACACGAACATGACGGCGACGGTGATCGACTGGCCAATCGGGCGGAACTTCTTGGGAAACAGATCGCCGGCCAGCACGAAGAAGGCGGGGCCGAAGCCGCATTCGTAGTTGAGAATGAAGACGGCGATGCCGATGATGGCGACGACGTTCTTCGCCATCGGCTCCTTGGTCACTCCCGGGAAGACGGGGACGCCGCAGAGGAAGACGCAGGCGAGGGAGGCGATGAGCAGCGTCACGAGATGCAGGTTGCGCAGCGAGAACCACCGCGTCAGAAAGATGACGCCGAAGGCGGTGAAGGAGTTCCACACCATGACAATAATGTTACCCACAAGAGGGTCGAGGCCTAGGTTGCCCATGATGGTTGGGGCGTAGTTCATGACGGCGTTGATACCAGTGAACTGCAGCGTGATGGCCATGCAAATGCCGATGAGGACGAGGAACATCATCATCGCCATCGAGTACGGGCGCTCCTGCGGCGCCTCGCCGGCAAATTGCTCCTCCCCGTGCCGGCTGCCGCTGCCCTTGCCGTTGGAACCGCCGGCGTTGTCGTCCAGATCGGCGGTGCTGGCCTTGTCGCCGCCCTCCTTCTTGGAGTTCTTGAGAATTGGCACCATGCAGAGAATCAGCAGAGAGAGAAGGGTGGGAAGCGTGATGAGACCTTGCATGCGGCCCTGCAGGTTGGCGTTGGTGTCGGATTTGTACTGGATCGTGTTACCAAGAGCAATGGCGAAGACGGCGGAGATGAACTGACCGAAGGCGGTGAAGACCTGGAAGAGCGTGCCGAACATCTGCTGCCACTGCGCCGGCGCGAACTCCGACACGTACGCCGGCGCCGCCACCGCCTGCCACCCCATCGGGAAGCCCTGGATGATGCGCGCGACGAACAGCAGCCAGTAGATGAACTTGCCGGTCGCGACGTGCACCAGCACACAGCCGATGAGGTTGACGACGCCGACAATGATGAAGGTGAGGCGGTAGTTGAGAAGCTTCGTGAGTGTACCACCAAGGAGGGCGCCGACAAGCGACCCAATGATCATCGAGCCAGCAAAAAGGCCCTTGTAGATGGAGCTGTAGCCCACCAGGTTCGCGCACTGCCTGTTGCCGTAGTCCCACCGGCAGGCACTGTCGCCGGCGCAGGCTCCCTGATCTGTCCCGTACGACATGAAGCACGTCGTGACGTCGCTCCACTGGCAGGTCATGTTGGTCTGCGGCCCAATGCCCGTGTAGGCCCAGGAGCACTTGATACCGCTCAGCGTCTCGCACGGCGTGCGCGCCTCGTAGCGGGCGCAGTCGGTCGCGTAGTCGCGCAGCGTGTTGTACGGCCCGACGATGCCGATCTCGTAGCCGTAGGCAAACGGGGTTAAGATGTTGGGCAGCGCCACCAGCAGGTTGCTCAGCCGGCACAGAGGTACGTTTTCCTCCGCCGTCTCCAGAGCCGCCTGGTGATTGTCGCCGTCGTCATCGTGTGTGGTGCCGGGCTCCACGCCGCCGTGGTCCTCCTCCTTCTCGATCATCTCGTCGAGGTCCGACGGCTCGCTGCCCTTGTCCGACCGGCGGATGCCAACCTCCACTTCGCGATTGTTGCTCATGGCGGAAGATTAGACGTTGTAGGATTGGTGGTGGTTTGGCTGTTGATCTTGTAGTAGTTCGTCGTGTTTTTTTTTTTTGCTTTTTTAAAGGTGCAAAAAGCTAGTTGTTGTTTTTGTTGTGTTAAGATTCTCGTTGAAAACGGGAAAGCTTTATTCCTTTTAAAAGCAATTGTTTATGGTTTTGCGGATCAAAGTGATGTAGACGGATAGAAGAAGAAAGAGATAAACAAAGAGAGAGAGAGAGAGAGGGGAGCAATTGAAAGTTAGGAGACAGAGTAATGACCGTACTACGCGAATGAGTGACTCCACCCAACCCCGCTGTGTGGCTCACTCGAGGACACGCAAACACAAGGCAACAGGGAAAATAAAGTGGAAACAGAAACTGTTAAGAGATTAACGCAAAACTTCCCGTCAAGTCATACTCTGAACAAAAGGTTGACATATGATGATCAGCTCACTGCTTAAAATGGATATGTTCATTTTCAATTTTGGAATCAATCATACGAAAAAATAGAAGTAAAAGAGCATATGTTATAGCAAATGCAAGAACGTGAAACTGCGTAACCGTTCTTTTCCTTTCACCTTATTTAAGAGTGTCAAATTTTTTTTCAGAAGTAGATGAAAAAGAAAGTGGAAAAATAAGACAAAGAAACTTTGAACAAGATCAAGAAGAGAGAGAGAGAGAGAAAGAAAGAGATGACGTACGCAACGCAAGCGTGAGCAGTGAAGCCGTCACCGTCTTGCCACTGCCTTCGCTGTCTTACTCTTCCATGTGATCTTTCATTATATCTTGTTTTCTTCGTGTCGTTATGCTTGGTGTAGATGTCTCTTTGTTGTTCTTGTTGTTGCTGTTGTTGTTGTTTGTGAAGCTTGGATGATATATTGCTACACTGCTTACTCCTTTCAGACTGCATACTCACGTATTTGAGACGCATCTGCGAGGAACAAGAGAACTCGGCTACTGTGTCACTGCTCGATGTGCACTTCTGCTTCAATTCCCGTCTTGGCGTCTCAAGTAAAGATTCGATCATGCCTCAAGAAAGACTGAAAAAGAAGGTCCACGGACGTGCAGTGACGCATGCACACGTACAAAAACAGCAACAACAACAACAACAACAGAAGAAGTCACGCGCGCACGTCAGTAAGAAGATAAACTGAATAATGAGTCATCTTTGTTTCTTTTTTATTTGCCGAAAAGAAGAGAGGAGATATAAAAAAAAGGAGAAAAAAAATGAACTAAACGCCGTTCCCTCACTTGCCCTTTGTATGCGGCTTCTAGCGAAGCACCTGACAAGCGAAAGAAGAGGGGAAAGAAAGAAAACAAATAGATAAATGCAAACAAATTTGGAAAAAAAAAGGGGTGTAAGTGAAGAGCTAGATTCCTCAAAGAATCTGTCAAAAGAAAGAAAAGGAAGATGGCAAGTAAGATGATGAGTGAAGAAGGAGATAATAGAAAGAGGGAGGAAAGACAAAGAAGAGAAATAAAAATAAAGTGGGGGTAAGGAGGAATGAAATATAAAACAAAAAGAAAACAAAAATAGTATGAAAAATTACGGAAAGTCATATTGTATTCCTTAATTCGAGTGAGGGAGGAGCGTCAGGCTTGTATAAGCGGAATAACTAGAGAAAAAGGCCGTAACCCGAGCAGTAAGCCTCCGTCACGTTCAGTACCGCATCTGCAAATGTATAAATGCGCAGACACAGATGTTCGTACTTTAACTCACTGACGCTCATCGGGAATCTCGTCCATCTCCTGCTCGGCCGCTTGCTCTGTCTTGTCCTCCTTGCCGTACCACGGCTTCATAAAGAAGAACTCAATGACGAGTGTGATGAAGCCGATGCCGCCGAAGAAGATAAAGGCAATGGCCTGGCCCTTGTCCTGGTTGCCGGACGGGCCGCCCGAGAGAGCCTCCGTCGCGATCGGGTAGCAGATGTTAATGATAACATTAAAGATGAACATCACACCGACGGTGATCGACTGTCCAATGGGGCGGAACTTCTTGGGAAACAGATCGCCGGCCAGCACGAAGAAGGCGGGACCGAAGCCGCTGGTGTACATCAAAATGAAAATGGCAATCCCGATAACAGCAATCACATTCTTCGCCATGGTAACCTTAGTGACGCCCGGGTACACAGGGACGCCGCAGAGAAAGACGCAGATGAGAGAGGCGAGCAGCAGCGTCACGAGGTGCAGGTTGCGCAGTGTGAAGCGGCGGCCGAGATAGATGATGCTGAATGCCGTAACAGAGCTCCACGCCATCACAATAATGTTACCCACCAGAGGGTCGAGGCCGAGGCTTCCCATGATGGTAGGCGCAAAGTTCATGACGGCGTTGATGCCGGTGAGTTGCAGGGAGGCAGCCATGCAGATACCAATGAGCACAAGGAATCCCATCATGCCCAGCGAATAAGGACGCTCGCCGTCTTCATTGTCGTTTTTTTCTGACTGCCGTTCGCGACATCGTCAGCGCCAGCGATTTCGCCGACCAAATCCGCAGCAGCGTCCTTCGTTGACTGTTTCTTAGAGTTCTTCAAGATCGGCACCATGCAGAGAATAAGCAGGGAGAGAAGCGTCGGGGGAGTAATCAAACCCTGCATGCGGCCCTGCAGGTTGGCGTTGGTGTCGGCCGTGTACTGAATGGTGTTGCCCAGCGCGATGGCGAAGACGGCGGAGATGAACTGGCCAAACGACGTCGACACCTGGAAGAGGGTGCCGAACATCTGCTGCCACTGCGCCGGCGCGAACTCCGACACGTACGCCGGCGCCGCCACCGCCTGCCACCCCATCGGGAAGCCCTGGATGATGCGCGCGACGAACAGCAGCCAGTAGATGAACTTGCCGGTCGCGACGTGCACCAGCACACAGCCAATGAGGTTGACAACGCCGACGATGATGAAGGTGAGGCGGTAGTTGAGAAGCTTCGTGAGTGTGCCACCAAGTAGAGCGCCGACAAGCGACCCGATGATCATCGACCCCGCGAACACGCCCTTGTAGATGGAGCTGTAGCCCACCAGGTTCGCGCACTGCTTGTTGCCGTAGTCCCACCGGCACGCGCCGTCGCCGCCGCACGCGGCCATGTCGGCGCCGTACGCCAGCGCGCACGTCGTGACGTCGCGCCACTGGCAGGACATGCCCGCCTGCGGCCCGGCGCCGGCCGCCGCCCACACGCACCGCACGCCGCTCAGCGTCTCGCACGGCGTGCGCGCCTCGTAGCGGGCGCAGTCGGTCGCGTAGTCGCGCAGCGTGTTGTACGGCCCCACGATGCCGATCTCGTAGCCGTAGGTGAAGGGCGCCAGCATGTTGGGCAGCGCCACCAGCAGGTTGCTCAGCCGGCACAGCGGCACGTTGCTTTCAGCTGTCTCCAGGTGGAGACCCTCTCCGGCAATGTACGCGGCCTGCGCTGTACCAGACTCCGCTGCGACGCCTTCGTCGTCCTTCTCAACGGTCTCAGCGATATCAGAGGAAAGGAGCGCCGGTGGCGGCGTTTGGGGTGTCAGTCGCGCCTCCCGGCTTGAGGCGGTGGCGTCGGTGGTGGTCGAGTACATGTCGATGGTAGTGGGACGGTGTGAGTGGGTGTGTTATGTTAGTGAGTAAGCGAGGAACACGATTAAAGAGTTATTTCTGCGGTGTGTTTTGCAGTGTAAGTATAAGAACAGGAGAAAGAGGGAAGTGTTAATGAGAAAGAGAAGAGTCATGTGATGATGATGATGATGGCTTTGTATTGTCTTTGATAACGCCGCTACGGGTGCTCGAGTCAAGGGTGGCCAGGAAACTGTGCAAGCGGACTCGCACGGAAACATAAAAAACAATTACGAGGCAAAGACTAAAAAAGAGATGCATTGCGAAGGCAAGTCCAGCGGAAAGAATGAATAATGAATACGGATCAAATAGCACACACTCTTGTTCGTTACTAAGCGTAGTTGAGGCGGTGCGGTTTGCAAGCAGAAAACGCAAAAACTATAAGACGTCGAAAACAGGAAAGAAAAATGAAGTGCGAAATAGCAGAGAAATGGGTTTAAAAAAGGAAATCATCACCGTAACAACGGTTCTAATAGCACGTCAAAACTATGATTGAAGTATGGAAAGCATAACATCTAAAAAAACACACAGAAAAAGTTTAACCATCTAGCCTTTTACACCTTCTGACAGCCATCGAGGATCTGTTGAAAAGCGGCTGCCTCGTCTGCAGTGATCTTCTTGCGCTCACGGGACATCTGGCAGTCTAGCAAGATCGCCTGCACGCGCAGCCAGCGCTCCTGCTGTTTCCGCTCGCGCTCCCGCCCGCGGCCGCCGTCCAGCGCGTCGCTGTTGTCCGTGAAGAAGCGTCCGGCGACGCCAGCGCCACCGACGGCCGAGACGGGGCCGCTGCCGCTTGCGTTCTGGTCGTCTGCAGCCGCCCACTCATCCGCTGTGGAGTTGTTGGCCGCCTCATTCTCGGCCGCGGTGCTGGCAGAGTCTTCTGGGACTGCCAGCGAGTCGGCTGCCTCGAGAGGGGAGAATTTGGCGGCCGCGACCACCCGCACCGGCTTCACCTCAATAGCAAGTGCGGTACTGGTATTGTTGCTGCCAGAAGCAGCAGCAGCAGCGGCGGGGGCGGCAGAGGAAGAGGCAGCGGCGTTGGATTTGCTGCCGGCGCGGTGGGAGTGGCGAGCGGCGAGACGTGCGCTCTTGAAGGGCGTCGGGCGAGCCGCCTTTGGTGCCGGCTTACCAGCGGCGGCGGCAGTAGCCCCCGCCGCGTCCGTCTCCTGTGCGAAGGTAAAAGAAGAGAGCGGAACGGCGGCGGTGGCCGCACTCCGCGCCTTCTTCTGCAGACGCGCGCACTCCGCCGGCGTTTTCGCGACCAGCTCTGGCGCGAGACTCCCAATGATGCGCTCCGCCGCCGACATGCGCCGCGGCCGCGACGCGGGGGCAGCGGAGGGGGAGTTGGAGGCCCCGTGGGCGTGTCGTGTTTGGGAACTCGCCGCGCGCTCTCTCGCTTCCTCCTCCTCCGCCCGCGCCTGTTCCTCCGTGACGACGGCGACGGCGCCGGGGTCGATGCCGGGGAGGCCGCCGACCCACGCGAAAAAGTCGCTCGGGCGGCCGACGGCGGTGGGCAGCGGGATGCGGTACTGCCGCGCGAACTCGCGGTCGTCCTCGTCGGGGACGACGAGCGCGCCGAGGTCGAGCGGCGGCACGCAGGCCGGGGGCCGCGCGGGGCTGCCGGGCTCGCTGCGGCACCACAGCACCCACGTGTCCAGCTCCGCCGCCACCGACTCGTCGCTCGCCTCCGACCCGCCGCACTGGGAGGCCTTGTCGCCAGCGTCGGTCTCGCTGTTGTTGTTGTCCGTGCTGCGAGAGGGAGCCTTTGTTTTCGGCTCCTTGAGAGTGCCCTGGAGGACCCCGTGCCCGTCTGAGCCTTTTTGGTGGCCAAACGCGGAGTCGAGACGCCTTTTTGAGTTTTCGTCGCCGTCCCCACAGAGGAGCCAGTAGGCTGTTTCTGTGCCGCAGGCGCGGCCGACGACACGTGTGTGGACGTGCCTGCCCCTGCGCTGGTGTGCGGGTCCACAACACTGGTGTTGGCGGTCGTCGACGGAGCGGAGGAGGAGCCTGCCAGGCTGCTGTTGGCCCCCGTCGCGGCCAGCGTCCCTCCGCTCAGACTGCGGCAGAGGGGGAGGCTGGCGGTCGCCTTCTCGCTGCCGGTGAAGCTGCTGCGGCGCTGGCGCAGCGACTGCAGTTTCCGCGCGGCGGCCTCCTCCTTGAGGCTCTTCAGATACTCGGGAGAGCGCCCGCTGACGGCGCCGGCGGCGGGGGGACTGCTGCCGGCGGGCGGCGGCGTCGACGACTGCGACGGCGCCACAGCGCCGCTCGTGCGCGCGGGGGAGCTCTCCCCAGAGGGCTTCGGCGACTTTGGCGTGTGGCGGTCGGACGACGGGCCACTCTGCGCCTGCGACGCCGCCACCGCCGCCCGCAGATCGTTTCCGTAAGTCTCCACGGGTGTTGGCGCCGCGGATGGCGGCGTGCAGATGTCTGCTAGTTTGTCGTGTGGGGCAGCGTTGGCGGGGGCGAGCGCCGGCGCTGCTGCAGTGCTTCCGGGTGACGACGACGAGGGCGGAATCGGCGGTTTCCCTGCTGCTGCTGCGGCCACCACAGAGGGGGCGCCGCGCTGGTGGGGGGTCGGCGTCAGCGCGGGGGAGACACCGCTGCTGGTGGCGTTGCTGGGCAGCTGCGAGGCGCGCCGCTGCAGCCGGTGCTCCCGCTGCTCCAGGACCGTCTGCCAGCTGCTTCCCCCGGCCGCCGCCCCGCCGCCGCCGCCAGAGCTGCGGCCGCTCACAGACGCAGGGGTCTCCGCGCCGTCACGGAACGACTCTGCGACATCTTCCATTTTCGCCGCGGCTTTGTGGGTACCGGCGCTGCTGGAGGCTGAGGGCTCTCCGATTTGGCTTCCGAAGGACGCCCCACGCGCGCGCCGCCGTTCAGCTGACGAGCTAACTGCGCCTGGCCGCTCCGTCGAGGTGGGTACAGTGTCAGGCTCCGCACTCATTTCCTTCACATCGCCGCTTCCCGACAGTGAGAGCGGCTGCTCTTCGGACAGGCGGCGGCCGCTGCGCCAGCGCACGAGAGGCGACACGGTCGTTCCAGTTTCGCCAGAAGCGGTGTTGTTGGCTGTGGGGTAGTTCCGTGCTTCTCTTTCTGTGCGAGATCGTCAGAGTGTGCCGTCTTTTTCTCTGTTTGTTCCTCCATTTCCTTCGGCTCCTTTGTAGCATCCACATGTTTGCTGCTATTTCCGGCTCGCGGTGCCCCGTTGGAAGGAGCGCTCGACTTTACGGACGCTGAGGCGCTTGGTTTTCCGCTCAGGTGCTGCTCTGCGGAGGTGGCGCGTGACTTGGACTGGTGTAGTGTCGGGGCGGGGCTCTCCGTCGGCGCGGAGTGGCGGGGCGGCGGCAGCGCAGGGGAGCCACGAGGTTCCACCAGGTGCGGCGCCGGCGCCGGCCCACGGGTATCCACTGTGAGCTGTAGGCGAGAGGCGACCGCCGTGTGGCTGCTCGTGGCTGTTTTGCTAGCCGCACCTCCTGCTGCCGCTGCCAGTGCTGTTACTATTGTTGTTGTTGTTGTCGCTGCTATTTCCGCTGCCTCGTCGTTTACCAGAACCGCCAGCGACGCCAGTGCGGAGCTTTGCCGCCGGGTAATCCGTCTTGGTGCCCCGTGATGGCGTCCCCGCTGGCGTCTCGCTCTTATTATTCGTACTCGCGTGCGCGGCGGCATCCGCTGTAGATGGGGACGAAGTGGAAGTGGCGGCAGCACCGCTGAGGGAGAAGGGGTGTGACGTCCGCGTCGTCGTCGGCCGCTCTGCCCCGCGCGCCTGAGAGCGGTACGGTTGCTGTTGCTGTTGTTGCTGCGACTTTATGTGACTTTTGGTGTGCAGAGCCGAGTGCGGCGAGGCGGTGGTGGAGGAGGAGAAGTCCGCGTCCACCGCACTCATTTCCCGGCTGGAGACGGAAACATCCAGAAAGGACGTCTCGGGCGAGATCACCGAGTCGGTCGAGCGATGGAAGTGGGCGGGGGCGTAGGCGGGCGCGACGAGGGGGGGCCCCGCGCGCTTTCCCCTGTGCTGCTGCGTGAAGCCACTGTTGCTGCTGCCGCTCCGCATCGGTGGTGACCCGCTACCAAGCCCCTTGGCAAACGGCGGGCGCCCGGAGGAATTGAGAGAGGAGTCGAGGGGCGACGTGAGGGCGCTGTTCACCTTCCGTCGCATCACTCGCGCGGGCGCGGGTGCGGCCGCCTTCTGGGCGGCTGCTGCGCTGCTGCTGCCGCCGGCGTTTGTGCTGCCGATGCGCTAACTGGAAGGATCTCCTCGTCCTCGTCCCCGGCGGAGGCGGTGCGGGGGTCTTCCTGGTAAGGGGAGAGGTCCGCGCGCGGCGGCGTGCCCAGCGTGTCGGTGCTGGGCTTCTTACCCACTCGTCTCCACGATGCCGTCGCCAGCGCCGCGCTCGCCGCAGCCTTCGGGGAGCCGGCGTGGGAGCTCATTCTGTAATTCTAGTTAGGGAAAGGGTTGGGTGGGGGGGGGGGGGATGTTGAAGGGCTACAACTGGTGGTAGCAAACTATGTCGGAATACACAATAGGGGTTGGGAGAGAGAGAGAGAAGTGCGCGTTGGCAAATTCTACTGTCTCCCCGCGTTCTCTTTTTTTTTCTATAAGAAGGGTATTGATTGATGAATAATCGAATGCTTTTACCGTTTGTTTGTGATTTTGCAAGTAAGTCTAAAAGCTAAATCTTTCAAAACAATAAAGTAACTGTAGTGTGGTAAGCCTTTTTTTTTCTAAGACAGTTCAAACTTCTTTTCTTTTCCTTCTGATAGGATAGAAACACGTTTGAGGGGACAAATAAATCTGTAACGGAAAAACATCGAGCACGTTTTCACTCACACGAATAATACAGGAAAGAGAGACACAGCAGCAGAACTAGCGTGACGAACTTTATTATGCTGCCAAAAGCAGTAAACAACAAACCACACAACATATTTCGTCACGTTTTATCTCAAAGACACCCACCCTGAACACAGATTCGCTCTTATTCACGTATTTTCAATCAAACTCTCAAATTTTCTATTAATCTCCACAAACGGTAAAATCGATAGAAAGCATGTTATGTATAAATACAGTCCGGTTCCACATTTAAGAAGAAAAGCATAGATAAGATAAACATCACAAAAGACAAAAAAAAATAAACACTAACACCCGCGTGAGAGGTACTAGCAGCATCACCTCGTGCGCTTCTCAATGATAATGAGACTGACGTTGTCGAGGCCGACGCCCTCCTCGTTGTCCGCCGGCGCGACGCACTGCGCAAAGACGCCGGCCGCCGCCGTCAGCAGCAGCGGGTCGATGCCGGTCGTGACGTCGTCCGCGTCCTCGGCGCCCTCCGCACCCTCCTCCTCGTTGTCGTCCTTGTTACTATTGTTACCATTCTTGCGATTGCACTCCTCCTTGTCGGCGCCGCCGTTCTCCGCGGCACTCTCGCGGCGGGAGGACGGAGCGTCGGGGTGCGCGCTGAGGCGGCGGCACGGGCTGTACGGGCTGCCGCCCCCCTGCCCCTCCTCCTCCTCCTCCTCCTTGCTGTTGCTGTTGCCGCTGCGCTGCTGCTGGCGGCTGGCCTTAGCCATGGCGGCGCGTATGAGCTCGCGG
Source organism: Kentomonas sorsogonicus (assembly GCA_030347455.1). Lineage (NCBI taxonomy): Eukaryota > Euglenozoa > Kinetoplastea > Trypanosomatida > Trypanosomatidae > Kentomonas > Kentomonas sorsogonicus. The sequence continues at coordinate 89,667 of JAQOSZ010000068.1, read as the reverse complement.
GCGCGCACGCAGGCGGTGGTGGCGCTGGTGCTGACGTCGAGGTCGTTCTCGGTGTTGGTGAGCGCAAAGTGGACCTGGTGCAGCGTCGCCGTGTCCCACACGCCGTCGCAGGCCAGCACGACGCCCCAGCGCTCCGCCGCGAGCGCCGGCACCGGCATCACCGTCACGTCGGGCACGGCCGTCACCGCCTGCTCCCGCGCGCTCTTGCCGCCGCACTGCTTGAAGTCGTAGTCGCCCAGCGCGCGCGGGACGGCGAGCAGCCCCTCAATGCGGTCCTTGTCGATGCGGTACCCGGCGGCGACGACGCGCTGCCGCTCCCGCTCGTCGCTCAGGCGGTGCTTCACGCTGATCGTGTGGATCAGCTCCGGCGTGTAGAAGGCCGCGCCGCTGTCGCCGACGTTGGCGCACAGAATGAAGTTGCTCGTCACGCCCACGACGCAGGCGGTGCAGCCGACGCAGTTGTAGTCCCCGCGCTCCCCTTCGGGCGTCCGCCGGATCGCGTCGTCCAGCGACAGCAGCGCCTCCTCCATCACCGAGGCGAAGTAGCCGCGCAGGAGGTCCATCCCGGACATGGACACCAATGTCGCGGGTTTTGCCAGCGCGACGGGCGCCGGCTGCGGCGCGGACGCGCTGCCCGTAGCTCCCTCCCCGGCGCTGGGGTGGCCGGACCGCGGGCTGGCCGCGACGGCGACGGCGGTGGCGGCGCCCGGACTCAGGCGGGGGCTCGCCAGACGCTCCTCCTCCGCCTCCTCGTGCTGTTTGAGGCTCTCCTTCGTCACAGGGACGACGACGCTGGCGGCTGCGTCGCTGGGGGCCGGCTGCGGCGGCGCGGGAAGGCCACCGCTCGCGCTTTCCGGTGCTGCTGCTGCCGCCGCCGCCGCCATCGCTGCTGTGGGGCTGTGGGGGCTGCCCGCGCCGCCGCTGAGGCTGCCGCTGACGGGGGTCGTCGTTGGGTCGGTGGTGAGGGACTTTGCTTGTTGTGCTGCCGCTGCCGGCGCGTCGGCGGCGTTGATGTCGAGCAGCGGCGGCGCCGCGAGCGCGGTGCTGGCGGGCGAGTTGACGAGCGGGCGGGGGGCGCCGCCGCTGGTGGGCACGCGGGGGGAGCTCTCCGAGTCGAGGTGGAACAGCAGCGCGCGCGCTTTGCTGTCGTCGGTCGTCTCTGAGGCCTGCGCGGCCGCGGCGCGCGCGCGGATGGTGCGGCGCAGGTGATCCTCAAAGTGCAGCGCGGCCAGCTTCGCGACCGCGTCGCCGCCGTGCCCGTCAAAGACGCAGTAGACCGCCATCGGCATCTGATCGCCGCCGCCGCTGGCCGCCCCCTCCGCCTCGGCAGACCCTCCGTAGGCGGGGATGAAGACCATGAAGGCGGCCTCCGCGTCCTCCTGCGTGGCGCGCCAGCCCTGCACGCTCGCCGCGAGCGCACGTAGGCGCGAGATCGGCTCCCCGACCTCCAGCACGTCCTCCATGAGACTGCCCGAGGCGGAGCCGGACGACGAAAGGGTGGAGGAGCGGTCCTTGTGGTGCTGGATGGTGGCGGAATCGGTCACGGGGCTCTTGTCGTCGTCGTGGTGTTGGAGGTCCGTGTGGCTGAGGGGGCGACTTGTTAGGTGCGATGCGGGTGCTTCCTCGTTTTGGCCTCCGCCGACGTCGCCTATAACCACCGCGTCCTCATCGGCCGCTGCTGCCTTGTGCGCTGTGACAGCCGCGGTAGAGACGGGGTGCTCCTTGTGGGTGCTGCGGCGCATTTGGAGAAGGCCGCGGGGAGAGCGGGAGCCCTCCAGCAGGTCCTCTGAGCGCGGGGAGTAGGCACGAAGGTCCGCGCTGGTGCGGAGACTGGCGGGCATGTTGCCGGGGGCCTCACCACCGCTGCAGCTGCTGATGACGTTTCTCTTGCTGTTGATGCTGTTGATGTTCAGCGGGCTCGCGGACGTGTAGAGCGGGGAGGCGCTGATGTCGCCATCGAGGGAGGCATTTCCCTTGTCGTCGTGGTCGCGAGGGTGGTGCTCGCTGTCGCTGTCGCTCGAGGCGTCGGGGCGCAGACACACCTCGAAGCCGATGCAGTGGATGTCGCGCACCGGCTCCGTCAGGTACGTGCCGCGCGTGTAGGCGATCTGGTCCACCAGCGGGTCGTAGATCTCCGTGTACTTCCACGTGAACTTGCGACACTTCTCGCACCAAAAGATGCGGTCGAAGCTGGTCATGATGTCGAGCAGGTTGATGAACAGCGTGCAGTGCGCGGCGTTCTTCTCGTGGTGCGCCTGCACGTGCGAGGGGCAGACCGACTCGAGGCAGTGCAGGCACAGAAAGGCGGCGGGGCGGCGGCCGCAGACGGTGCAGTGGTGGAAGAGGCTGTGAGCGTTGTATTTGCTGTAGTCCATCCCGCGCGAGTCTTTGCTGATGAACAGCTCGCTACACTCGCAGGCGCCGTCGTCCTCCTCGTCGTCGTCGCTCTCTTCGCTGTCGGCTCTCTCGCCCACGCCCTCGTGTCTGCGCGCCGCGCGGATGCCGCCGTAGCGCTCAAACTCCTCCTCGGGCGACAGCAGCACCACGCCCTTGTCGTCATCGCTAAAGATGAGCCGCGCGGCCACTTTGCAGTCGGAGTCGTCCACGAACACCGCCTCGCCGGCCTCCCCTTCCTGCTCCTCATTCTCCGGCGCCGGGCTCTCCGCGGCAGCGCCGACACTCGCCTGCGCCGCGTCCTCGGCACCGCCTCCTCCGCAGTGCGTCAGAGCCGCCTCCCGGGGCTCGATGTTGTAGCTCTCGGCGACGGTGCCAAAGGCGTAGCCGCCGAACTCCTCCTCCATCTCCTCCGCCACCGCGAGGGCCGCGGCGGCGCTGGCGCGTCTGCTCTCCTCCCCGCGGCTGTCGGCGCCGGAGGCGGTGCCCATTGGATTGCCGTCCGTCCTGTCGTTCGGCAAGGCGCTGGCGGGGCCGTCGGCAAAAGGAGGAACGGCCAGTTTCGCCCCGCTGGAGAGCTTGTCCTGTGTGGTTGGGGTTCCGTGATCCAGCTGCGCGGTGTCCGGGGACCCGGGGGCCGAGGTGAAGGGTTTCGTCGCGTCAGGGAGACGCAGTTTGGAGGCCCCTGCGGCGGAGGTGTCGGCGGAGGTCGGCGAGGCGGTCGCCGCCCGGGTGCGGGCCAGCGGCGGCGACGCGTTGCCGGAGGAGGAGCAGTCGACGTGGCGCGCAGCGGCGGCGGCGGCGGTGATGCGCGGCGAGGAGCGCGGGGAGGACATGGAGGAGCGGGGGCTGGCGGCGCGGCTGCCGCCGCCGGGGGCGACCCCCAGCAGCGCCTTGACGGCCGTCGCGTGCAGGCTCTCGCGCTCCGCGAACAGCTCGTAGCGCGGCATGAAGATGTGCTCGAAGCTCTCCCACAGCCCCACCTGCGCGCCCGGCCGCTGGCGGGCGACGGAGGTTAGCGAGAAGCGCTTCGCAGCCGACGCGGCAGCGGTGGCCGCCGCCTTGCCGTCTCTTCCGTCTTTCTTTCCAGCCTCCTCGTTCTCTTCGCCAGCCTCCGAGCCGTCTGCTGCGTCGCCGCCGGCGCCAGTGGCGAGCGCCGCGCGGAAGCCCGGGCCGTAGCGGCGGGTGCGCGAGTCGAGCAGCACGTCCATCGTGCCCGACGTGTCGTTGGCGCTCGCCCCCGGGATGGTGGAGCGGCCCGTCAGCTCAAAGTCGGGCAGCTGCACCTCCGCGCCGGAGGCAAACAGCCCGGAGCCCTCCGGCTGGCGAGGACTCGGGCGGCGCTCCCGGCGCTGCTGGCGCTTGCGCTCGCGGGCGGCGGCGCGCTCGCTGCGGTCGCCGTCGGTCTCCTCGTTGGAGTACTGATCGTCGGCCTCGTCGTTTTCCTCATTCTCTCTGTCGTGACTGGGCGTCCGCGAGGAGACCTCCGCGGGGCGGCGGGAAGGGGTCCCTGTGGCGTCGAGCGCGAGGGGCGGGACGTCCGGGTGGGCGTCCGACTCGCCGGCCGTTTGGGGAGCCGTCTCTGCGGCGTGGGCGCGCGCCTCCTCTTTATTCTGCCTCTTCTTCTTCTCCTTTTCCTCCTTCTCCAGCTGCTTCTGGCGCTTCCCCTCGGCCGCGTAGTCGTACTGCGGCAGCGACGGGCGCTGGTGCCGGCGGGCCATGGAGAAGCGCAGCGACGAAAAAGTGCTGGTGCGGCGATTGCCCTTGGAGGCGGCCAGCAGCGAGAGGAAGCTGCGCAGCAGACCGTCGCTCACGCTCGCCTCGCTCATCGCCGCGCCGGCAGCCGACGAGAGGCCCTCCCCTGTTGCGGCAGCAGCGCTGCTTGTGTGGTTGCCGTCGCCCTCCTGGCTGCCGTCTGCCGGTGCCGCAGAGGCAGCCCCCCATGTGCCCATCTTGTTGCTGGCGGTGCGAGCGTGGGCGCCGCCGCCGCCGCTGCTGCCACTGGTGCTTGCCTCGATGGTGCTGAGCAGCGTCTGCAGCTGCTGCGGGGTGGCGCCGCTGAGGCGGAGGGAGCGCATCAGCGCGTCGCTCTGCTCTAGCGGAGAGGTCATGCGCGGCGGGCCGCTCATGCCGGCGGAGGGAGGGGTCGTCTGCTGCTGCTGCGGCGGCGGGAGGTTGCTGCCCGAGGAGGAGCCGCAGCCGCTGGAGTCGGCGGCCGCGCTGCCGCCGGTGGCGCTGGCGGTGGCGTTGGGCAGCGACGCCGACGGCCACGGCACGCACGAGGGAGTCAGCGCGTCGTGTCCGGTGCCGCTGCCGCCCAGAGGGTGCTCGCTGGCGCTCCCCAGCAGCGTGACGAGCGGGGCGACGGCGGTGGTGTGCGGCGTCGCGCCGGAAGGAGGAACGGCCATCGCGCTGCTGTCGTTGGGGGGCGCGAGAGGTCCTGTGGAATCCAGGCCAAAGTCACCCCTGCCAGTCGTCCAGGTGCGCTGGTGCTGCCGCGCGCCGGCGCCAGAGGAAGGAGGCAGCGGCGGACGTTCCTTGTCGCCGCCGGCGCTGATGTCGGTGGCGCTGACATCGACGCTGCTGCTATTGGTGTTCCTCGTTGCGCTCATGCGGAGGGCCGGGTCGTTGCTGTTGTGCGTCTGGATTCCGTCGCTGAGCGTGCCGGCCATCGCTGTGTCTCCTGGAGTTGCTGCCATAGCCTGTAGGTTGTGGACAGTTTCCATTGGTGTGCGGCACCCGTCGTCGTCACTGCGCTCCGCCGCGAGCTGAGCGCTGATACTGCTGCTGTTCGCCGTGTTAGTATGGTTGTTGTTGTTGTTGTTGTTATTGATGTTGAAGCTATTGTTGGCGGCGCCGAGGGAGGCGGCGGGAAGCGTAAAGCTGCCGGGGCTGGTGCCGCTGACGCTGGCCCCGCTGCCGCCCGTCGCGGCCAGGTTCAGGGCGCCGCCGCCGCCGCCGCCGCGCCGGGGGAGATGCCACTAGAGCGGCCCAGAGCCGCTAAAAACGCGGAGGCGATGTCGTTGGCGGCGCTGGTGGTGCGGCTGTGCTGCGGCGTGCCGAAGCTGCCGCCGCCGCCGCCGCCGCCGCGCCCGGGCGACAGCGGCGCGTTGCCGTCGGTGGGCGTCAGCGAGGCGACCGCGTCCGAGAGGTTCGCGTTGCTGCCGCCGAGAAAGAAGGCCGAGTCGCGGCGCAGCATCTTGCCGCGGTCGCGCCGGCGCGCGGAGGCCCCGAACAACGAGTTGCCGGACGCCGCCAGCGGGTCGTCCTCGCTGTCGATCTGGCTGTGGTAGCGGGTGTGGAAGGTGGCGCTGCTCTGCGCGCTCGTCGACTGCAGATGCGCCGCCGGGGAGGCGGCGCGGGAGGCCTGCGCGAGCGCCGGGCTCTGCCCCTGGCTCGGTGACGCCCCCTGCATCTTGCGCTGCGCCACCTTGATGAAGAGCTTGCGCGACTTGTCCGGCGCCCCGCGCGCGGCCCCGCCGGGCGTCGCGCCGGAGGAGGCGGAGGTGGCTGGGCTGGAGCCGAAGAGCGGCGTGGAGGGCAGCGAGCGGTTGGAGGGCGAGCGCACGACCCCGAGGCCGTCCAGCGTCATGCCGTTCCCGGTGGACACGATGATGTCGCTGCGCGTGCGGCCGTGCCGCAGACCCGCGCGCGCGTGCTGCTGCTGCTGCTGCTGCGGATGATGCTGTTGCTGTTGGCGCGCCCGGGGAGCTGTTGTGTCGGTCGTTGTGAAGACGTTGCCGCGGCCAACAGAGGTCGTGGGGGAAACGGCAGGCTGCTGTGAGCCGCCGCCGCCGCCGCCGCCGCCAACGCCGCTGGAGCGCCCGCGCGAAATGTTGTCGTCGTCTTCGGTGAGAGGCTCGGGCGTGGCGGAGCGCGCGGCGCGTGGGCCTGATGACGCCGCTGGCGACTGCAGCCGTTGGCGGCGGCGGTGACGGGATGCGCAGGTGCGCCGCGATGGGGGCCGAAGCCGCGTTTCTGGCGTCGTCTTTCTCCCTGTTGGGAAAAGCTGTGAAATCTTCTGAGCGCTTGACGGCACCAGTGGCGGCCCCTGTGGCCTTTGGCTCCACCGGCGGCTCTGGGGGAGGCGGCGGTGGCGGCGAGCAACGCTTGTGGCTATTCGTGTCCGCATCGTCGTCGCGGGTGTTAAAGCTGATAACGCCCGTGTCGCGCAGGCGCCGCAGCGACTCTGGGGGCCCTAGGCGGTCCTTGTTGGTGCCCGCCTGCGCTTGCCGCCGGAACCCGCCTCCCGCTGGTGCTGCCGTAGCACCACCGCCTCCGCCTCCGCCGCCACCGCTGCCGCTGTTGGAGCCGAGGCTGACACTCGCCGCGTTGTTGGTGTGAGTGCCGCTGCGGTAGCGGTCGCGGTGCGCTGGCGGTCCTTGAAGGAGCCGATCTTCCGCACGCTCCCGCCGGCGGGGGAGGCGCCACCGCTGCCGCCGCCGCTGCCGCCGCCGCCGCGCGAGCGGCCGCTGCGGGGGCTGGCGGTGTTGAAGCTGCGGCCGCGCGCGCTGCCCTCGTCGTCGGCGCCGAAGCTGCTGCCCGCCTCCGCGTCGCCGCCGCCGGCAGCGTTGGCGCCGGGGGCCATCGGAATGTAGGAGAAGGTGGGGAGCGCGCGGGCGCCGCCGCCGCCGCCGCCGCTGCCGGCTGCCGGAGCCTCTTCCGTAGAGCTGGGCTGCGTGGGCGAGCCTTTCTTGAAGGAGCTGCCGGACTTGAGAGAGGCGCGGGAGGGCCGCTTAGCGGCGGTGGGCCGCGGCTCCGAGCCTCCGCCGCTGAAGGTCGTCGTACGCGGCGACGTGGTGCCGTCGGCGGCTGCGCCGGCGGTCGTCTTTGCACTCCCCGTAACGCCGCCGCCTTGCCGCAGGCGGTCCTTGAAGGAGATCTTCTTTCTTCCCATGGATGGTAGCGGCTGCACCGGCGACGAGTGCGAGTCCGTGTTGTCGTTGTTGCTGTTGTTTTCGGGCCTGTGCCTCCGTCAGCATCAGATTGCGACCTTATTTTGGGCACCCCGATGTGTTGCCGGCGTCTCGCCCCGCCTCCTCGAGTGAGGGGAGACTCTTGTTGGAGGGAAGCGCCATGCTGCGGCTGCGCTTGCGGCTCTGTTGAGTGCTGAAAACGTTTGTCTGCGCCTGATTGGCGTCAATATCAGTAAAGTAACCGCGGGGGGAGAGTGGGACAAAAGTTGAGAACTCTGAGTTATTCTGAATATGAGAGTTTTGAACAGTTTGTGGTGGGCAGTCGTGGGGTTCGGGTGTTCCCTGAGCGCGAGAATCTGTGTTGGTGGAGCTGTGATGATAGTTTGTGATAGTGGCGTCTGCGGTGGTCTGCTTGCTCATAAGAGAAGCAGCTATAATAAACTCGCGACACGGGAAAACGAAACCTGCAGCAAGGTGAAGTAGAAACCCCGGTTTGTGATTGGTGCTCCTCTAAAAGAAGGAAAAAAGAAATTATACAGTTATGAGAAGTCGAGAGAAGATTTAAACCCAATTACGATCTGCGTTGTGAGGGACTGACGATAGAGGAGAAATATTAATGTGAGAAGAAGAGATGTCAACGTTCAAAATAGTAACTGAGTGAGATGAAATGATAATAACAATAATATACAAAAAGAGAAGTGGGGGGGGGGAATGAGAACGACCTGATGAAATAAATTCGAGTGTTTTAAAAAATTAAAGACAAGCACAGTTGAAAAGAAATAAACAGAGATAAAGCTGGATTAATGTAATCCTTGAGAAGTCCTTGTCTCTTTCAATTTTCCTTTTCTACTCCTACTACTAAAAAATTACTATATTGTGGTGTCGTCGTGGAAGTGCGTATTTGTTGAAAAGGAAGTGGGACAACATGATAAGGAAGAAAGAGAGAAAGGAGAAATCTCTTTTCGCGGTTCACAATCACATGGTGTTCACACACAACAAAAAAAAACAAAAAAAAAACACGATCATCACTCAGTACCAAAGAGTTAATATACGCATGCTCCTGTGGTACGCTTGAATGCACAAACCTATGCGCATTGACTGAGTGAGAGTGAGAAACAGCGTGATGGCATGATAAATCCGTACAATAAAAGTCATGGTGTTTTGAATTATTTCGATGTCACACGACGACAGAGATAAAAATTGGTTATCCCTATTCTTTTTATTAAGGAGATTCACAGAGGGAGCACTTACAAAAAAAAGCAAGGTATGTGCCCAGAAAAGGACGTACTCGATAAAAAAAAGTTTTAACTATGGAAGAAAATACAGAAATGAAGCATTTTTACTTGCGATTTTGTACTGTTACCGTCTACAGTAAAGTTTGCACACAAGACATTGTATACATCAATGAAGGGAATATCAAGTAGAGAGAGAGAAGAGAGAAAGATTAAGAGGTGCCTTCACCCGTAAATAAAGGGTATTTGATTGAAGGGGACAGTTATACAGTGGCAAAAGAAAAGAGAGTTGGAAAGGTAAAGCAGAAACTTGAAAGTGAATAAATGAACACAAACACATAAAGATATATTGAGACGGAGGATAAGTGATATGGAAATCACAAATGTCGTAGTTAAGGGATTAAGATAGAAATAAGAAGTAGGTAAAAAAAAGTGAAATAAAGATAAAAACTGCAAAACATGAGAATAAAATTAAACTTCTTTTCTCTCCCTTCCATGACTTACCACGTGGAAAGTCAAGAAGAGTTAGAGATGACAGTTTTCATAGCTGCAATATGAAGGTATTATATACATTGTAAGAGAAAATAGAATATGTAAGGAAGGAGAAGATCTCTGTTTTCATGATCTTCCTCAAGTGCTCTAGAAAGACAGAGAGTGGGGGAAAAAAAGAAGAACAAAAAGAGGAGAGTCGTTTGTCTCACTAGCTAGGGAAAGAAATAGGGAGATGGGGAGGAGGGGTGAGAGAGAGAGAGAGAGAAGGGAGACTGTGTGGGTGGATGAAAGCATATTTGCGCCAAGCCACCTATATATATGTGTGAATATATAACACTTTTCTTTTAAGGCATGTACTGCATCTGCGCTGTGTTGCCTGAAAAAGAGAAAAGAAGAGAAAGAAAAAAAAGGAGCAAATAAGAGAGAGATACAACTCCTCCCATTGGGAGACCACCATATGGGATAATGCGTTGAGAACAACGCAGTGACACGAAGCAGAGTCAAAACTCAGAGCCGAAATTAAAGTATTTACGAAAAGAAGCTGAAAATCAGGGAGTGTACAAGAAAAGAAAAGAGACACAGAGAGAGAGAGAGAGAGAGAGAGAGAGAGAGAGAGAGAGAGAGAGAGAGAGAGAGGTAGTAAATGAAAATGAGTCATTATAAGAGAGGAGTATGGTGCGAAAAAGAGAGGTAAAATGAAAAAACTAAACAAAAAGGAATCATTGTGTAGTGATGCTTCTCTTCGCGCAAAGGCTCGATATTTGTGGATCACAAACACGACTCCATTTGTTTGAAAAGAAGGATATGAACTATGAAAAAGTACCTCAAAGACGGAAAACTATGACGTAGAAGAAATCATACACGAAGAAGAAGTAAAAACATGAAAAGCAGAGCGTCAACGAATCGCTCATGAGGACAAAAGACAAAAGCAAAAAAAGAGATAAAGAAATGGTTTTCAAAACATTATATATGCGCGTTCGTTAACTTGAAAAACAAAATCGTGGCGTAACCGTAGCGAAAGCGAGCGATGACAATACTATAATGAGATGAAGAAGAAAATCTCTCAAGACGAGAGATCAAAAAAAAAAAAATAAAATTGTGCTATATAGCATCTAGTAAGAATAAGAAAAAAAGAACTATGAAGCTGGCCAGCGCATTGCCCTTCAGTCAGCAAACATCCTCACTTCACCTCACCTCATCTCCTGCGAGGCGCGCAGGCTGGCGGCGGCGGCGGCAACGTTGGGCAGCGGCGTCACGTACAGCGCCTGCAGGTGGCGGTTGATGTCCTTGTTACTGAAGCGCTCGCTGCTCTCGCGGGTGCGGGCGGCGCTGACGGCGTTCTGCTGCGGCTGCGGCTGCCCGGGCGCCGGCGTCCCGCGGATGCTGCCCTCGTCGAACTGATCCACCAGAAAGCGCACGCGGCCGCCGGTGGCGAGGTTTGGCACCCCGGGCGGCGCGGCGCCGGGCGGCGCAAGGGTCACTGCCGCGGCGGCGGCGGCCTGGCGGGCGTTGGGGTCCTCAATGTGTATCGAGTGCACGAAGATGTCGCCGAGGCCGCTGATGGGGAGCGAGACGAGTGTGTCGTCGGGCATCTCGTCGTACGTGCTCAGGTCGTCCGGGCGGCGCCGCTGCTGCTGCTGGAAGCCGCGCCTGGCCACTCTGGCCGCTCTGGCCGCTGACGCCGCTGCCGAGGCTGTCGCTGCCGCTGCGCTGGCGGACGGCCTGCAGCTGCAGGAAGCGGCGGCGCTCGCCGGCGGTGGTGAGCAGGTGGGTCGCCATGACGAAGCCGAAGCCGCGCAGAGGATTGTACCGCTTCACGCGTCCCTCGTACCACGCGCCGGGCACGTAGTGGATCGCGGGGTCTACCAGCGCCGCCCCCGACTGTTGTTGTTGGTGGAGGTTGTTGTTGTTGTTATTGTTGTTGTTAGCAGCGCTGTTAACCCCTGAAGCGACGTTGCTGCTCTCCTTCGGCTCCTCAGAAGCGCCGTTGTGCCGACTCGACTCTCCCTCGGTGGTGTCGTCCGCCGCGCCGGAGCCGGGCAGGAGCTTGAAGCTGGGGAGGCCGCGGGTGAGGGTGCTGTCGCCGGCGGTGTTGCCCAGAGCGGCGAGGCGCGCAACGTCCTTCTCGCGGAAGGTGGCGGTGTCGCAGAGAGCGTCGCCCGCCTCCTCCGCGCCCGGCGTCGCGTCAAAGCGGCGGTTCGCCGCGAGCATCAACTCATCCTGCTGCTGCTGTGATTGCGTTTGCATGCCGTTGTTGCTGCTGCTGCTGTTGTCCCTCTGATGATGGTGGTGCTGGTGCTGTGCTGCTGGAGGCGGCCGGAGAAGGAGAGAACCGACTCCCCGCAGCGGCTCATCTCGGAGGCGCCGCGGCTGGCGTCGTCGACCAGCACCTCGTCGCCGTCGCTCTCCTCCTCCTCCGAGCGGAAGTCAATGAGCGGCCCGTCGTTGTCGGCGGCCGCCTCCGCCTCCGCCAGCGCGGGGTCCGCGTACGCCGGCGCGCGGCGCTGCTGGTCGCCGAGCTGCATGCCGATGGGGTTGCGGGCGCTGGCGGAGGCGCCGGTGCCGTTGATGTTGATGTTCATCCCGGGCGGACGCAGCGCAGCGCCACCGCCACGCCGCCGCCGCCGCCGCCGAGCACCAGCGAGTGCGAGTACGAAGGCGAGGAGCGGATGCTGAGCACGCTGCCGCCGCCAAACGCAGCCATCTGCCCGCCCGCCGGTGCGCCGCCGGGCACGACCTTGCCGCTGCCGCTGGCGGCCTCGGCGCTGCTCCGGAGATGGCCGCTGCTGCTGCCGGCGACGCCATCGGTGTTGGGCAGCGCCGCCACCGACATGAGGCCCAGCGGCGCGCCGGGCTGCGGTATGTTGATGCTGCTGGAGGGCGAGGCGGACATGCTGAGGTGCGCGTAACGGTGCTGCGCGCCGCCGCCGCCGCCGCCGCCGCCGCGGGGGGTGACGCTGGCGGAGTGCACGCCGCCGCCGCCGCTCGGTGAGGAGGGCTCTCCTGTTGCCGCCGCTGCTGCTGCTGCTGTTGTCGATGCGCCGCCGCCGCCTGCCTTGTTGTCTGCCGGCGACTGCGTCCCCGGGCGCAGGACGGTGTAGAACTGCGGCTCGCTGCCGCCGCCGAGCGCCGCGGTGGAGGCGGAGAGCCAGATCGCGCCGCTGCTGATCTCCGTCGCGAGGGCGCTGGAGGAGTCGCCGTTGATGCTGCTCGCGCACTTGAGTGGCGGCTGCTGCTGCTGCGTGTGCGACGGCTGCCGGCTCTGCTGCTGCTGCTGCTGCTGCTGTGGCTGATGGTGCTGGTGGTAGTGGGTGACGGGGGTGCCGCCGGCGAGGCCCTGGTTGAAGCTCAGAGCGCTCATGCTGACGCTGCTGTGCATGTTGATGGGGTTCGGGATGCTGCTGGTGCTGGCGCTGGCGGGGAGGGCGTTGCGGCAGGTGGGAAGGCTCCCGGAGGCGGAGGCACCGCTCGCGCGCAGGTTGTGCGTCGCGACGGTGCTGAAGCTGCTGCTGTTGCTCGCTGGCTGGTGGTGGTGGTGGTAGGCGTGCGCGCGCCGTACGGCGTCATCGGAATCTTGGCGGTGTTGGGCGAGGAGCCGGGCGCGTACAGAGGCTGCGGCTGCGACTGTGCGAGCGCGTGCGGGGCGGCGGCGGCGGCGGTGCCGGAGGGTGCCACAAAGCTGTAGGTGACGCCCCCGCTGCTGTCGGCACTGGACGGCGGCGGGTACGTTTGTCGGACCATCTGCTGCGGCGACGGGTGCGACTGCTGCTGGTGGTACACGTAGTGTTGGCGGGGCGTGGAGAAGCCGAGCGGCGGAGGCACCGGCGAGGGCTCACGCACGCGCGAGGGCGGCGGAGGGTGCTGCGCGTACACAAGCGCCAGCGGCTGCTGCTGTTGCTGCTGCTGATGCTGGACTGAGCCGGAGGCGGCAGCCATCACATACCCCCGGGCGCAGCCACCACATGGTGATACTGTTGCTGCTGTTGCTGTTGTGGCTGCTGCTGAACTGACGCTGGTCACCCGCGCCCGGGGAAGCAATGTAGTAGATGACTGACCCGCCGTTACTACCTGCCGGCGGCGGCGGCGGCGGGGGCAGCTGCACGGGGTGAGACTGTGTGGTGGGACCTGTGGTCTGCACAAGATACACGGGCTGTCCGGCCTGCGCCCCGCTGGGGGCGGTGGAGGTGGTGTAGATGGCTTGGTAGCCGCGGCCGTCAGGAGTCGAGACGTAGTAGCTCATAGCGAGAGTTCTGAGGAAGTTATATCAGTAAAGTAAGGCGGTAAGCCACGGAAACGTACGGGAAAAGAATGCAATGTGGAGTAGTCCTCTGTATAGCGGAAGAAGATCGCCTTGTTTCAAGAAAAAGAATGGCTTTCTTACTTCAAAATAGTGAAGAAGAGAAGCTGAAAATAATTTCAGACTAGCTATTGCACTCTTAGTTGGACGCGCTATTGCGTAGAAGATATTTAAATGAGAAAGTACTCTTAGAAAATCGTCAATGTCTCTTTCTTTACGTTAATAAGGAAATAAAAAGCGTTCGAGAAAAAGACGTGGTAGGTTTTTTCGGTTTTCTTACTTCTCACTACTGTCTACTTAAAAAGAAACAACTAGTCACTTTCAATAAAGGAAAATAAAGGTCACACACACGTCTGCTGTGTCGAGTAAGTGTGCCTTGTACAGTACGAAACTGAAAGATCTTTTTGATAGAAAATAGTTAGAGAGGGAAAAGAAACTTTGAGAAGCAATCGCAGACAGATCTTTTTATATACAGAGACGCTGCCGACGCTACAACAAGAAAAAACAAAAAAAATAATAGTAATAACGTTGGCAAGTACGCGTGAAAGAGAGTCAAGAGAGGTAGAAAAGGAGCCGTGAGAATGCGAAACGAATGAGTGAGAGAGAGAGAGAGAGAGAGAGAAATGTAGACTTGATTATTGATAATCAGGTTTGCGCGAGGTAACAACGGTTCGCTCTGCTTTTTCTTTTTATTCCTGTTTTGCCTCACTTGTTGAATTACAATATAATTGACAACTACTAAAGCAATAAAAAAAAGTAAGAATGAGAGAGAGAGAGAGAGAGAGAGAGAGAGAGAGAGTGAGTGACAGGAAGATAAAAGGGATGAGTCAACAGTTAGGCGCAGGAGACCTCTTTGCTGTGTTGTTGGCGTGTGTGATTAAGTGATGGGAGGGGAGAGAGAAATAATATGCTAAACCAGAGTAATTATTTCCTTGTAGTGCGTACGAGTGGTTGCGAAACGAATACTTCTTTAAAAGAATAGAAAATCAAAAACAAAAAGAACAAAGGAGGTAATGAATAGTGTGAAAAAACACAAGAGGAAAATAGAAATGTACAAGAAGGATAGGAATAATACACGAATTTAGAGAAAGAAAAAACAAAGGACTATTAAATGAGAAGGAGAAAGGGAAATGAAAATAGCGAATGAGAATCACAAGTGAATCAGTGAAGTGAATCAGTGAGATAGGAAGAGAAACAAAGAAGAGGAGAGAGCAAGGCTTTATTTACTTCGAACACACACACACAAAAAAAAAAACACACAAAGAGCGAACAAAAAAAAAAGAACAGTGAGGGAGTGAGAGAGAGAGAGAGAAGAGAAGATTTTTTGAAAACACAAGGCAGGGAAGAGGAGGGAAGAAGAAAATAGAGGACTTCAACAAGAAATCAGAGATGTATGGAAGGGGGGGGGGTGAATTGAAAATTGCGGGGAAATGAGTGTGAGATGACGGACAAAAATAAAATAAAGAATGCGAAACGAATATACAATGAGAGGAAAAGTAAAAAAAAAAAAAGTGAGAGAAGTGAGAGAATGACAGGAGAAAATAATAATTATGATGATAATAATAATAAACAGTAATTAAAAGATGAATGAATGAATTGTGATTCTGTAATCTTCTCTTATACGCACCTTTTTCTTATTATTTCGAAAGAAAAAAAAAGGCAAAGAGTAAAAAAAAGAAGAAGGCAGAATCACACACACAATATAGGGACGTAAGAAGGAAAATGGATGGACGAAGAGGGGAGAACGCAATGCAAATAAAAAAAGAAAAAGGAGGAAGACAGAGACGGAATCTGATGAGAAAAAGGGAAGGAGAGCACAAAGAAAATATATACAAATGAATGGTTGAGAATACAGAAAACAACAACGAAAAAGTGATAATCGTAATTATTTTTTTTTCTGTTGTTGCTTTTCCGTTTTCTGCTTCCTTTTATTATGAGAAAGGTTTCGAAAAATAATAAAATAAAACTTTATATACTAGCTTTCTTTATTTTTGATGGAAATAGAGCTATGAGCAAAACGCAATGCTAAAACAAGCAAAAACAAAGAGAGCTTCAGAAGAAAAAAAAAACAGAAATAAAGAAAGAGATAAATGAAAGGAAGAGGGACTTCAAAGTTAAAGTACTTATATATATTATAGAAGGTCCAAAGAACTGCTAGTTACGTTTAACTGGTGTATTGTGGCCATGAGAAAAAAAAACAGAGAGGTGTGAAGAGGGGGGGGGAAGAAAGTTGAGAATAGAATACTTCTTCTGGGAGAGAGAGTGGAAACATTTCAAGTTCACAGCACACATACAGGCAAAGGAGCCTTCAGATGAGGATGGCATGAATATCAACTTTCATACATGTTATAGCAGTACTAGCATATACACCAATTACATATGATCAGTAGAAGAAAAATGAATAAAAGAAACGTACTCTAACGACAAGAAGCATTGTGAAGATAATAAAAACCAGGGAAGAAGAAGTGGAAGGAAAATGCATAGCGGAAAATCAAAAACAAAGAGTACTGTGATGAATCTGAAGAGAGTAGGCAAAGAAAGTGTCGAGCACAAACACTTCATTTTGTAATGAGATATTCTGAAAAGAGCAATAAGAGGAATCATAACGTGTGAGTGTTCATCATATATATAGAGCACTCATGCTTTAGACACAAATGATGCTACCGCAGCGCTGACACACAGCGGTGGCCGCCGCCTCTGCATCGCTTTCCTCGTTTTCGTTTTCGCTTCCCTTGCCGTCCGTATCCTCAGACTCGGCCGCCTGGTAGAGGGCCTGGAACTCTCTGTTGTGGGCGATCAGCTGTGCCTTCAGCTCCGCCACGCGCCCGCGCAACTCCCGCACGCGGCCGTCGTGGGCCTCCGCCTCCGCCGCCAGCGCCGCCGCCGCCGCCTGCAGCTCTGCCTGCTCGCTGTCCTGGGGACTGCCCTGCGAGGCCTCGCGAGCCTCCGCCGACACGGCCGCGGCCGCATCGCTGGTGGGTGGTTCCTCCCCCTCCGCCGCCGCAGCTGTTGGCAGCCCCGAGACGCCCTGCAGCCGCCGCCGCTCCGCCTGAAGGTCCGCCAGGCGCGCGCGCAGCGCGGTTATCTCTGACTGCGTCTGCGCCAGCTGCGCCTGCCGGCCCCGGGCGGCCGCGCGCAGCGCCGCCAAGGTGTCCGCCGTCGTCTCTGTGCTGCCGCCCGTGTGAGGCGGCGCCCCCGCACTCGCCATGTTGTCTGTACTGTTGGGGTTGTTGCCGCGTGTGCCAGCGCCGGCGGGTCCCCGCGCAAAGCACGCCGCCAGCTCCGTCTGCAGCCGCGCGCTGCGCTGAATGTACGCGGCGAGGCCCTCCGCCATCACGCGCTGGTCCAGTTCGCCCAGCTCCGCCTCCCGCTGCTCCCGCGGCCGCCGCGACTCGGCCGTCTGTTTCTGCAGCTCCGCCAGCGCCGCCCGCGCGCCCTCCGCCGCCCGCCCCGCGCGCGCCCGCTCCCGCCGCAGCGACTCCAGCTGGAAGAGGCGCGGGTAGTTGCGCGTGCGGTCGCGGCGGAGCGCCTCGTTGGCGGCCTCCGCCTCACGCAGCCGCGCCTGCAGCGCCCGCAGCCGCCCCACGTCCGCCGCCAGCAGCGCCTTGGACTCCTCCAGCGTGCTCTGGAACTGCGCCAGCGCCGCGCGCGCGTCGGCGTCGGCGAGTGACTGCATCGAGAATTGAGGGTGGGAGAGGTTATACACGAGATTGTGTGTTTGCGTTTGTGTTCTATTCTTTTGTTACTGTTGTTGTTGTTTTGTGAAAGTCGATTGTCAACGTATCTTTGTGTAAAGCTGTGGATAATATGATAACAGCTTACTTCTTCAGTTTAGGTGATGAGATAATAAAGTGGATAGCGATGAGAGAAGAGAGAGATTCTGCGACCAGAAAGAGAAGATAGAAGTAAAGCGCTGTCTGGTGAAGAGTAGTTTATGTGAAAAATAAATAAAATAGATGATGATAAGCTGTGAGATTGAAATGTCTGAATGGAAAGGAGTGCAAGAAGGAATATAGCGAGAGGAGGAGAGAGAGAGAGAGAGTGAGAAGAAGACGATTGAGTGACAAGAATGGTGCCTGCAAATTCAACGGCAGCCAATCGCAATAATAATAACACGCATCAGAGGGACGGTGCAAGCAATAATGAAGTGGAAGCTGACAAGAATTAGTTTCCAGAGAGAAAAAATATAACTATTTCAACCACAACACGTACAAGCAAACGTATTTCTGCTTCAGTCAGTTCTGGTTTTCTTTTCTATTCTTTAGAAGGTGGATTGACTTGCGTTGAGCTTTACACTCATCTATGACATGACTATGAAGGTGCAAGTCAAATAGTGTTCAAATGACTGCCCATTTTTAGAGAGAGAGAAAAATATAGAAATGAATTTATTCTTAGAATTGAGAGAGGGAGAGAAAAAAGAGTTTAGCAAAATCTAGAATATTTTCCCAATTCGTGGAAAAGAACTGAGGGATGACGAAAGGGAGTAGTTATAATTAGCAAATATCTAAAAGAGGCGGTCACGAGTAAATGTTTCCAAAAATGAGTAAAAAGACTAAAACAAATCAAAGAGAAGAGAACCTTCACACAATCTCAACAACAACCCCACCGCCGCGGAGCTCCACGACAGGAAACAGTGTTGGCGACAGCCGCACACGACTAAAGGCAATGCTGCCGCGAGCCAGCTCCACCGCGGCCCCAAGTTCCCGGCCGGACGCATCAGCGGAGGAGGGGGAGACGCCGCCTCGCGCGCGAGCGACATAGTGCATCGCGCGCCCCTCCACGTCCAGCAGACACGTCACCATACTCGCCCTCCGCCAGGCCGCGGCCGGGGGCACCCGTGATAGGCACCTGAAAAGGGCGCTGCGGCTGCTGGCGGATGTAGCGCGCCTGCCGCGCGGAGGAGCGCCAGGAGGGGCGAGCGACGGCAGAGGGGGCGGCGGCGGAGGCGTCGTCCCCGCCGTCGCTGCCCTCCCGCACGGTGACGGTCTCTTCCCCCTCCCGGCGCCCTCCGGAGGGCCCGTACAGAGTGCCGCCCAGCAGCCCGCAGCAGTAGCTGCCCTCGTAGGTGGCGCAGATCGAGTCGTCGTTGCTCACCTGAGAGGCCGCAGACGCACCGCCCGTCGCTGTGTCGGTGGCGCCTCCCGCGATGTGTTTCTCCATTGGGATGTAGCGGTCGGCGAATCCCATGAAGATCTCACACTCGGGTGCGTCGCTTGCCTGTCGTGGCTGCCCGGCAGCGGCGGCAAAGGCGCGGGCGCCGCCTCCTCCTGGGAGCGCCACGATGCGGATGGAGAAGCAGTAGCAGCCGTGCAGGAAGCAGGAGACGGCGTCCTGCGGGAGGGCGGACGGCTCCAGACGGTCGAGGAGCCGCCGCCGGTGCGAGGCGTGCATGTAGTGCGAGAGAGACCCCAGACCCACCGCGAACCACACGCCGCCGGCGCCGCCTGCCTCGCTGGATAGTCGGCGGCCTTTAGCGGAGATGGCGAGTGTCTCCCCGCACGCCGCGAAGGTCAGCTCGGGAGGGCTCTCCAGCGTCACCCAAGCGGCGGCTGGTGCTGCCGCCGCTTCTTCTTCTTTTGCTGCGTTGGCGGCGCCCGCCCCTGACTGCGAGGTTGGCTGAGGGGCGTTTCGGCGATCGTTGTTCGGGTGGGTCGCCTTCTGTGGTTCAGTAGGTCGAGACGGCTGCTGCGGCGCGTGCGGAGGGGGCGACATCGACTTGGTGTGGTGGTAGCGTCCGCCACCCTCGCGGTAGTCCAGCCCGCTGTCGTCGGTGACTGGAATGGTGTTGGCGGTTTCGTTTCCTATATTGTCCTGCCGTATACTGTTGTCGTTGTTGATATTGTTATTGTTTGCGTGCGTGTCAGCGCTGTCACCGGGGACTCTGCGGAGCGGTGACCGGCCCACTTCGGTGCGCAGAGGCGAGCGCAGACCGCGGGACGCGCCACTGGCGTTTGTGCCATCAGTTTTGCCGTTGAAAACGTTGTTAGTGGGGTCTCGGCGGTAGTTCCTCTGTGCGGTGTTGTTGTTGTTGTTACCGTTATTGTATTCGGCGCCGCGGGGAGTGGCGGCAGCGGAAGCGGAAGCGGAGGGGCTGTAGCGCAGAGGATTCACGCGACTGTCGAAGTTGTCACTCTCAGGGCCGTAGTACATATTTCTAGGGGGGCCTGACCGCTCTACTGCCGCGGCGGTGGTGGCGGTGGTGGCAGCCGAAGAGGGGTACGGCTGGAGCGGCTGCTGCTCGCGCAGTCGGTGGGGGGAGTAGGGCTGAAGGGCGACGGAGGTGGTGGGCTTGCGCTGATACACCTGCGCGGTTGCGGCGCTGCTGCCACCCTCAGCGCTGACGCCACGCCCGGCGCCGTTGGCATCAGGGGTGTTGTTGTCGTCGTTGACTTGACCCTTGTAGTGAGTATTCATCTCCTTGTCGTTGATGTTATTGCTGTCGTCGTACGGATGACGCTGCTGCTGGAGTGGGGTGAATGACATAGGCTGCCCGGGGCTCCTCCGTTGTCGTCCCTACTATTCAAAAAGAGGTTGCGCTCGGTGTCATTGGCGGGGGAGCGGTCGCGGCTCTCCCGCTGCGCCTCCGCCGAGACCGCCGCGTGCAGCTGGCCGTACCTTCGCTGCAGTTCCACCACCTCGTCCTCCACCCGCCGGCGGTAGCTGCGCTCCCGCTGCAGCTCGCGGCGCAGCAGTTCGCTGTTGTCCCGCAGGTACGCGTTCGACTCGCGGAGAGACGTGATCGCGACCGCCGTCACGCCGCCGTCCTCGGCGGGTAGGCCGCTGTCCTGACGGCTGGCACTGTGGCCAGACCACCGAGGCTCGACGGCGGCAGCGGCAGTAGTAGTATTAGTAGTAGTAGCGTTTGTGCGCTCCTCCAGCCGGGCAATGCGCTCCTCCAATTGCGCCTTCTCTTGACGTAACTGCTGAACTTGCTCGGTCAGATGAGCGGCAGTGGCGGAGGGGAGGTGTTTCCATTGTCACCAGCGTCCCGCTCTCCCTGTGTTGCGTCGTCGTCTGTGGAGCGCTTTCTGCTGTTGTGACTGCTATTGGTGTGAGCGTCGCCGACCACTCTCATGTTGTAAATGTTCGCCAGCCGCTCGCGCTCCTCCTCCAGCGCCAGCACGGTGTCCTCCAGCTGCGCCTTCTCCGCCTCCTCCCGCCGCAGCGCCTCCTCCAGCTCGCGCACGCGCGCCGACAGCGCCTCCGCATTGGCCTCTGCCGCCTCCGCATGCGCTTGCGCCTTTTGCTCGTGCTCCAGCTGCCTCTGAAGCGCCGCGCGCGCCTCCGCAGCCTCGTCCAGCTCTTTTGTGAGTCGCTCCTTCTCGCGTTCCAACGCGTCCAGCTTGGTGGCGAGGACCTTATTGGCGCCGCGCTCGGCCTGGAGCTTCTCCTCCACTAGCCGCTGCTGCCGCCGCGCCGCCAGCGCCTCTGCCAACAGCCGCTTCTGCTCCGCCTCGGCGTCCGGCGCGGGCTGCGAGCTGCTGCGGCGGCCGCGGCCTGACGCCACTGACGACTGTCTCGAAGCTGCTGCCGCCGCCCCTTCCTTGTTGGGCGAGCTGCTGCTGCTATTTTCGGCTTCACGCTGTTTGCGGGCCTCCGCCTCTGCCGCCTCCTTCTGCATCCGTATGTTCTCAGCGGCCAGTTCGCTAAGACGTTCCTTGAGCCTCTCGATCTCCGTCAGCAGGCGCTCCTTCTCCTCAGAAGAGGCTTCCTCGCTGGCGCGCAGCCGCTCTACCTCCCGCCGCAGCACCTCGCTCTCCTTCGCAGCCGCCGCCGCCGCCGCGGAGGCCTTCTCCTGAGCTTGCGCCGCCCGCTCTTCGGCCCTCGCAGCCGCCGCTTTTGCCTGCTCATCCGCCTTGGTGCGCGCGGCCTCGCTCTCGGCCAGCGCCGCCTCCGCCGCGGTCAGCCTCTTGTGCAACAGCTCGCGCGTCTGCACCGACTCGGACCGCTCCGCCTCCAGCTTCTGCGCCAAACTCTTGGCGCGGGCGGCCTCCTCCTCAGCCTTGGCCTTGCTGCTCGCGGCCGCGGCGCGGGCGGCCTGCGTGGCATTGTTGGCGATCACCAGCTGCGACTCCAGCTCCGCCAGACGCTTGTAGTTCACCTCGCGGTCCTTCTTGCGCGCCGCCGCCTCCTCCTTCTCCCGCGCGGCGGCCGCTTCGGCCAGCTTCTGCTTCTCCTCAGCGTGTTTCGCCTTCACTTCGTCCAGTGCCGCAGCCGCCTTGGCCGCCGTCGCCTCCAGCTCTGTCCGGAGGCGTTTCACCTCTGACGCTAGCTCGTCGCGCTCGGCAGCGGCGGCGGCGGTGCTTTCCTGCGCAGCGCCCTCCCGCAGCTGACGGGCCTCCGCCTCCGCCTCGCTTAGTTTCTTTTGCAACTCTCCGAGAGCCTCTTGGTGCTCCGTCTTCAGCTTCTGCAGCGCCGCCTCCGACTGGGCGCGGGACTCCGACAGCTCCTTTTCTAGTTTCTCTACCGCAGCCGCCTTTTCCTTTCCCTCAGCCAGCCGCAGCGCCACCTCCCGCTCCACTTGCTTGCGGCCGCTCACGATGGCGTCGGAGAGCTTCCGCTGCGCCTCGGCTGTAGACTCGCTGAGGGACTTGGCGTGCTGCTTTTCGAGGTCGCTCTGTAGCGCGGACAGCTTCTCCGCGTGCTCCTTTTCTAGTTGTTGTTGTATCGCCTGCTTGTGCTCCTCGTCGGTGTTGGCTGCCGTCTGAAGCTTGTCGATGGTGGACTTGGCCGCAGCGAGCTCCGCCTGCAGTTTTTGAACTTCCTCCTTCTCCTTCTTCAGTTCCTCCGCCTGCGCCTTGCTGATCTCCTGCGCCTTCTTCGCGGCGGCGGCGGCGGCGACGGCGGTCATGTCGGCCTCAATGCTGGCGCGGCGGCTCTGCTGCTCCTCCTGCTTCGCCTGCTCCTGCGTCAGGCTCTCGAGGCGCTCTGTGAGTGCCGCGTTCTTTTGCTTGAGCAGCTCGACCGACTTCATCTGCGTCGTGAGGTCCTTGATGAGCTGCAGCTCCTTCTGCTCGCGCACCTTGACGGAGCCGCGCAGGCGCTCGATCTCGGCGTTCTTGGCGGCCAGCACGGCAGCCGCATTCGTCTGGTCGGCGCCGCGCGCGCCGCACCGCGCGCGTCCGCCGGCGCTGCCGTGCTGTCACTGTTCTTCTGCGGACCCTGCGACATCGAATCAGCCGCGCTAGCAGCCTCCTCCTTCGCTTTCTGAAGAGCTTCGTTATCCTGCTGAAGCTTGGCGATGCTTGCCTGCAGCTTCTTGAGCTCGTTGGCGTGCTCCTTTTGTGTGGCATCCATCCTTTTCTTGTTCTCCTTCTCGGCCGCTGCCTTTTCCGCGGCCGCTTGCTGCAGAGCCTTGGTTTTCTCCTTTAGTTTTTCCTGCTCCTCCTTGAGCTGCGCCTTGAGCTGTTTCGCCTCCTCCTCGCGCTGCTCTGCTTTCTTCTCCAGCGCCTCCAGCCGCCGCGCCGCCGCCGCCGCCTCCGCCTTGGCCGCGCGCGCGTCCTTCTCCAACTCGCGCAGCTTTTCCTCCAGCGCTTTGCGGGCGTCGCGGTCGGCGGCCCTCTGCGACTCGGCCTTTTCCTGCAGCTTGTTAAGTTGCTCCTGCAGCGCCGCCTTGTCCTTCTCAAGAGCCGAGATTCGCTGTTTGTCTGCTGCTGGCGCTAGCGGGGGTGCGTTTCCTTCGAGGGGTGTAGCGCCACCGCCGCGGGGTGTGCCCGGAACGGAGCTGCCGCGGCTGGGCGGCCGGGAGGCGTTGGTGCTCGGCGCGCCGCTGTTCAGTTTCGCCGTCACCTTCTCCACCTCGCGCTCGAGGCGGCCCTGCGTCGTTTTGGCCTCCCGCAGCGAGGCGCTCAGCTTGGCGATCTCCTTCTCCTTGTCGCGCAGCGCCTTTTGAGCCTCCGCGCGCGACTCCTTCTCCTTGGCCGCCTTCTCCTCGAGCTTCGCCAGCCGCTCCTTCTCCTTCTCCAGTGCCCTGCGTTGGGCCTCCTTCTCTTTCTCCAGCGCCTTCTGGTGGGCTTCCTTTTCCTTTTCGAGCGCCTTGCGTTGCGCCTCCTTCTCCTTGAGGAGCTGGGCCATGGTCATGGTGCCCTCGCCGCCGGCCGCGGCCGGGTGCTCAGAAGAGGCAGCAGGCGCTTTCGCTGGGATGGGGCGTGGGCCCTTGGGTGCTGCCGCGGCGGCCGCAGGTAGTGGACACCGTGGTGGGGCTCTCCAGAGGAATGTAGGAGCTGGCGCGCAGAGGGGCTGCCGCCTTCTTGGGAGCTGGGTCATCCGAGGCCGTTGTCGCCTTTGACGCGGGAGTGGAGGCTGTGGGCTTCTGCGTTTGGGAGGCCTCCGTGTGCGCGTGGCCGCCCTTGTTCTCCTCCTTCGCCTTGCCGTTGTTACTAGACTCTTTCCCGCCAGGTGCGGTGCCGGCACTGGCCGTATTTTTCTTCTTCTTGTTCTTCCCGTCCGGCGTCGTTTCGGCCGAGCTCGCTGCCCTTGAGCTGGCGCGCCGCTGCTTCTCCTGCTCTAGCGCCTCTCGCTTCTTCTTGAGCTCCAGCAGCCGCTGCTGCCGCTGCCGCTCCTGTTCCTGCTGCATCTGCTGCTGCTGGGCGCGCGGGCTGGGCGGCTGGGGGACGCTGGCCCCGCCGCCGCCGCCGGCAGTGGCCTCCGAGCCCTCGCGGCTGTCGGCGCCGCTGAGGCTGAGGCTCTCACTGCGGCGGCGCTGCTGGTTGATGCCGCTGCGCGCGGCCTCGGCGCTCGCGACGCAGAGGAGAAAGAGCGTCTCCTCATTCTGCGCGATGACGGCGCGCTCGCGGGACTCGGCCTTGAAGAAGTCCATCTCCTTCATCAGACGCGCCTCCGTCTCCGTCGGGGAGGCCTTGGCGGCGGCGGCGGCGGCAGTGGCGGCAGTGGCGGGGGTAACTGCCTTCTTGTTGTTGCTGCTGCCGTCGCCGCTGCTCTTCTGACTTGGCTTCTCGGCGCTCGTTTCGACAAAGTCGCCCGCGAGGGAGCGAGCGGTGCTGCTTGGGACCGCTGCGCCGGCGGCTTGTTTGCCCGCCTTGGGCGGCGGCGGCGTCGCCTTCACCGCGTCGCGCGGGGTGGGGGACGGCGAGTCGCTCGGTTTCGGCGCTGCCGTCGCCGCCGGCTGGGCCGCCCCTTTCCCTGTGGGGCTGGGGCTCTTTGGCTCGAGTGTCGTGTCGGCGCTGCTGTTGCCGGCCGACGGCGGCAGCCGCGCGCTGGGCGTGCTGGCGGGCGAGGCGGCGCCGGCTGCGGCTGCTGAAGCGCCGCGTGTCGATGGGAGAGTCGCTCTCCGGCGACGCCGACTGTCGCTGGTATGGCGACTGCTGCTGCTGCTGTTGCGTTGGTGAGGGCGAGTTGCCCGTGGCAGCGGCGGCCTTGGCGGCGGCCGCAGCGGCAGCGGAGGAGGAGGAGGGCGGCGGCGTCTTCTTGAGTGAGGGAGGCGAAGAGCACACAGAGGTGTCAGTGGTGGGTGGGGGCGTTTGCTGAGTATCCGCCGGCGCCCCTGTCGTTTTAGCGGTGTTTGCTGTTTTGGGAGGCATTGGAGTGCAGCCGATTCGCGAGGAACAAGAGAGAGAGAGAGAGAGAGAGAGAGACAGTGGTGCGCAAAGTGCGTCTACACGGCAGAGCCCTCCAAGACTATATGAAAACAAAAAACGGGAAAGACGCAAAAATCACCCCTATCACTATTGCACGTATTTTTTCTAGACGGCAAGTGAAAACGAAGAATAGATAATAGAAAACAGTATTCCTTTCTATCTATGCTGGGCAAGGTCTATGAAATGAGATGAAATACAAAGATTCCTTACAGATATGTGAAATGACCAGGGGAGAGGGATAATGACTCACAAAGAGGAGCTGATTTGAAGCATCTCGCATGGTACGCTATGACGAAAAATCAAGATAAGAATAACACGTTTGAAATGTAAAATGAAGGAGATAACGAAGTCTTGAAGCATGGTCAGATCGATACATTGACTGCCCGCCGTTATGGTCTAACGTAGCTTCGCTAAAAGACAAGATCAAGTTTATTTCAGAGCATAAAAGAAAGCTGCTAGGTCCTTGTCAGATGCGTCACGTACATGCTTTGAGTGTGGAGTTCCATTAGTGATAAATTTTCGTCTATTAATATGCACAGTGGTAGTAGGAGAAGAACACATGATAGGAGGTGATGTAAAAACAAGCATTTGAACAGAGGGGTCCATGTTAGGAGAGAAAGAAAAGAGAGGGGGAGATGTTGTCTGTAAGGTAAAAGAATCAACACGCACCGATGCTAGAAAATCACTTTAGTGGCGTACACAAAAAAAAGAGCAGTGGCGTTGATACCAGACGTAATGACAATGAGCGCACAAATTATATGATACATCTCGTAAAAAAGCGTGAGAGAGCGAGATAGGTAGAGAGAGAGAGAGTGAGAGAGTGAGAGAGGGGGGGAACAGGAAGGGAGAGCTGATGATCGCGTGCTTTATGCGCGAAGGGGTACAAGAGGAGACACCGACTTCAGCGCCAATCAAAAGAAAAGGAAAAGATAGAAATACAAAGATTGTAAAAAGGTGTCTAATTCTTCCTCACAGCTCCATCCCCACGTCGTCGTCGGCGGTCTGCCGGGCGCGGGCGGAGGGAACGCGCTGGAGGTCGCCGGGCGTCTGCGCATACTCATTCTGCGACGGAGGCACAAACTTCACGGAGCCGCGGCGCGACAGACGGCGCCGAGGAGCCGCCCCCTCCTCCTCCGTCGGGCTCTGGACTGCCTGCGGGGAGTTGTTGGGCGGCGCCGACGGCGGAGGAGAGGCAGAGGCGCCGGGGCCGTAGAAGCTATCGTTGGGTTTCGGTGAGCCCCAGAATGACGCAGGCACGCCGTAGGGCTCATAACGTGAGGGCGGCAGCGGCTGCGGCGAGTTGTGTGGTGCCGGCGTCTGCGGAGACACTGCGGAGGGTGGCTGAGTCGGCGCCGCTGCAGGTGGCGCGTAGCCGCCGGTGGCGGGAGGGACAGCGGGTGGGAAGGCGTAAGGCGGAGGAGCCATGTACGGGTTGGCGGCCGGTGCCGCGGCCGCTGGCTGCTGCTGCGGAGCGCGCTGCGAGTGCGGTAGCTGCGTTTGCGAGCTCCTGTTCAGGTCAGATGCGCGGCGGCTCGCCTTGGGCGCCACAGCCGAGTCGGCGGCTGGCGCGCTCCGGCGACTGCTCCCGCGCTGCAGATTCGCAGCGGACTGAGTTCCCACAGGGATTGCAGCCGCATCGCTTTTGCCGGCGGTTCCCTCGGAAGTATTCTTCTCCTCCTCATCCTGAGCCGCGCCACACGCGCAGCAGGCGCCGCAGCACCCGCAGCAGCACAGCACGACGATCAGGATGATCAGCAGCACAATGACACCAGCGCCCACACCGATGATAAGGTACGCCCACCACGGCCATCCGCTGCTGCCACTGTCACCGGTACTACTAGTGTTGTCCTCCTCATCCGGCGCTGGTGCGTAGCACGCGACGTAGGCGGTGCCGGCGGTGGGGGCCGCCGCGGCGTGCCACCCGCGCTCCCGCAGCTGCACCGCCAGGCGGTCGCCCTCGGAGCCGGCGGGGTCCGCCGCCGACGCGTCCCACATGGCGAACGACACCGGCGTGCCGTCGCCCCACACCCACGCGCCGCCGCGCCGCGCAGCGTTCAGATACACAAAGGTGTCGACTGCCGGGATAGACGGCGCCGCCCGGTTCTCCAGGTAGGCCCGCGCCAGCGCCGCCTCCAGCGTCTTCTGCTCAGCAGCACTTCGCACCATCATCGGGGAGGCGCCGGCACCACAGGCATCGGCCTCTGCGGCAGAGACAAACGAGCTGCTCGCGCTGAGTGACGCGGCCGCGCGCGTTGGGGCGGCCTGGTAGGGTACGAGAGTAACGTTCCCCTTGGAGGGCACCACAGACGACGGCTGGCACATGACGTGCGTGACGCCCTGCCGGTTGACGGACTTCCACGCAAGCTGAATCGGCGCGGCGCCCAGCGTCTCCTCCGTTGTCACCGGGTCGTCGATCGCCGCCGGAGCGTACGACATGGTCCTGGTGGAGAGGTCGAACGAGTCCCACCGAAACACCCCGCTGCTCGGATCACGGACAGCCCCCATCACGCACCACTGGGAGTGGGCGATGGGCCCCGCCGCCGTACCTATACTCGTCGATATGGCCGTGCGAACCATCACGCGCATCAACTCGTGTTGCTCCACCTCATTCATGATCTGCGCCGCCTCGCCCGGGGCGTCGCCCAGCATGCAGTACGCCTTCACCACGGGCAGCGGCAGCGACGAGGGCGTGAACACCGGGACGGCGTACAGCCCCTTGTTGGTGAAGGGCTTGTCCAGCGGCTCGCATGCGATGCTTCTGTCGGAGCCCGGCGGGAACACCTGGAAGTTCTGCCACGCGCGACTGCGGGCGAGCCCGAGGATGTTCGTGTTGCTCTGCGTGTTCAGCATCGGGTATCCGGGGCTCCAGTTCGCGTACGTGCGCTCCGCGAACCCGGCGTCGCTGCTGAACTGCGCAGTCGTGAAAACGGCGCCGCGCGGCTCCTCCCGCTCGTCGTTCCACCGCCACGCGTTGCTGGACGCGTCGTAGCCGCCCCCGAGGAACACGTACTCCTTCACGCCGGACGTGTTGCGCAGAACCGCCGCCTCGAGTGCAAACTCCCGCATCGCCGTGCTGGGCTGCATCAGACGCATGTCGCGCGCCGCGCACTGCAGGAACGTCCCCCCAGCGTAGCCTCCCAGTGTTCCGATCCTAACGACGTCGAACACGACGATGGAGGACACCAGGTCTTCGTCCAGCGGCGAGCTGCTGCTCTTGCGGCACGCTACCGTGTTAAAACCGGGACTGGCCATCACTCCACTAAGGAGGTCTTGATACGCCGTACTCAGGTATGCAATTCCCATACGTGCGCTGGGAGGAAAACCCCACGTCGAATACGGTGCGTCTACGTTCGTGCCGTAAAACGTTTTGCCGGCGCCGTAGCGCGGAATCAGGTTGTCCTCATCGACCCACGTGAATGTGACTGTGCCGGCGGTCGGGGGAGACAGGTACCCGCTGCCGGTAGGTAAGCTGTAGTGGGAGTAGCCCGCCACAAACGCCGCATTCTTTCCGTCGCGGGTCAGTGCGGCCCTGATATTGTCGCGCGTGCCGGTGTTGTACACCGCCAGCGGGTACGCGCCGTTCATCAGACAGAGCGTCTGGAACCAGCCGTAGTAGGTGATGTCTAGCGGGAAGTTAGGGTCGTCGGCGCTCACCAGCAGGATATCACTCGTCGGCACTACCGTCGTCTCCGAGAGGGCCGCATTACTGAAAGGGAGGAGGGCAGCGGCGACGGCACACATGCACATAAAAGTAGTGAGGAAACGCGAGAAACACGGCCGCGCAGCGCTGTGTTGGCGCGGCATCAGCAGGCCGTGATGCATGCCGGCGTAAGCGTGGGGGAGAGAGTAAGATGGGAGAAAGAGAAAAAAAAAACTAAGAAGAAGAGTACTACGATGATCCAAAATCTCAAAGAGAAGAATAGGTGTGTACAAGCAGGTAAAGCAGTTGAATAGCGGGAAATTCAGCTTAATGTAAGCCAACACAATGCACTTTGTGCTCTTATAGATCTAATCAGTGAGGTGAGAAGGAGAGGGTCGAGGAGAGAAAATAGTGAATAGTGGAGAATATCAAAGAGAATAAGAAGTATCAGTGCTGAAGAGACACAGGGTGCGCATGGCGGTTGTCAGTTGAACATCAATTTCTTTGATGCTTCAGATACTGCAACTACAGGTCGGATCTACACGTCCACCAAACGTTAGAGATACTCAATCAGTGAGTAAAGCATCCCCTTTGAAACTCACAGAATAAAACTATCCCAAGGAAAAACAAGCATGTGCGTCTCTCACCAATGATCAAACTTTTTCTTCTGTACTCTTCTTCTTACACGCACATTAATGCGGAACTTTACGTTTCAGATTCCTGTTGTCATAAGACGTAAGACATGAGAGGAAGGAGGGGGGGGGGGACGCATCAACATATAGCGTCTGTTAAATACGGGAATTACCAATTTGTCTAGGGGGAAGGAATAATGAGCGTAGTGTAATGTGTGTATATAAAAACAAAAGGAATAAAATTGAAAAAAGGTTTGACAACGAAAGCATAATAAAAACACATGCGTATATATCATGAATACAAATGAGGCCACATCGTATCTCATGTCCAAAAAGGATGTAGTGTGCTGATAATTGAAAACGGAAAACATATTTGTTATATACAACAAAAAAGAAAGGCGAATAAGAAGGAATGAATCGTTTCCTGTACGAGTCCTTCGTCTTTACGTTCAAAGCAACTCTCAGAATTTTAAAAAAAAAAGACACAGATAAACCACTTGAAAGTAGTAAAAAGATATGCACAGTGAAAACTATTGGTCAAATATATACATGAAGAGCCATGTAGTGTTATTTCTTTGAAAATAATAAAAACAAAAGTTTGAAAAAAAAAACATTCGTCGATCTACTTCATTAGTTGAATGTCTTCAAACGTACGGCTAGTGACAAGTTATCTTGTTCGTGTCACGGTGCTTTGCATGTCACTTCCGTGATATTACACAATATAAAAGGAGAACAAAAGAGTAAAGCTGAAACCCATTGGAACAAGTCACAGCTCCATCACCAGATCGTCGTCGCCAGTCTGCGGGGCGCGGGCGGAGGGGACGCGCTGGAGGTCGCCGGGCGTCTGCGCATACTCATTCTGCGACGGCGGCACAAACTTCACGGAGCCGCGACGCGGAAGCCGAGATGGACTCGGACTCTGCGACGGCGGCGGCGCGGGAGAGGGCGTTTGGGTGGCAGAGGCGGGGGGCAAAGGGGCCGTGACGACGTTGGCGGTCGCGGGGGACGGGAGGTGCGGGTTATTGTTGCCGCCGAAAGACCCCGGCTGCAGCGGGTGGTTGGCAGCCGGCGGCAGCAGTGCGTACGGGTTGGGGGCTCCGGCGACTGGCGAGAGAGGACCCCGCGAGCCGCGCCGGGGGGAGGCCGCCTGCTGCGCTCCGGCCGGCGCGTCCGCCTGCGAGGGACGACGGCTCGCGCCGCCGACGCTCCCGCGCGGAGTACCGTCAGTGGGACGTTGAGAGCCGCGGCGGGGGGTGGAGGAGGAGGGCGGCGGCTGCTGCGGGCCTTGTATCGACGCATTCAAGTCAGAGGAGCCGCGGGTCGGCTTGGGCGCCACAGCTGAGTCGTCTGCCGGGAGACTCTTGCGACTGCTGCGGCGGTAGGAGTCGGCTGGAGACGGACTCCCAACAGGAACCACCGCCGTTTCCGCTTTCTCGGCATTGGCATCGGTCGAATCCTCTCCTCCTTCTCATCCTTCGCTGCGCCACACGCGCAGCAGGCGCCACAGCACCCGCAGCAGCACAGCACGACAATCAGGATGATCAGCAGCACAATGACGCCCGCGCCCAAACCAATGATGAGGTACGCCCACCACGGCCACCCACTACTGCCACTACCGCCGCTGCCAGTGTTGTCCTCCTCATCTGGCGCTGGTGCGTAGCAGGCGACGTAGGCGGTGCCGGTGGTGGGGGCCGCCGCGGCGTGCCACCCGCGCTCCCGCAGCTGCACGGCCAGCCGGTCGCCCTCGGAGCCGGCGGAGTCCGCCGCCGACGCGTCCCACATGGCGAACGACACCGGCGTGCCGTCGCCCCACACCCACGCGCCGCCGCGCCGCACGGCGTTCAGCAGCACCGGAGTGTTCACCCGGGGGAGAAGCGGGGAGTTGGGCTGCAGGAAGAACGCCCGCGCCACGGCCGCCTCCAGCGTCTTCTGTTGAGCAGCGGTTCGGACGATCATCGGGGAGGCGTCCGGTCCGCAGGCCTCCGCGTCCGCCGCTGAGACAGACGAGTTGCTCGCGTTCAGCACGCTGGCTGTGCGTGCGGTCTCAATGTCGTAGTGGACGATGGTCACGTTCCCCTTGGAAGGCGTCACCGACGACGGTTGGCACATGACGTGCGTGAATTCAGAGGACGTCGTGGTGGTCCACGCCAGCTGAGTCGGCACGGCGATCAGCACGGCATCCGTCGCATCGTCCACGATCGGCGCAGGCAAATAGGAGATGGGCGTGGAGGAGAGGTCAAAGTTATCCCAGGCGAAGGCGCCGGCGGCGGTCCGCGAGGCGCCGAGCATGAACCGTACCCTCACCGCGGTGGGCAGCGTGCCAACGCTCATGTCGGTGTTGTCCACCGCCACGCGTATCATCGCGCGCACCATCTCGTCGTTCTCCGCGTCGCTCATGATCTGCGCCGGCTCCCCGGGGGGGTCGACGAGCATGCACTGCCGCTCGTTGTCCATGTGAAGCGTCCCGTAGCTTGTGAGCACCCTCACCGGGTAGAGTCCCTTGCTGGCGAGGGGCGTGTCGAGCGGCTCGCAGGCGACCGAGTAGGACAAGGTGGTCTGGAGTGACTGAATGTTCTTCCAGGCCTCCACCATCGTCAGAACGAGGGTGTTGGTCCCGTTGCTTGGCGGGATGATAGGATTGTAGTCCTTCCAATTGGCGTACGTCTGTTCAGCAAAGAGAGAGTCCGAGTAGTCGCGCCCGGTAGTGAAAATGGCGCCGCGCGGCTCCTCCCGCTCGTCGTTCCACCGCCACGCGTTGGAGGTCGCGTCGTAGCCGCCCCCGAGCAACACGAGCTCGCCCACGTCGGACGCGTTGCGCAGAAGTGCAACCTCGAGTGCGAACTCCCGCATCGCCGTGCTGGGCTGCATCAGACGCATGTCGCGCGCCGCGCACTGCAGGAACGTCGGCGCCGCGTAGTCGGCCAGCTCCGCAAACTTCACCACCCCGTAAAAGACAATAGAGGAGGCGAGGTCCTCGTCGAGGGGCAGCGAGCTGCTGCTCTTGCGGCAGGCGACGGTGCGGCCGGTGTAGGGGCTGCCGTCGGCGACGACCATGTCCGCGGCGGTGGTGGACAGGGAGGCGAAGCGCTGCCCTCGCTCGGGCGGGGTGCTCCAGGTGCGGTACGGCGCGTCCGCGCCCTCCCCAAAGAACACCTTGCCGGCCGCGTAGCGCGGAATCATGTTATCCTCATCGACCCAGGCGAAGCTGGTGGTGCCGGCGCCCGGGGTCACGAGCGACCCGGGGAAGGACGGCGTCCAGAAGCGGGAGTAGCCGCCCAGCAGCGTCGTTGTCTCCCCGTCGCGGGCCAGCGCAGCCTTTACATTGTCGCGCGTGCCGGTGTTGTACACCGCCAGCGGGTACGCGCCGTTCATCAGACACAGCGTCTGGAAGCCGCCAATGTAGGGAAGCAGAGAGGGCGAGAAGCGGTAGCCGGGGACGTCAAAGCGCACGAGAATGATATCGTCGGTGGGCACTACTTCCGTCTCAGAGAGGGCCGCATTACTGAAAGGGAGGAGAGCAACGGCGGCGACGGCAAATATGCACATAAAAGTAAGGAGAAAACGCGGGCGACGCGACTGCCTGACGCCGTGTTGGCGCGGCTTCTGTAGGCCGTGACGCATGGGGCGCGAGTAGGAGGATAGACAAAGAACGATTTATAAAGAGAATGCAGACTGCTAGAGTGATCGAATGGTTCAAAGGCAGCCAGAGACTCTGTAACCGATCAATTTCGTGAACGGTGGAGAGGGGGGGGGGCCTAGAAAAAGATTCACTTATATCTTCTGCCTGGGAAAAAAGCGAGTTGAAAAGGGGCGAATGCGTGACAGAGAGCGATGTAGTCACATAAAGCAAAATAACAACAACAAGAGGAGAACGTTGGTAGAGAGACAGTTTGTTTCAAAACAAAAACAGGAAGATACCGGCGGCCTCCACGAATGAGATGCACAACTGTGAGACTTTAGGACAGCAAATCTCCGGCAGGGATGGTCAGGAGTTCACAACAAGTGATAAACGAGGGAGGAAAGGGGGAAGATTATCGTCCCCTTTGTGCCTCCGACATATTGTATGAAGATGCAGAAAGCAGGCCACGACAAACTACGAGAGACGTTTGGCCTTCATACCTTTTACTCTTCAGCTCTCGGAGTGTAACGGCAGAGCAAATGCATGTTTTTTAAATAACTGTTTCTTTATTTCATTTGATCATCAGCATTAGTAGCGCGTTAAAGAATTGAATATTCTTGAAATCTTGAACTATAACTTGGAGTGAAAAATAACTTTCACGAGAGAAAGAACATAAATTTTGAATATGAATAATATATTCGTAGAGCAATTTATGTCTTGAATTCATTACACTGAGTTGCAAAACCAGTGTGAAAACTTCCAAAAAAGTAGAAGTTTCTCATTTTTCCCGCCATTTCTATTGTCTTTTTTTTACATACAATTTTTATTATTGCAATAATGATAGTAAAAGAAGCACACAAAGAAAGGGCGAGAAAGGAAAAAAAAAGGAAGGAGAAAGAGCGTCGGGATGTCCGTCAACAGCGTTATTACAAATTAAAAAAAAGCCAGGATGGGGAATGCATATGTGCAGCTAAAAAAGAAAACGAAAAACAGCATATGATAAAAGCAAGGACTATAGAGAGAGACAAACAAAAGGTTTTTGAACGAAGTAAAACATAAAACAGAGAGAAAAAAAATGTGTATACATATTGCGCTGGCGGCGTGGCTGGAAAGTTTAACCTATTCTTCGCCTACAGTGAAAAGGACAGAGAAAAAAAAACGGAATTACTAAACCGAAGAGGAATGGGTAAGTTTAGAGAGGTTTCGTAGAATTTAAAAAAAAAAAAGAGGAAACGCAAGCAAAGAAGAGAATTCCAAAACGGGAATAACAAAAAAAAAAACTGTAGACATAAGGCTAAATGGTAAGAAGAGAAGAAAGAATAAAGGCAAAAGGAAAAAAAAAAGAGAAAATGCATGAGAGAAAACAAAACAGAAAAGCTTCTGTGATCCTCACAGCTCCATCGCCAGGTCGGCATCGTTGGCTTGGCGGGCGCGCGCGGAGGGCACGCGCGGCAGCTCCCCAGGCGTGCCCGCGTACTGGTTATGCTGCGCCGGCACAAACTTCACCGAGTTGCGCCGCCCCAGCCGCTTCTGGCCGCTGCTGTCGTCCTCGGCGAGCGTCGCCGCGGGGCTCTGCGACTGCGGGGAGGGGGAGGCGGCGGGGGGCGCCGGCGGGTAGTAGGGGTTGGGGTTGCCGTAGCCGCCGTAGGAGTTGGCCGGCGGGGGCGGCTGCGGGGCGGCGCCGCCACCGCCGTATGGGTTTCCGCCGTAGCCGCCATAGCCAGCGTTGTTGTTTGTTGCCGCTGTAGTTGTTGTTGTTGTAGTAGTTGTTATTGTTGTTGGCGCCTCGGCCGGGTAGCCGCCGCCGTACGCGTCGTAGTCGTAGCCACCGTACGGGTTCGGCTGCGGCGTGGCGGGCGCTGGGGCCTGCGGGTACGGGGCGGCGCCGCCGGGGGGCTGGCGGAAGGACGAGGGCGAGGGGCTGCTGCCGCTCTGGTTGCGACTGCCGCCACCGCCACCGGGGTGTACCGACGTCCGGCGGGAGCCCGGCGGCCCCCCGCGCCCGCCGCCGTTCATGCTGGAGGCGGTGCGGCTCGGCTTGCGGCTCATAGAGGTGTCGGCGGCGCCGATGCTGCGGCGGCTGCTGCGGCCCCGCGCGAGGCTCGGCGACGCCGCCGGGGAGTAGTTGTCGTCGAGGTCATCAGCGTCGTAGTCGTTGCCGGCGGCGGCGGCGCCGCGGCCGTTGGAGCGGGACCGGTCGTCGCCCTTGTCGGGGGCGCACGGGCAGCACCCGCAGCACCCGCAGCAGCACAGCACAATAGTCAGCACCACGGCGATCACCACCACGCCGGCGGCGATGCCGATGATCAGGTACACCCACCACGGCAGCCCGCCGCCCTTCTTGTCGTCCCCGCCGTCGTTGTTGTTGGTGTTGCCGCCGGTGTTGCCGCCGCCGTTACCGCCGGTGTCCGCGGGCGGGGTGTAGCACGCGACATAGGACGGGTTCGGCCGCGCCTTGCCCTGCGCCCAGCCGAAGCTGGCGGCGACGACCCAGAGCCGCGCGCCCTCGTCGGCCATGCTTGGGGCCACCGCCCAGATGGCACTGAAGTCGACCGCCGACCCGTCGCCCCACCGCCACTCGCTCATCGTGAAGACCGCGTTGATGAACACGCGCACCGACTCCATCGGCGGCAGGACGTGGGTGGCGGCGTCGCCGAAGCCGTCGCGCATGATCGTCCACTCGAGCAGCAGCTCCTCCTGCGGCGTCCGCACGTTCATCGGGGTGGCGCCGAAGTCACACTTGATGGCCTCCAGCGGGTCGACCGAGACGTCGTAGGCGGGCGCGATGTACCCGGGGGTCTCGCTCGGGTCAAAGGCAACGATGGTGAGGGTCCCCGTCGCGGGCTCGATGCCGGGCGGTTGGCACACGACGTGCGTCACGGAGGCCTGCACCTCTACCGTCCACGCCTGCGTCGCCGGCGTCGCCGTGAGGAAGGAGTTGGCGAGGGTGTGCGGGTCGTCGATACCGCCGGTCGGCTGGTACGAGAGCGCCGTCCTGCTGCGGTCGAAGTTGAGCCACGAGAAATCGGACTGGAGGTCGGACGCGCTGGTGCGCTGGGCGCCGAGGAGGAACGTGCCGGCGGAGCCGCCCGCGGTGGCGCTCATCACGCGGTGCAGCTCGTCGTTGTCGGCGGAGCTGAGAATTTGCGCCGCGATGCCGGGTGTGCCGCCCGTCAGGCAGTAGCGCAGCATTAGACCCATACTGTTGGCGGGCAGCGACGATACGGGCACGGAGACGGTGTACAGACCCTTGTCCGCGACGCACCCGGGGACCGCCGCCAGCGACAGCAGCAGCAGAAGCAGTAGGCACAAAAGGGTCGGCAGACAACGCGGCCGTCCGGCGCTGTGTTGGCGCGGACTTTGTGACGTGTGAGGCATTCTTGAGAGTCGTGTGTATCAAAAAGAAGGGAAGTAAAATTAAAAGTAAGAGAGAGAGAGAGGAGAGAGAGGGCAAGTATGCACAATAAGCTGAAAATTAAGGAGAAAAGGAAGGGAGAAAAGCTTATTATCTACACAATAGCTGAGGAAAAGGCAAAAAAAAAAGACTTTAAAAAAGAAAGAGAAAAAAAGAGAGAAGGTGAACTTATTAACGTTTTGTGGTGGTTTTACGCCAGTTCTCCTTGAGAAAAAGAAGAAGTTTTTTTTTTTAACTGAGTGCGAGGAGAGACATGACAGATGTTGAGCGCAGAGGCATACACAGAACAAGAGTGCGCGGCTCAAGAATAAAAAAAACAGCGAGAGTCCCATCAGAACGGAGCGCTACGGTTCAAGCATCGAGACGCAGCCACAGCTTTTTACTTATATATTGCAGAGGGGAGCAGTGACACGCAAAAACAGACGCAGTGTCATACAACCTTTAACACATTAGCTTATTATTTCCTATCTTCACTTTATGTTTTTCAACTTTTTTCATCCGCGCAGAAGACAAAAAAAAAAAAAGAAGCGCATACATTCACGCTGTGCGAGATTGATACGAATGTACAGTTTTAGAAGTGTCGTGTATTTTTTATTTCATTGTTTTGAACTTTCCTTTACCCGCACCGACTTCTTATTTGGGTTAATGTAATATTTTCGGATTGGAACGAAAAAAAAACAAGTTTTCATTCTACAGTGTTCACAATTTTTCTCTTCTCACAATGCATCTGAGGAGTGGGGGGGGGGAATGAGATGTTTTTATTTTTTGATTGCATAGAGAAGTTAGCATTGTTTTCCTTTTTGGATAGAGCTGAACTCCTTTCTTTCGATCATTGGTGAAATCATAAACCCAGTTTTTTATTTTGTTGAGTGTTTTAAAGAATGATGATTTGCTTGCATGATTCAGTATGTGAAACGAATGAAAAGCGATAAATAGAAGGATTGTACAAGAGGGGAATGCGGAACTAGTGAACAAGAAAAAAATAGGTGGCATAAGAAGAAAAAAAAAGCACCACGAAGAAAAAAAAACACGTAGAATGATAAAACGAAGGGAGTTAGACACATTGACAGGAGGCAGATCACAGAGAGAGAATGATAGTAGAAAAAAAAAGAATGTGGCGAATGAAGAATGGAAAATTGTAATAAACAATATCATAGTAATCTTGAAGAAAAAAAAAGAGATGAATGATCAAGAAAAGAAAAAGTGGATGATAATAGGGAAAGAAAAAGAGAGAGCAGGAGGTAAGACTGGGTGGAATAATCAACGTGCTAAACTTTGCAATGATCGAGTCATTAAACTGTGAACAACAGTAGCTGTGCACTATACCCAGTGAAGAATAGAGAAAAGGGAAGAGAAGATGAACAGAAGAGAGAGGAAAAAGATGCAAGTTACAGAGAGTTTGTCAAGCTCGACAAGAACAGGCAAAGAAAGAAAAAAGATGAACACTCCTTGACGATGAAACGTCAGGTGTTGTTGTTGTTGGTGTGTGTGTGTGTGCTTTTGCAGCGCGTCGGAGCGCTACAGATCGGTGAAAAAGTCGTCGTCGTCGCCGAACTTGGCGTGCGCGGAGGCGACGCGGGACGGCTGCTTCTCCTCGTTCGTCTGCGCGTAGAGATTTTGCGACGGCGGCACGAACTTGACGGAGCCCCCGCGCGAGAGGCGGCGGCGGGAGAGATTCGCCGTCTGCGCCTCGATGGAATTCGGTGGGAACTCGCCGGCGGCGGCGGCGGCCTCCTCATCGTCGGGCTGCGGGGAGTTGTTGGGCGGCGCCGGCGGCTGCGGGGAGGCGGAGGTGCCGGGTCCGTAGAAGCTGCCGGCCGTCTGCGGCGCGCCGTAGAAGGAATACGAGCTGGGTCGGCTGTAGAGCTGGAAGGGCGGTGGCAGCTGCGCCGCCGCGGCTCCGTCGACTGTCTGCGGCGAGTTGTTCGGCGCCGGCGGCTGCGCCGGCGGGGAGGCGAGAGGGTTGGCGGCGGGGCGGGGCGGCGGCCGCCTTGCCTGGGCGGGCGGGGAGGCGTGAGGCCGCGAGTGGGTGTCCGCTGCGGTGAGGTCGGAGCCGGCGCGGCTCGGCTTCGGTAGCACCGACGCGTCGTCAGGGCTGGCGTGCCTGGGCTCGCTCTGCTCCCGCGACTGCTTCGGCGGCGGGAGGAGCGACTGCGCGGCGTCGCTGCTTGTTGGCGCGGCGCCGAACTTGTCAGCGCTAGCTTCTGAATACTTTTCCTTCTCTTTGCGCGCACCACACGGGCAGCAGGCACAGCAACACCGCAGCACCCGCAGCAGCACAGCACGACGATCAGGATGATCAGCAGCACAATGACACCAGCGCCCACACCAATGATGAGGTACGCCCACCACGGCCACCCACTGCTGCCACTGCCACTGCCATCACTGCCGCCGCCGCTACCATTCCCGCCCGCACCACCGCCCGTGTCGCCAGGGTCGGGAGTGTCCGAGTAGCAGGCGACGTAGGCGGTGCCGGTGGTGGGGGCCGCCGCGGCGTGCCACCCGCGCTCCCGCAGCTGCACGGCCAGCCGGTCGCCCTCGGAGCCGGCGGGGTCCGCCGCCGACGCGTCCCACATGGCGAACGACACCGGCGTGCCGTCGCCCCACACCCACGCGCCGCCGCGCCGCACAGCGTTCAGATACACAAACGTGTCGTCCGAAGGCACAGTGGCTGGTGCGGCCGTGCGGAAATATCCCCTCGCCAGCGCCGCCTCCAGCGCCTTTTGCTTCTCGGGGCTGTCGACGATCATCGGCGCAGAGTCACCCGCGCACGCCGCCGCCTCCAGCGGTGAGACAGATGTATTAGTGGAGGAGACTGTCAGCGCGCCGGCGGCGGCTCGCGAGCTGGCGTCGTAACGGGCAATGGTGATAGTGCCATTGGCGGCCACTACAGATGACGGCTGGCAAGCGACGTGGGTCGCCTCCGCCCCATCACTGGTTCTCCACGGGAGTTGCGTCGGCGCAGCCAGGAGCGCCGGCAGGCCGCCGCTGGGATTCTGAATGGTCGTGGGGACGTAGAGGATCGACACCGGCGCGGTGCTAAAGGAGTCCCACGAAAGCTCGGCGCTGGGCCGGAAGGCACCGAGCAGGAACCACAGCGCCGGAACGACCGGCATGGCGGTGCCCGACTGCTGCTCTGCCAGCGGAATGCCGGTGCGTATCATCACCCGCAGCAGCTCGTCGTTCTCCGTCTGGTTCATGATAGTGGCCGCTTCCCCTGACTTGTTAGCGAGCATGCAGAGGGCTTTAGCGACGGTAGGGGAGAGCGATGAAGAGGAGGAGGAGGAAGAGGGTATCTCAACGGCGTATAGACCCTTTTCCGTGAAGGGCTGCAGCAGCGGCTCGCAGGCGACAGAGTACCGCGCATTAGAGGAGAAGACGCCCATATTCTGCCACGCGCCAGCCGCGGCGAGCACGAGGTTGTCCGCAAACGACTGGGAAGCGGAGGCCTGTGGATAGTACATTCTCCAGTTAGCGTAAGTGAGCTCTGCAAACGACGTTTCTGTCTGGTATCGTGCCGAAGAGAAGGCTGCCCGCGCGGCTCCTCTCGCGCGTCGTTCCACCGCCACGATGGGATGCCGGTGAGGAATCCCCCGCCGAGAAACACAAAGTCTCCTGCGCGCTGCGGCTGGCGAAGCACGGCTGCCTCTAGTGCGAACTCGCGTTGGGCCGTGCTGGGCTGCATCAGACGCATTCCCTGCGCGGCGCACTGCGCGCGGGCAGACGGGGGAAGTCGGCCAGTTCGTTAAACTTTACCATTTCATAAAACACAATGGAGGACGACAGCGTCTCGTTCAGTGTGGGCGTGTCGACCCGCCGGCACGCGACGACACCGTCGCCGGAGCTGAGGTCGCCGCCGACCATGTTGGCGTCTCTGACAGTCATAAAGGCATAGTGCTGAGCGTCGGTGGGAACAGCCGTCCAGCTCACGTACGGTGAGTTTATGCCTCTGCCGAAGAATCCCATCCCCGCCGCGTAGCGCGGAATCATGTTATCCTCATCGACCCAGTTGAAGGTGTTCGTGCCGGCGTACATGGCTGTGAGGTAGCCAGAGCCGCTGGGCGCGTTCAGGCAAGAGTACCCGCCAAGCAGGGCGGATGTTTTCCCGCCGCGGATCAGTGCCGCTTTGAGGCTGTCGCGTGTCTCGACGTTGTACACCGCCAGCGGGTACGCGCCGTTCATCAGACACAGCGTCTGGAGCCATCCGTTGGAGCTCGAATCAAAAGTGTAGCTAGTATTGTCATAGCGCACGAGAAGAATGTCGTCTACCGACACCACCTCCGTTGCGGACAGCGCGGCGCTACAGACGTGAGCACAGACGAAGAGAGCAACTACGCAAAGAAGAGTAAAACAAGAAAAGTGCCGTCGCCAGTGCGGCGTTTGAAAAAGTGCTGCCCGCGGTGTGCGCCGCATGCTTGCAGCAGAACAACACCAAAAGACAGAGGATGCTAATATATTTTTGCTTACTAACTCTTTCAGGGCTAATGATAAAGAATGCAGAAGACTAGTAGAAAAATAAATGTGAGACACGAGTGAATATCATAAAAGGACGAGGATATGATTACCTCGCTACCTACAGCATCGGAGGCCCGATATAAGAAAGGTAAAGAAAAAGTGAATGAGAAAAGACGTTTTTTAAGTGAAAAGTGGGGATGAAAGAGCAGTCTTAGGAGCCGCAAGAAACGTCATTTGAATTGCTGGGTAATCGTCCAGTTGGGGGAAACCAGAAACGCCCCCAAATGCATCTTGAACGGCCAAAGAAAAAAAAAGATACTGAACGATTGCAAGAGTACCGAGCACGCACAGAGCAGATGATCCGCACGCAGATCATTTAAGCAACGTGCGACTTCTGTAATTTTAGGAAAATCGGTAGTGTCATCGCGTGACGCAGCTTATTGAGAAGAATACTTTGAGAAAATCAAATTGAATCAAGTAATAGTCAATTGCACAATGATGAATAAGCATGATGTCAGAGTTCCAGGAGATACTAGCATTAGAAAGAAAAGAATTAATACAAGGGTTTTGAAGCTAGTGTCACTAATAAGAACAGTACTGGCACAAAATCGAGTCTTTATTAGGCTTTTCGCTTGAATATAGAAAGGGACAGAAGTGAGTTGTAATAGAAAGAAAAAAAACAGACAGAATGAGTGACGCACTCAAATACATCGGTGATGGGACAATGAGGGAAGCAGAGAGTGATATGAGTTGTACACAACGCTCAGCACGTAGATGTGTGTTACACTACAGAGCAAGAGGAAAAAAGAAGAAAAAAAGGAAAACAAACTTTAAAAAAACGGAACAGCGAGCCTCACCATTGGAAGAAAAAAAAAATGGCTTAGAAGGGGAAACCGAGACTGGAGAAGAGGAAGAGGGAGACGCGAAGAGACAGAAAGAAAAGTAGAGCACTAAGTTTCCTTTGACACGAAACTGCGTGTCTGTCTACATCACTATTATGCCTTTTCATTCCCCTCTGTGTATGTGTTGTTACCGTTGAGGTGTTTCTATATGCACATGAAACAAAAAAGGGGGATAAATGAGAAGGTGGAAATAAAGGCGGATCACCACTTCAAAGCGAATCGCCGCACTTTACAGGTCGCTGAAGAATCCATCATCGGTCGCGGGGTGCGAACTCGCGGACGATACCCGCGACAGCTGCTCGTTCGTCTGACCGTACGCATTTTGCGACGGCGGCACAAACTTGACAGAGGAGGTGCGGCGCGACAGACGACGCTGGGGGACAGTGCCGTCTGCCCCGCCGTTACTGTGAAAACTGTCCAGCTGCTGCGGAGCGCCATAGAAGGAGTTCTTCTTAGTATCGCTATTCAGTTCGTAGAGTGGGGGAGGAAGCGCGGCGGAGGTCTCCGGGAACTGCGCGGTCCCGTAGGCGGGCGTGGCGGACGAAGGGGGAAGGTAGGGGTTGGCGGCAAGCGGGGCGGTGACTGGAGGAGCGGGACGCTGCTGGGAGTGACGCGGCGTCGGTTGTGAGCTCCTATTCAGATCCGACGGGCGGCGGCTCGTCTTGGGCGCCACAGCCGAGTCGGCGGCTGGCGCGCTCCGGCGACTGCTCCCGCGCTGCAGACTCGCGGAGGACTGAGCTCCCACAGGGACAGCCGCCGCATCGCCTTTGCCGGCGAGTCCCTCGGAAGTTTCCTTATCATCCTTCTCTTTGCGCGCCCCACACGCGCAGCAGGTGCCGCAGCACCCGCAGCACCCACAGCAGCACAGCACGACAATCAGGATGATCAGCAGCACAATGACACCAGCGCCCACACCGATGATGAGGTACGCCCACCACGGCCATCCGCTGCTACCGCTGCCGGCACCACCACCGCCGCCGTCTCCACCACTCCCGCCCGCACCACCGCCCGTGTCGCCAGGGTCGGGAGTGTCCGAGTAGCACGCGACGTAGGCGGTGCCGGTGGTGGGGGCCGCCGCGGCGTGCCACCCGCGCTCCCGCAGCTGCACGGCTAGGCGGTCGCCCTCGGAGCCGGCGGGGTCCGCCGCCGACGCGTCCCACATGGCGAACGACACCGGCGTGCCGTCGCCCCACACCCACGCGCCGCCGCGCCGCACAGCGTTCAGATACACAAGCGTGTCGATTGCGGGAAGAGACGGCGCCGCCCGGTTCTCCAGGTAGGCACGCGCCAGCGCCGCCTCCAGCGCCTTCTGTTGAGCAGAGGTTCGGACGATCATCGGAGAGGCGTCGGCGCCACAGGCATCGGCCTCTGCGGCGGAGACAAACGAGTTGCTTGAGCTGAGTGCTGCGGCCGCGCGCGTTGGGGTGGCCTGGTAAGTGGACGATGCTCAGGTTCCCCTTGGAGGGCGCCACCGACGACGGCTGGCACATGACGTGCGTGACGCCCTGCCGGTTGACGGACTTCCACGCAAGCTGAATCGGCGCGGCGCCCAGCGTCTCCTCCGTCGTCACCGGGTCGTCGATCGCCGCCGGAGCGTACGACATGGTCCTGGTGGAGAGGTCGAACGAGTCCCACCGAAACGCGCCGCTGCTCGGATCACGGACAGCCCCCATCACGCACCACTGGGAGTAGGCGATGGGCCCCGCCGCCGTACCTTCACTCGTCGAGATGGCCGTGCGAACCATCACGCGCATCAACTCGTGTTGCTCCACCTCGTTCGTGATCTGCGCCGCCTCGCCCGGCGTGTCGCCCAGCATGCAGTACGCCTTCACCACGGGCAGCGGCAGCAACGCGGGAGCGTACACCGGGACGGTATACAGCCCCTTGTTGGTGAAGGGCTTGTCCAGCGGCTCGCACGCGATGCTGTTGTACGAGTCCGCCGGGAACACCTGGATGTTCTGCCACGCGCGGCTGCGGGCGAGCCCGAGGATGTTCGTGTTGCTCTGCGTGATCAGCGTCGGGAAGCCAACGCCCCAGTTCGCGTACGTGCGCTCCGCGAACCCGGCGTCGCTGCTGAACTGCGCAGTCGTGAAAACGGCGCCGCGCGGCTCCTCCCGCTCGTCGTTCCACCGCCACGCGTTGCTGGACGCGTCGTAGCCGCCGCCGAGGAAGACGTACTCCTTCACGCCGGACGTGTTGCGCAGAACCGCCGCCTCGAGTGCAAACTCCCGCATCGCCGTGCTGGGCTGCATCAGACGCATGTCGCGCGCCGCACACTGCAGGAACGTCGGCGCCGCGTAGGCTTCCAGTGTTCCGATCTTGACCACGTCGTACACGACGATGGAGGACACCAGGTCCTCGTCCAGCGGCGAGCTGCTGCTCTTGCGGCACGCTACCGTGTTAAAACCGGGACTGGCCAGCCTTCCATTGATTAGATCCGTTTGTACCGTATTTAGGTAAGGGATTCTCCCACCGGCGCCGGGGGGAGAAACCCATGTCGAATACGGTGCGTCTACGTTCGTGCCGTAAAAAGTTTTGCCGGCGCCGTAGCGCGGAATCAGGTTATCCTCGTTAGCCCACGTATATGTGAATGTGCCGGCGGTCGGGGGAGACAGGTATCCGCTGCCGGTAGGCAAACTGTAATGAGAGTAGCCCCCCACAAACGCCGCATTCTTTCCATCGCGGGTCAGCGCAGCTTTGATATTGTCGCGCGTGCCGGTGTTGTACACTGCCAGCGGGTACGCGCCGTTCATCAGGCACAGCGTCTGGAACCAGCCGTAGTAGTTTATGTCCAGCGGGTAGTTAGGGTCGTCGGCGCTCACCAGCAGAATATCACTTGTCGGCACTACCGTCGTCTCGGAGAGGGCTGCGTCACAGAGAGAGGAAACATGAAAAACGCACAGTATGCACAGCAGAGTTGCTTGCAGCATCTGACACGGTCGCCTGGTGATGTGTTGGCACCGCGTATTCTGTGTTTTACGCATATCGCAGTCCATTTCCTACCGATATATGAAAAAGAAGTACAGATACACTTTAATATACAGAGGG
Source organism: Kentomonas sorsogonicus (assembly GCA_030347455.1). NCBI lineage: Eukaryota > Euglenozoa > Kinetoplastea > Trypanosomatida > Trypanosomatidae > Kentomonas > Kentomonas sorsogonicus. Next base: position 45,028 of record JAQOSZ010000068.1, on the reverse strand, counting down.
AAAGAAAGGGAGAGTTGTGAGAGTGGTAGGGAAGAACGTGGAATGAGTGAAATATAAAAAGAAAAAGAAATCAAGCAGGCTATATACAAAGAATCAATACGCTGTGTTGTGTATTGCTTTACTCGACTCACACCCGAGGAGTGGGACCAAAGGGAAAAACATGTTGGGAGGAGGGGAGAAGAGCATGTAGAAGCATAGAGGAAGCAACATGCAATGCGTAAAGCACAGATCAGCACTCTTGGAACTTTTGTATCGGGAAGGCCACTCTCTCATAATGAAGTGCCTTCCTAGTATCTTGCTACGTGCTGTGTAAACATAGTCACAAACGTCTCGACTGGATGATGAGTGAGACGAGCGCCGCTCCTGGAATGTAGCACGTGAATTTGCCTACAAATTTCATTTACCTTTCTTTCCGATGATCAAATCAAAGAGTTGACACCACTTCCACTTCTTTTGGAGGAGAAGGGTGTAAAAAAAAGCTAATTAAAGAACAACACAAGAATATATGGATACAGAAAAAATGATAATAACTCGCTTCATGGCAGAACAATAAGTAGTGGTGAGACAAATACATGAGTTCGTTGCCTCAGTCGTCAGGAGTAAGAGTGTGCGTAAAACAGGTAATACAAGCATTGACAGTTTTGCTACAAAGAAGAAGAAAATGAGTAGAGCAGCTTTCACATAGTAGAACGTTTCTTTGCGAGAGGTAAATGAATGAATTTGAGAGGTAGGAAAAAGCAGGAGGAGAGGCGAGAGTGAAGTTAAAAAAAACAGAGGAGGGAGAGAAAGAGAGAGAGAAAGAGAAAGAAATTAGAATGAGTGAAATTCAAAGCTAGAGAAAGAAATGTGGGAGAGCAGAAGAAGAAAGTATGCTTTGAAATCTACTAGCCTCGCGTATGAGGAATACCTTCTCCTAAACAGATCATGCAACGGTAAGTTTGCGATTGGATATACACAGGTGCAGACGAGGCACACATGAAGAAAGGATTTAAAAAAAGAATATAATAATAATAGAGTAAAACCGAAGCAGAAGAAAGCATAAGCACGGGTATGCTGAAATCGAAGAACTCCTCTCTCCTTTCCCTCTCTACTTTCCTGCTCCACTGATGATTCATGCTAAATATTATGCAAGTGAAAAAGTGCGCAACTGAGGAAGGGAGAAGAAGACACGCATATAGACTTATAGAGATGCGTAGTCTCTGCTTAGAGGTCTGTAAAGAAGTTGTCCTCTGAGGCGCCGCCGGAGCTGTCAGAGAAGACGTGCGAAAGGTTCCCGGACGTCTGGGCGTAGTTGTTCTGCGAAGGCGGGACGAAGGTGACGGAGCTGCGGCGTGATAGACGGCGGCGGGGGACGGCGGCGCCCTCCGCCCCGCCACTGTGGAAACTTCCCAGTTGCTGCACATTAGAGTCGCTGTTGAGTTCATAGAGGGGTGGGGGGAGAGCCGAAGCTTCCTCTGCCGCCGGTGTCGCCGCCGGTGGTGGTGCAACGTACGGGTTAGCGGCGAGCGGGGCGGTGACAGGCGGGGCGGGCCGCTGCTGGGAGAGCCGCCGCCCCGTCTGAGCGGCAGTACTCACCTCAGGCGGCGTGGTCAGACTAGACTTGGGCACTGTGGACGAGTCGGCAGCGGGTGCGCTCCGGCTGCTGCGACGGCCCTCCGTCACTCTCGAGTGCGTGGCCGGCGAATGGTCCGCGTAGAAGTTATTTTTGTCGCGATCGCTACCGGTGCCGTGCCCGTGCGAAGAGTCTTTCGTGTCTTCCTCTGTATTGGGGGCGCACGGGCAGCACCCGCAGCACCCGCAGCAGCACAGCACAATAGTCAGCACCACGGCGATCACCACCACGCCGGCGGCGATGCCGATGATCAGGTACACCCACCACGGCAGCCCGCCGCCCTTCTTGTCGTCCCCGCCGTCGTTGTTGTCGGTGTTGCCGCCGGTGTTGCCGCCGCCCCCGCCGCCGTCTCCCCCGTCGCGGCTCCCCCCGCTCTCACTGTCGAGGGTGGTGTAGAGGCTTGAGCTAGAGGTTTCACTGCTACTGCTACTGCTACTGCTGCTGCTACTACTACCACTACTACTACTACTGGTCACGCCTCCGTCACAGCTCGTACACGACATGCAAGCGACATAGCCGCTCCCACTCGGAGCCGGCGCAGCAATCCAGCCGCGGCGCGTCAGAACCACAACCAGCCGCTGCCCATCCGGCGCAGCCGAGACAGCAGCGGAGGGGTCCCACATGGAAAACGACACCGGCGTGCCGTCGCCCCACACCCACGCGCCGCCGCGGCTCACGGCGTTCAAATAGGCAAAGGTGTCGTCGCTGGGCAGAGTGGGGGAGGAGGGGTCGGCGAAGCGCGCCGCCACCATCGCCGCCTCCAGCGCCTTGTGCTGCGCCGCGGTGGCCACTATCATCGGGGCGGCGCCCGGCCCGCACGCGGCCGCCTCCGCCGCCGAGACCGAGACGGCGCCGCCGTCCGCCACCGACGCCACGCGGGACGCCGTGTTGAAGGGTCGTATGGTGATCACCACCTCCGCCGCCGGCGCGATCGCGGAGGGCTGGCACACGACGTGGGTGACCGACGTCTGGCTGGTCGTGAGCCACGGGAGCTGGATGGGGGACGCCGCAAGGCTGTCGTAGGAGGAGACGCCGCTGATGGCGGCGGGGAGATACGTCATGGGAGTCGCGGAACGGTCGAAGTTGTCCCAGGTGAAGGTGCTCGCGTCTTTGCGCGTCGCGCCAAGCATAAACAGTATGTGTGGAACGGTGAGCATGAGGGAGCCCGACTGCTGCTCTGCCAGCGGAATGCCGGTGCGTATCATCACCCGCAGCAGCTCGTCGTTCTCCGTCTGGCTCATGATAGTGGCCGCCTCACCCGACGTGTTGTTGAGCATGCAGAGGGCCTTAGCGACAGAGGGGGACGTGATGGAGGGCGTCGGCACTTTCACAGCGTAAAGACCTTTGTTGGTGAACCCTCTCACTGGCGGCTCGCAGGCGACGGAGTACATGAGAGAGGTGGTGAACGTTTCAAAGTTCTGCCACGCGTACGAGCGGGCGAGCCCAAGGGTGGGCGTGGTGCCCCTAAAGTAATCCTGCGGGTAGCCGTTCTGCCAGTTCGCGTACGTCTGCTCCCTGAAATTGCCGCGGGTGCTGTAGAGCCCCACAGTGAAGATCTCCTTCGTCGGCGTCTCCCGCTCGTCGTGCCACTTCCACGCGTCTGAGGAAGCGTCGTAGCCGCCGCCGACCAGGATGAACTGCCGTGCTGTGGCCGTGTTGCGCAGAACCGCCGCCTCGAGCGCAAACTCCCGCATTCTGTCGCTGGGCTGCATCAGACGCATGCCGCGCGCCGCACACTGCATCACCGTCGACGGGAGATAGACCGCGAGGTCTGTAAACCTGACGACGTCGTACAAGGCGATGGAGGACACCAGACCCTCGTCCAGCGGTGGAGCGCTGCTTTTTCGGCAGGCTAACCAGAAGGTACCGCCACTGGCCATGGCGCCAGCCGCCATATCTGAATCGCTTGTAGCCATGAGAAAGGCCAGTCGGTACGGCGGCGTAGGGAAGAGGGACCACTTGGTGTACGGCGCATTCACGCCGTTGCCCCAGAAGATCTTGCCAGTGCCGTAGCGCTGGAAGAGATAGTCCTCGTTGACCCAGGTGAAGGTGGTGGTGCCCGAGGTGGCGGGACAATATACGTGCTGGCGGAGGGGAGGGCGGCGTGGGAGTATCCGCCCAGAATCGCCGCAGATTTGCCGTCGCGAAGCAGAGCAGACCTCACATTGTCGCGCGTGCCCGTGTTGTACACCGCCAGCGGGTACGCGCCGTTCATCAGACACAGCGTTTGAAGCCATCCGAAATATTGATCATTGAGCGGAAAGTTAAAGTAGTTGGCATTGACTAGGAGAATGTCGCTCGTCGGCACTACTTCCGTCTCGGAGAGGGCCGCCTCACAGAAGGGGAGAAATGAAGGACGCACAGTATGCACAGCAGAGTTGCTTGCAGCATGCGGCACAGTGGCCTGGCGCCGTGTTGGCGCGGCTTTTGTAAAGTGTAACGCATGCTGCAAGATTTTTTGAAGCAGTTAGACAGTCAAAGATAGGTTGTTGTAAGAAATTGAGAAAATAATAAAAAGTACTATACACTTTGTGCTTTGAAACACAGAAAAAAAAAGAAAGCTAATAAATGACAGTGAATGAGAAAGAGTGATACAATGCCTTTGAAAAAAAAAAGAGTAGTTTAAGCTTTGCGATTGAATACTAGTAGTAACTAATACTGTATTCGAAGCTGTTCGGAGATGTGTGGATTTTAAGAAGATGAAAGAGAGTCGGTTGGGAGCAAAAGAGAAATAGAGAGAGAAAAGAAAAGTGTAAAGTACAGCGTGCAATCCAACTAGAAACGACAGATGATAACTTGCTCTACACACATAGGGATTCATTCGGCACCATTACATACTTAAAGAGAAAGAGAAGAGTATCAGTAGAGAGTGCTTCCTCTTCGCAAATATGAGAGCGGCGGAGATGGCTCCAAGGTGTTAGAGTTTACATGAGAAAAAAAACGGAAAGCGATATACTGTTTGCAATGAAATATTTGAAGACGACTCTGCAGAATGAATCAAAACGGACAGGAATGAATAGTACAGTGTGCGTTGTAAGTAGTAGTGGTATGAAATATACAGATAAAACAAGTAATTGGGATGCACTCTATGAAGGTTTCAAGGTTAGAGGAAAAGAGGGGGGGAAGCGTATCCATAATAATTCCTTGCGATAACGGTACAAGAAATACCGGCCAATCGAAAAAGGTTCGGAAAGCGCTAGGAACCTCGGAAATGCTCATATCAGGTTGTCATTGCTCTGTGCCGCCGGCAGCAAGCGCACGACGCAACTGCGCCACCATCAATTTCTGTCGATTAATCTCCCGATTAAGCGCCAGCGCCTCCCGCACCCGCGCCGCGCGCTCCTCCGCCAGCTGCGCGCGCAGCCGCCGCACCTCTGCTTGCGCCTCACCCGTCGCCTCGGCCGTCTCCGCGGCGCCGACGGAAGTGGTGGTGGCGGCGGTGCCAGTTGTGGTCTCCAGCAGCAGCAGGCGGCGGCGCAGCGCCAAGTTCTCCTGCGTCAGCTCCCGCACCCGCGCCGTCTCGCGGCCGATGCGCTGCTCGCACTCGCTAGCGAAGGCGCGGCGCACGCGGGCGCGGGCCGCCTCCTGCCGCGCGCGCGCCTCCTCGTCCAGCACGCTGAGGGCGGAGCCGCCGCTGCGCCCCCCGAGGCTCCCGGCGCTTGTGTCCGCCGCGGAGACGGACGGCCGCAGCGGCGTGCGCTGCCGGGCACCCGTCGTCTGGGGAGCGCTATCGCCGCCGCCGCCGCCGCCGGGGCGCCGAGAGGCCTGTGCTACCTCACGACTAGTAGCGACGTTATTATGATTACTATTATTATTATTATTGGAGGGCCGCGCGCGCGCCGGCGGCGACAAGTCCGCGCGCTGGTCGATGGAGGAGAGGGACGGAGTGCTGCGCTCCGGGAAGGTCAGCAGCTGCGCCGGCAGCGGCGACGGCACCCCGGCGCTCGCGGTGACGTCCTCCTCCTGTGCGTTTACCTCCGCGTTCTGTGGCGATGTTTGCTGTTGGCGCTGTGTGTGTGGTACTCGGGTTGAGTACAGAAACGCTGATGACTCAGGCTGCGCTTGGCCCGCCCCCGGACGACCTGGCGCTCTCGGCTGGTAAACTTGATGAGTGTTTTTGCTGCACGTGGAGACCCCGTTGTCGTCGCTGCCGCCGCCCTCACTAATCGCGTAGCGTATCTCCTCCGTGGTATGTCCGCCGCCGCCGCCAGCAACAGTAGCGGCAGCAGGAGAGCCCTCCGCCTTCCCGCTGCTGCGTCCTGCTGCTGCCGTCTCGCGCATTTGCCTTTGGTGTACTTTAGGAGAGGTGGTAGATGCCTTTGCAGCGGTGTCACCACCGGCAGCAGTGGTAGCAGCAGCAGCAGCAGCTGTAGGAGAGACGTTCGCCTCACTGTGGTCCCTCGGCGCGACGGCAGAGGGCGAGTGAGATTTGGGGCGCGCCGGAATGGGGCGGCGCCGGGGGCTCGCGCGCGGCGGGGCACTGGAGGAGACGGCGGCGCTATCATTCACTTTTGTATCGCCCGCCTCTGTCGTCCGAGCGCTGCTGTGCTGCGCTGCCGGTTTCTCCAACTGCAGCGCCTGCTGCGCCTGATGTTGCTGCCGCTGTCCCGGCCGACGATTTGCACTGGCGGAAGTCGCGGGCGCTGCCGTGCCACCCGTCTCGCATGTTGGCGCCACCGCCGTTGCCGCTGCCGGCTGTCGGGTGGAAATAGACAGCGGGGAGGGGCCGCGGCCGGTGCTGAAGCGTGGGGAGGAGAGCGAGGCGCTGCGCTGAGGGGACTGGGCGGGAGAACTCACCAGCGAGCTGCCCGCCGACAGTCGCCAGCGCTGCAGAGGGGTTGACATGTCTGTGGTTGAGAGTTGCTGAGCGGGAGAGGTAGGCGCAAGAACAGCAACAAAAAAAAATCAGGTGAGGGAAGAGGAGGAAAAGAATATTACCAATATGAGGGGATAAAACAAACAGGCTGAGTGTTTGATGAAGGAAGACAACAACAACAAAAAATAACGATAGTAACTGAGGACCTAGATTGACTTCTACAAATTTTTCAGTACTACAAAAACAATATAGTACTGGAAAATATTCTTTAAAGACTGGAGGTTCCAATATATTAAAAACAAAACTATAAAGACACAAACGTTACGAGTGAAAGAAGAGATAGGGAGGGACTTGAAAACAAGCTCACTCAAGAATAAGTAATAAACGGAATAAAAACTTGAACTTGATGATACTAGTCAAAAGAGAAAAGAAGGACCTAATGCGTTGGAGATAGGATTATGTGAAGAGATAAAACAGGACGTTGCGAGGGAAGAGAGAGAAAAGGAAAGAGAGCGGGAAACGCGAAACGGGGAAGGTATAAATTCAAAATCATTTTTTCAATAGCCCAAGGTCTTTAATATTCTTGGGTACATGCGTATCTCAGCTGCCACACGAGCAAGAGCACAGGAAAAAAGATAAAGGCATCCCGATTGAGAACGAGAGGGGGGGATTTTAAAATGAATCGTCGCATCTCTTTTACTTCTTGTTCAACTATAAGGCATTTGAGGTTCTAGTTGAATGTATCTATAAACAAATAAGAGAAAAGCGCCAGTGAACAGTAGAGCGTATCAAGAGCAGCAGCCACCACAACTGAAGTATCTAAACAAAACGCAATCTAAAACCGAAGTGAGTACAAAAAAAAAAAGAGAAGACAGATTTCGCATTAAACAACATATTATCAGTAGTTACAGCACCTAAACTATCATGTTTCAACAGGGAGTAGACGCACTGGCTGCACGTACGCGTAGTAACAGTAGAAACGACAGTCACTTCTATTCCTTCAGGGTGGTTTTGCGCGGCTTGCACAATATAACAGTCACCACCACCACCACCACCACGCAGCGCTCTCTGCCCTCTGCGTCTATAACACCGCGAACTATCCCGCCCGCCCGACCTGCTGCTCCTTCACTCCCCGCCGCCACTGTCGCATCTTTCTTCACTCCTCACACACGCTGCCGTCGCTGAGAGGGTCGCAGAGGCCGCTGTCGCTGCCCTCGCTGCGCTCCGCCGGCCACGCCACCGCTCCGTTCCCGCCGCCTAGCCGCCCGTCTATGCCCTCCTCCTCGTCGTGAAGAGAAAACGAGCTGTCCGGTGTGGCCAGGTCCGGCGAGGCGCCGGTGGACGGCGTCCGGGAGCGCGCAGCCAGCGGGGAGGACACGGAATTCGCGAGAGAAAGTTTCCGCAAGGAAAGTGTGGCGGCGCGGCCAGACGTGCCCGCAGTGTCTACAGTGTGTAGGGAGCCCTTGCCAGAGCCGCGAGTGGAAATCCCCGGCGGTGACGGCTCCAGTGACAGCGCATAAGAGGCGTGCGAGCCCTCACGCGTTGGGGCGGCGGTGGCGGCGTGGGCGGCGCGTCCCAGCGAGGGGGAGGCGGAGCCGCCGCCAGACCGCGCCAGGCTGCCGGTGCTGCTCCTGCTGGCATCGTAGCGCGGACGGCTGCTGGAAGCGCTGCGCGGGTCGCTGCCGTTGCGAGTGTCGGTAGCTTTAGCAGGTGCCACTACTGCTGCAGAGGACGAGAAAAAAGGACAGGCAGCGTCTTTGCCTGATGATACTGCCACAACACCCGTCTGCGGAGTCTTTGGTATTTCTGGCATGCGAGTCATATTCAGCCGACTGCGGCTCATGAAATCCTCCACAGGATCCGTGAACAACACCTTCACCACCGCCGGCCGCCCTCCCTCAGCTGCTGCTGCCTCTCGCCCTCCCTCGGCCCCGTCCACGCTCGGCTGGCGGTGCAGGCGCAGCGTGAGGTGCAGAGGCCTCTCGGGTGGAGTGCCCATCCCCTCACTGTCACTATCACTACCACTCGCGCTGTCGCTGCTGCTGCCAGAGGTGCTGTTGTAAATACCGTTGTGGGTGGTGTTGGTGGTCGTAGTGTTAGCATCAGGAGTGCTGTGGTGATGGTGGGGAGGGTGGTTTTCACAGTCAGAGAGGGAGGAGTTGGACGAACTACAGTTGTGTTGTCGTTTCTCTTGTAATGCCAATGGTGCCGACACGGCGGTAGATGACATGTTTGCGTTTGAGAGAGGGGAGGGCTCTCTGCCCATAACATTTCCATGGCATAATGATGATGACTGTACCTGCGCTTTTTCTCGTGCTATCTCTTTAGAATTACTCAGGCGCTCATTCATGTGTGAGCTGATGTCACCCAGTGGGGTGCTAGGCATCTTTGCTTGAGGAGGGTAGGAGATAGACGGGGGTGAATCTAGATCTAATAAGTCTGAAAAAAAAAGAGCTACACAAAGATGAGGACGAAAAGAATGTGAAGAGGAATACGATATGTACTGTGTAGACATTATCAAGCCTGCCTGATGGAAGCATGTCGAGATGTCATTGAGACAAAAGGCATGACGAAGAGAAACAAAAAAAAAAACTAATAATAACACTTCCAGCAGTACAAAATGATGAAAGTTTCAACAACTGGTTCATTCACCCGAAAACCCCCGTTTTGACTGTCTTTGACAACAATATGTATAAATTAGAATAGAAAAGAATACTTTAAAAATGCTCTGATATCATTAGGCCGCTTGTTAAAAAGAAAATGCACCATGTGCGCTGGCTAACAAAGGCAACAGCCCGTATCCCGTCAATACTCTCACAGTCGTCATGTGGTGCTCTCATCAATATGTGTCAGAGTCCTGCGAGCTCCAGAAGCGATGCGACTGCCGCGCGTCCCACCCGGCTAGCACCACGAACAAAAAGGCACACAGCGTGAAGGCAAACAGCACCAGAGGGACAACTTGCAGCAGCACCAGCAGCGTCAGCGCCCGCACGGCCCGTGAGACACCGCGTGCCAGACGGCGGACACACCGGAGAGTGTGGGAGGCATGCACGGAGTCTTCGCGGGGGTTGGGAAGAGGGTACTCGAGAGCCCCTGCAATCGTATCGATTGTTCCGCCGCGGAGACGCGCGCGAAAGTGGTTGAAGGGTTGCGGGAGCGCCGTCACTACGCCTGTTGCCTGCGCCACCGCTCGCGCCAGCTCCGCACGGCTAGGCGCCGCAAGGGCAGTAGCCGCGGCGAGAGCGCTTGGCGGCGGAGCAGAAGTCAGTGCGTTGCCCGGCGGTTGGCTGTTTTGGATAAGTTTGCCGGAGCCCTTTATTGTTGCCGTCGTCGAGGGCGCCGCAGGCGGCAACCGCTCCCGTACGGTGACCTCGCCAACAGGGGAAAGATACGTGTAGATGCGCTCGCTGGCGCTGGCGTCCTCGTCTATAGAGCGGAGAGCGGCGGTGGTGGTGGCACGCGCGGTGGCGGCGGCAGCTGCTGATGCTGCCATAGACGCCGTGCGACTGCGCTGCACGCGGCTAACGAGTCGATACGGCTTGATGCCGTCCTGTTCAGCTTTACTCTCACTGGGAACAAGAAAGCCGAGTCCGTCGGCGCGGGCGGCGTCGGCGGCGGTCCCTAACTGCAGGCGAATGGACTCGCCTTCGTCTCGTTCGTTCTCCGTGCTCACAAGCGCCTGTGTCTCTGCCGTTCGGGCAGCGCGAGTGCCAGCGCCGGAAGAGGGGGTGGAGAGATCCGAGGAAGACGACGAAGAGGAGGCGGCAGAGTCCACTTCCCCATTACTATCATTAGTCTCTGAACTATGGTCACCGTTCGCTTCAGCCATTTGCTCGTATTCCTCCTCCTGCTCGTCGATTCCTTCGCTGGTGTCATTATGAATAGTTTCCTGCTCCTGTTGCTCCTTTTCCTCCTCCATCATTTCCTCCTCTCCTTCCGCTGCCGAACTCTCCGGCTCTTTGTTTATCTCTTCTATGTCATGTTGAGAAGCAGCAGCACCACCGGCGCTTCCGATCTCTTCACCTGCGGTGTCCTCAGCCTCGGGTTCCTGCGTGTACGCGAATGCAGTCGAGTCCTTTAGTGAAACCTCTTCATCCACCTCTTCCTCCTCTCCCTCCGTTTGCGCGTCCTCCTCCTCGCTTGTGTCTGCGGCAGCGGAGGAGGAGGAGGAGGAGGAAGAGGCGGTGACGTCGACAGCAACGGAGCGATCCGCTTCCGACCGCGTCAGGTGACTGTTTTCGTTCACGTCGGCCGCCACAGCAGGAGAGGACAGCGCGCTCGCTGGCTCGGCCGGCAGCACCTCCTGCGTGTCCGTCGGCGTTTGTATCGTCGCCTCTTCTTCGTCCTCTGCGGTGTCTGCGCTGTCCTCCGCTGCGGCGGTTGCGGTGACGCCGTAGGGGCTGGCGTCACTGTAGAGATTGATGTGGTCGCCCAAATGGTTTGCGTGATTGCTATTAGTGCTGCCGTCGTCGTCGTCGCTGCCGTACGTGCGGAGGTCTTCCTCGGCGCGCGCGTCGTCCAAGGCGCGGGCGGCCTGCATGTGCTCGGCGGGGGAGTCTGCACCGGGGGCCGGCGGCAGCGCCACACTGCTTGTCGCGTGGCTCGCGTCGTCGTCTATAGGGAAATGGTGGTGGCGGTGAGGAGAAGATGAAGAAGCGGTCGAGGAGGAGGAGGTGGAGGAGACGGTAGAGTGGGCGTTCGTTGTGTGAGTGTGTGTGTCAGCGCTGCTGGTCGTCGTGTTGTGTGTGGGAAAGATAACCGGCACCGACGACTCCAAACTGAGTCCGGCCTGCTGCGTGAGTCGTGTGATTTCATCCATCCGCCGCCGGCGCTCCGCCTCCGGGTCGGCGGAGGGCAGCGCGGTGTGTGGTGCAGGTGGTGCCGCCTCTGCACTACTCTCCTGTGAATACGGGGCACTGGGAGAAGTCGAGGCGTCTGGGGCGGTGGCGGACGCGCTGGTTTCCGTGGGTGGCTCCTCATTCTGTGGCGTGTGGCTGTCACTGCGGGAGCTCTCGAGCATGTCGGACGGCGCTGCGGGAGGAGCGTTGGTAGAGAGAGAGTCGGCAGGCACAGCTTCTACAGTGTTTGTCGTCTCAACAGAGGCGGCGGCGGCGTCGTCGCCTGCGTTTGCAGAAGCGCTGCTATTTCCAGCATTTTCCTCCGCAGGTACGTGCTCATTATTTCCACCAGCGGGAGCGCGGTGGTGCTCAGACGTCATTTCCACGTACTCATCCTCCTCTGTTTCTTCCTCCTCCACCGTTCCCTCCGCGTCGTCGCTCGTGTCCTGCCAGCTGCCACTCTCACTACCCGAAACCTCCTCCACCTCCTCTTCACCCGCGTCGTCAGTCGCCTTCGCTTGGGTCGGGAAGGCCCTGGTAGTGAACCCAAAACCTCCGACATTCTTCGGCGTTACCACCTTCTCCTTTCCAGGAGTTGCCTTAAAGCCAGACCACGGCGTCGAGTTGGCCGACGTGCCTGAGATGCCAAAGCCAAAGGTGGTTGGGGGTGTGACTTGGGCGCTGGTAGCAGCAGCAGCAGCAGCAGCAGGAGCAGGAGGGAAAACACGAGTAGTGATAGTAGGGGCGAAGAGAGTCGTATCTTTCCCGGGTACCGGCGGCAAGTTGGGACGAGAGGAAGGTTTGCTGGCATGATCGTTATCAGTGGCAGTGTTCACCTTGTTGTTGTCGTTGCTCTTATCAGGATGGCTTCCGCGTGTGCGACTAAAGTTCAATGCCTTGGCAACTCTCGCCGCTTGACTTGTGGTGGGAGGTGTGGTGAAGTCCGCGGCGGTTGGCGTCACTTTCGCTGGCGGCTGCCAGAACGCAGCGGCGTTGTGGGCATTGAAAGGGGTGGACGCAGCGGAGGAGGGGGTGCTCGCGTTGATCACAGGAGTTTGGGCGAAGAGATTGGGTGTCTGTGAAGAAGGGCTTTGGAATAAGTAAGGGTTTGAAGAGCCAGCGGCGGAGGAAGGAACGGCATGACCACCAGCGGCAGCGGCAGCAGCTGCTGTGGTGGTGGTGGGTGCGCGGGGAAAAGAAGTCGCTGCAATGCTGACCTGTGTGCCGCCTGTAAAGGAAAACGGCGTAGAGACTGTCGGCCGTGCGGCCGCAGCGCTATTCCCAATGGTAAACGGTGTGGAGTTGGCAGCAGCGGGCGCACCAAATACTACTGCGCGCTGCGGCTGCGGCTGCGGCTGCGGCTGCGGCTGTGGCTGCTGTTGTTGCGGTACTGAGGAAGGGGGAGCAAAGCCAAAATATTTCTTCTCAGAGTTTGGCTCCGGGGCAGCCGCGGCACTTCCAAAGGCAGGCCTGACTGGGGCTTTAGTAGCAGGAAAGCCGAATGTGATAGTATAGGGAGAGTTGTTCGTGGCCCTGGGTTTAACCACAGCTAGTGCCAGACTTGCAGGAGGAGGCGCAATCGCAGCAGCGGCAGTGGCAGCAGCAGCAACAGCGGCAGTGGTGGTGGTGGTGGTGTTCTTAGTTTGGGGCGCCGCCTGCTGCTTCGTTGCCGCCGCCGCCGTGGGTGAAGGGGCGGATAAGGCCTTGGGAACAAAAGGTTGGGCGTCGGGGCGGAACATGAAGGGTGATGTGGCGCCGTCAGAGCCCACCGTGTTTGGAACGGGAACGTTCAGGTCGTCAGGGCTCGAATTGTTAGCAAAAGAACCAAAAGAGGGGCGATTTCCAGCACCTGCGGATGGGGCTGAAACAGACACAGATGACGGTGCCGGAGGGGCAAAAAGTGAGGGCGAGAACGGATTCGGCACGGTCTTGGCGGCGCTGACATACTCGGCAGGGATTGTTTTCGTGCCAAACACAAAGGCCTGCTTAGCGTTGGTCGAATTCCCACTAGTAGCAGCCCCGTGAGTGAAGGTGCTGGCGGCGTTGGGTGAATAGGAGTACAAGGGAAAGCCGCCGTTTTGTGCAGCTGCGCTAGTTGGCTTTGCCGTCGTGGTAGGATATGTAGCATTGACGGGGAATTCCGTAACTTTATTATTATTATTATTGTTCGTATTCCTATTCATATTCCTCGTCCTATTCTTATTATTCTGATCATTACTTTCGAAGAGGTTCGGGCCTCCGTTTGCGGCAGTAGTAGCTATAGTAGGAGGAGGAGGAACAGTGTTGTTGCCAGCAGTATCACCATCAGCGGCAATTTCTATCCCCTCTCTTGTCGTTTCATGAGGCGGCGGCGGCGGCGCAGAAAAGTTCCAGAACCTCCGCTCGCTGGAGCGGTTGGCCTCCTCCGGCCCGCTCCGTCCCTCTGACGACTCGCTCACCCAGTCCCCCTCATCAAACTCCATTCGGGGAAGGTGAAGAAAAGTAGGGATGGGTAAATAAAATGATGGAGTTAGTGAAGAAGCAAGGAGGGGATGCGGGAGATTATTGATCTATACTGGACAGTTATTACTAATTCTTTGTATTTCTCTATATTATGGTGAAGAAGTATCGATCGTACTGGTGGAGGGTGGGGATAAGATAGAGAGAAAATGGTGATGAAGGGTAAAGTAAAAGTGCAGTGGTAAAGCTAAAGGAAAAGGAGAGAGAAAATAAAAGCATATATTGCTGCAATAAGTTCACTAGAAAGACACAGATTAAGTGGTTGTGCAGGGAAAATGAGACAAGAATTACTCGACCCGGAGAATAGATGTATGCCCGAAGTAATAGAAACAGAATAAATAAATAAAAGAATACGGAATGGTACAGGGGAAAAAAGAAAAAGACACAACTGCAATGAGCACCACTCTGTTACTGCAATATAAAAAAAAAAAAAAGGAGCACAAAAGCACACACAGATTTTTCACAACTATTGCTCATTCATACCTTTGAGCATTTCATTCATGATATACTTCTCCTCTGCCAAGATCGCCGCGCGCCGTACGCATTCGTCCGCCAGAAGCCACGAGAAGAGCTGCCGGTTGGCGCGCCCGGGGGAAGAACAAGGAGAAGGCGAGGAAGAGGCGGCGGCAGCGGAGCGCCGTGGGGATACACTCGAGGTCTCCGCTGCATGGGATATCGGCGTCTGCTGCTGTTGTTGTTGCTCAGGGAATGCTTCCCCACCATTTTGGAGGTTACGACTATTGTTGTCGCTTTTGTTGCTGTTGTTATTGTTACCGGGGGTGTGGTTGCAGGGAGATTGCGAAAGGCGTCTAGAGGCAACCCCGGCAGGGGTCTGGGGAGCGTGTTGGCCGGCGGCAGTGATAGCTGTGGGAGTGGGTGCCGGGGAAGGGCTGTCCGTCTCCAAGTCATGGTCCGTAGCGGCAGCCTCAGAGGAGGAGGGATCTGCCGCCGCAGTGGCAGGAAGGTTCGCCGTATCACCACCACCACCACGATGCAGCGGCGGTCGGGGAGGTGGAGCTGCCACTGCTGGTGCAGCTGACACTTCTGGGGAAACGAAACTCTTCTTCTGTTGTGTTTGATCAGGGTGCTCTCTGTCGTTGCTCTCCGGAAAAGAGCCCACCACACCATCCTCTTCGTTCCTGTATAAGTATTGATTGTCGTCATTCGTACAGGCGCCAGCTGAGTGGGGCCTCCCGGCAGATACGCCGCCGGGCCGCGCGGTGCTCTCCAGCAAACGCTCCGCATTTCTGTGAGGAGAGTGCTCGGAGGAGAAGGACGAGGTTGTTTCCTCCAAATCAGCGGAGGAGACAACATAGCTGATGACATAGTCCTCTCCACAGAACTCGTCATCCCTATTGGCTTCTGTGGGGCTGTGGAGATTCTGATTTGCGGGAAGATCTGTCGTATGAAGTGAGAGCTGATGAGGTGGCGGTGGCGTCGGCTGACGCTGCTGGGGGACACAATTTTCACCTCTCGTATCAAAAGAATCAGGAAAAAGTTCCTGACGCTCGGGAGAGTGAGACGCATTCAACGTGACCTCTGTGGCGTCTTGCTGTGATTGATTTGCATGATTCTCCGCCGGTCTGCTTGGCAGCAGTTGCGCCGACTCCTCCCCAACACCCGTCGCTTTTTTAGCTACTAGTGCGTCATTAGAATGACTGAACTCCGCTGGGTGAGGCGGTTGCCTCCGTGACTCCTCTTCTTCATCCATCTCGGTGGGTTGTGCGATCCCCACCATCCCCTCTCCCTCCTCCTGCACAGCAGGTGTGTCACTCCCCGAGTGAAAAACGGGGGCGTCGACCTCTGTTTCACTTCCCACACCGCTCGGCAACGGTGGCTGTGGCGGCGGCGGCTGCAGTCGCTGCGGCGCGCGCCCGGCCGCGTAGGCGCGGTCCTCCCGGAGATACTCCAACAGCAGCACGTAGAAGGGCAGGAGAAACTGCTCGCAAGACAAGATCTCCTGCCGCACAATCGCCAGCCGCCCGTCACTCTCGCGGTCGCCCAGCATCGCGCGCTCCACCCGCTGCCGCCGCGCGCGTTCGTCCAGCGCCGCGACCGCCGTCCGCGTGCGCCGCCGCCGCTGCCGCGCCTTGAGCTCCTCCCGCAGCGCGACGGTGCTGTCCAGGGCGATGTTTCTAAAGACATCCGCGTCGTCGCTCTTGTTGTCGTCGCCCTCCCACGCACGAGAGGCGGAGGCGGCAACTGAGGCACTGACCCTTCCAGAGACGCTCGGGCGTCCCTTCTGGGAGCGCACGGTCGCGTCAGAGTCATTCCGGAGAAACGCAGCAGAGGAGCAGCGGGAGGATCGGCGACTCGCGTGTGCCCCGGCGCCGCTAGAGGAGGCTAAGGGTCCATTACTAGTAGAATGCACAGACATAGATCGCGCTCTGGCGACGCTGCTCTTTGTATCTGGGAAAGGCGGGGCAACGCCAGGCGGCGGGGGACGTGAGAAAGACACCGAGCGCACTCTTCCCTGTCCGTCGTTGGGTGAGAGCACTCTTCGGTCTATATTTGCCACAGCCGACATACTCGACGCGGGTGAGATGGGAAACGTATAATTCTCTGGAATAGCCGAGCCATCTCTGCCGCCACCACTATGAGCGCTGGTCGTTAGTGTCGGACCCGTGCCTTCTATCATCTCCGTTGAGGGGGCCTGACTCTGGCTCTGGCACAGAGAGGGGCGGCGGGAGGCACGCTCGCTGGGCGGGGAGGTCGAAAAGCGACGGGAGTAGTACGGAATGACGCGCGGGCTGTTTGGCTTGCTGGAGTGTTGCTGCACACCTGGAGATGTATTATTGTTCATGCTGTTGCCGCTACTGCTGGGTGCGTAGTGCTGGCGAGTGATTTCATCATCGTAGGGTCGGCTTCCATTTATGTTGGTATTCATGCCGTTTTGCGACGAGTGAGGGTTAAGTTCGGCGCTCGCCAGCAATCCTCCTGAGGTGTCGCCGGCATCCATGGTCGGGGAAGTGGAAATTTGCTGTGCGGCAGCGGAGGGCACGCGCGGAGGTGGGGAGAGACCGGTGGCTGCATGACTAGCGCTGTCACTCATTTGGGTATTCGTAGTGTGTGATAAAAGAATAGTAACTATTCGTTATTGCTATTACAGGAATGTTCTCTTGAAATATAAAAAAAAAAGAAATGATACAGCAGTGAGTGGAATTTTAACAAAGAGTCTTTTAATTTACATGTAAGAGTCTGAAGAGAAGGAGAAGAAAACAAAGTGGTGAGAATGGAATGAGGCTTGCCAAGCCAGCTTCTGACTTTGAGTGGGGAGGAGGAGGAAGTAATAGGTGAGATGCAGTGCGGAATGCAAGTAAAATGAACAACTACACAATGTCAGAGTAAAAAGCAAATCAAAAAAAAGTTTCATCGCTCTGAATCACAATTCTGTGTATTCAAGGAGTTAACACGAACATAAGTAACTAGGCAAGATGGAATAAATACTGTATGAAAGAATTCATTTTCATTCTGTGAGTTTTTACTTCTTTCCTTCTTCGATTTCATCATTATATTCTTCGAAGCATGGACAGTTCACTAGCACAAAGATTTTTTTCCATAGAGCACAGAACAAAAAGAGGGAACTAGTAAGATAAATAGATAAATGATTGGAATATGATGCGGTTGACTATGTTGTTGTTTTTTTCCCCTATTTCGCTATCTTAGACTTTTTTTTGTTATGACGAAAAGCGTTCTATCCGCAGTAAAATTATCAGGTATTGATGTTGCTGTGAGGTTTTTTTCCCCTCAGCTACATGTACGATCTGGGACGACAGCACGGCTTTGTGATCGACTCTCGATACTTCTTTTTGATACCCGTGTGTGCGTGCGTGTGTGGGGGAGGGGGGATATTTAAAATCTTCTTATATAATACATGGTCTCCTTTAGATATATTATTTATTACATGAATAAAAAGGAGACAACTTTTCCTAGCTGTCTGATTATATTTGATAGTTTTATTACCAAAACCTGCATTTATCATTACCTGTTAGAAGGCACGAAAAATTATTGAGAGGAATAAAAAAGTGGGGGGTGGGGCGGAAAACATAAGATAGATAAAGAACGAACGAATAAGAAAACAATCAAAGAAAAAAAAAGGAGAAGGATGAGGGAGAAAGACAGAGAAGGAAAAACGAGATTGAA
The DNA here is from genome assembly GCA_030347455.1 of Kentomonas sorsogonicus. NCBI lineage: Eukaryota > Euglenozoa > Kinetoplastea > Trypanosomatida > Trypanosomatidae > Kentomonas > Kentomonas sorsogonicus. The sequence goes on along the minus strand of JAQOSZ010000068.1, from coordinate 27,120 downwards.
ACAAAGAATAGACAGAGAGACAGAGAGAGAGAGCGAGAGAGAGAGAGAGAGAGAGAGAGAGAGAGAGAGAGAGAGATTGTGTATAAGAGGAAGAAAGTAGTGAGAGAAAAAAAGAGAAAAGAATAGATTCGCATATCACGACAAGCTGTGTGCCGCGTCGTCCGCCTCGTCATCGCTCCGATGAATGAGAAGAATGGGTTTGCCCCTCTCCCCTCCCAGTCTCACTCCGCGGACGCATCTCGGCTGCCTTTTGAGCCTCAAGCAGGCGCTGCCGACAGCACTCGCGGAGCGCGCGGGCCTCCTCCCGCTGCGCCGGCGGGAGGCGCCGGAGCGCCCTGCTGACGGCGCGGCTGCGGCTGTGGCGGTGCGCGAGGGCCCTGCGGTGGTTCTCCATCAGGACGGCGTAGTGCTCGTCTGTGTGGTACGGCTGGCGCTTGGGCAGGCGCGGCTTCTCCGGCAGCGGGGGGTAGCGCTCCACAAAGGACTGAGCGGAGAACTCCTCCTTTGGAGCTGTGGGCGACGGAGAGTGAGGCGTCGCTTCTGATACCGTGGCGGCACCTGTTGATGTTGGCGCTGTTGTTGGTACTGATGACTGTGGCTGTGGCTGTGCCGGTTTCTTTGGAGGGGGACGAGCCTCGGTTTTCTTGGTCGTGTGGTGCGAAGGGTCCGCTGCGGTGTGCTTTTGCTGAAGCTGGGAGAGTATGTGAACGGCATTCATTCCACCACCGTCACCACCACCACCACTACCGCCACTGCCAGAGAGCCCACTTGGGCATTGATGGCCGTAGCCAATCGCAACCTGCGACGCTTGAACGCCCACTGAGACGTAGGGAGCCCAGGGAACAAAAGTCCAAGACACTGGTTGTTGTTGTTGCTGCTGGTGGAGCTGCGGCGGCTGCGCAGGAGGCATCTGCTGCACGTAATACATGGGGGCTGCAGGGAAGAGTCCGGTGTGTGTACCAGGGTTGCTGCCAAAGCCTGAGACGGCAGTTTGACCGCTGATGACGCTGGTGGTGCCTGTTACATAGAATGGACTCGCTGACAGTTGAGATTGGGTATGAACGCTATTGCTCGTACTGTGGGGGCTGCTGTTGTTGGTGTTTGTTTGCACGGCTGTATGCACCGCCACCGGTTTGTGTTGCGTATTGGCAGAATGAAAGTCGTTGTTTTTGTTAGGGAGGTTGCTTTTACCACTCACGTTGTCCTCCGAATACTTGTCGATACTTCCAAGCAGCAGACTACTAGCGTCGCGAAAGTATTCCCCTGATGCTGTAAGTGTATCCGCTGTTTGAGAGACTGCTGAGCTTGTGTGAGCGTACGAAGTAGAGGAGAGGCTGGTGCTGCAATGCAGGGCGGCGCTCGCTGCGAGAGAAAGGGGAACGGGAACGGATGTGAAGAAGGCGTTGTAATCCGTCGAAATTTCATCCCTCGTAGTGGGAGCCACTGAACGAGAGGTAGAATTCCAGAAATGAGGTTCCTCTGACAGCATCGCCACCTCCCGCAAGTCGATGGATTTCCATGGATCGCATCCCCACTCCTGAGAGCGAGCGAGAACACTACACTCCATTTTTTGAGCGTGAGAGGGGGGGGGGAAAGGGGAGAAGGATGTAGGGATATGGTTGATCTTGTCGGGGAGAGAAAATAAGAAGAAGAAGCTATTTCGTATTGATGATGTGGTTGCTGTTTTTGATGATCAGGGCTTACGACCTGCTCTGTAGCATATGCAATAATAATAATAATGAAAAGTAAAAGAATAAAAGAATAAAAGGATAAAAGGATAGTAAAAAACGATTCGTACTGTTTCAGATAATGGCACTGAAGATGGAATTATGTTGCGGGGAGGGCGGCAAGTAATAGCAATAATGGTAAGAAAAAACAATACGCGAGGGCCATCATTGAAAGCAATCAATGTATACAGAGAGCATACATATCGCTCAAGGATAAAGCGTTACAAGTACATATTCGCTCACTTCGTACCCCAAGAAACAATCGAGTAAGTGTGTTTCGACTGAGAATTAATGTTTGGGTGGTGATGCAAGTGCAATGTACGGTAATCAACCAGATCATCCATAATGAGAGTATGGATGATTCTTTATATTGTAGATTTTTAATATTTATTGCTGAAGATAATCCCAGATAATAGTAGGACTGGAAAGAGAGTCTTTAGTCGGAAGCTTAAGAATTATTGCGTTCCTTTCTCTCATTTATAAACAGTAGTAAGAAAAGAAAAAGGAGGAGGTTCATTAAAAAAGAAAAACTACAATTGAGTTTCAATTGAAAAAATATATATATATATATATTATAGCTTTCACGCAAAAAGAAAAAAGAAAAAAGAGCGGGTAGTAACTATAGAGCGAAAATCGAGTAATTAATCAATGAATCAAATAACGAAAAAGAGAGAAAGAAAGAATCATATTTGAAAAGTCGAAAAACAAACAATCGAATCTGTCTCAGCAATACGTGTTCTGCTCACGTAGCATCTTGGCACCAATGTGCTGTTGCTGGTAGTAGGTGCGCAGCTCCCGCACCTGCTGCTTCTGCTCCGGCGTGAGGCGCTTGAAGGCGGCCTTGCCCGCCTGCAGCTGCCGCTTGTGCTCCGCCACCGCCTGCCGGTAGCCAGCCTCCATCGCCGCCCACTGCTCGTTGGAGTGGTACGCCTTCCGCTTGGGCTTGCGAGGCACCTCGGGGTTGTCGGGGTACCGCTGCAGAAAGGCTTCGGCAGAGAAACCAGCTGCTCCTCCTTTATCTTTACCTTTACTGGCACCACCGGCAGCTGCGGTAGCGGGGGCGGCGGCGGCACTGCGGGCCGGCTGGGCAGCAGCGTGGGAGGCACCTCCTTTTTCTTTGATTTGTTTCTGCACTTGTTTTGGCTGTTGTTGTTGTTGTTTCTTCTGCTGTTTCTTTTCGGCCAAAAAGTCTTCGTAGGAGCCACCGCCGCCACCGCCGCCACGGGAGTTCCCGCGATCGCTTCCGCCGTAACCGCGCTCGCCTCTGCCGCTCTTATAGTAGTTGTCGTTGTAATTATTATTATTGTTGTTGCTTATTCCTATACGAGTGGGCGTCGCCGTAGCCATACGATCCTTTGGGGCTGATATCATGAAGAAGTTGGTCAACGTTATGCGCGTCCGGCTTGCCGCTCTCCCACACCGTACGCCACTGGTGGTCGTTATCGTCGTCGCCCCCACCGTCGTCATCGCCGTAGTAGTAGCCGTAGTCCTCGCCGCCCTCGCCGCCGTCGTCGTCGTAATAGCCACACTGCCCGCCGTCGTCCTCCTCCTCCGGCTCGGGCTCCGCCGGCAGCGTAATGTACAGGTCCATGTCGACCAGCAGCTTGTTGACGCCGAGCTGGATGTCGGCGAGGGTGGAGAGCCCGTGACGGCTGGTGACGCTGATGGTGTCCCACAGGTAAAACGGCGCCAGCAGGTCCGCCTCGTCCTCGGCGGCATTCATCCTCTTCTGTTGCTGCTGTTGTTGCCCGCCTTGTTCTTGATCTGCACTTGCTGCTTCTTGCTGCGGTCGGCGGCAGCGTGTTTACCGCGGGAGTTAGGAGCGTAACGGCTATTGTCCTCCTCCTCCTCGTTGTCGCCCGCGTCGCACTCGTCACCCGTGGAGCGCGTGTAGAGCAGCGCAGGGACGTCGATCACGGCCTCGTCCTTGCTCTTACTCTTTTTCTTCTTCTTATTCTTCTTGTCCTTTTCCTTCTTCCCCCGCCCCGCAGATTTGCCGCTGTAGTAGTCGTAGTCGTCTTCGTCATCCCCGTCGTCCCAGTCGTCGTCGCTGCCGTCGTCACCGTTGCCGCTGTCGTTGGTATTCTTTCCGCCGCCGTCGCGCAGGAGCTCGCTGCGGGCGCGGCGCACGCGCTGCAGCAGCTGAATAGCGGTGCGTCTGTTAGGGGCGCCGTCGTCGTCGCGCAGCAGCGTGAGGATCCACAGCACGTTCGTCTCGATCAGCACGCTGACCATCACCTCCAAGGTGGCCGAGAGCGGCAGCAGCAGCTCCGCCAGGTTCGCCTTAGCCCCCAGCACGCTGAGCACGAGGTGCGTCACGAGGCCGGAGGAGGGGCCCCGCATCAGGGTGGCCACCTCGCGGTCGCTGCGCGGGGGGTTCGCGAAGAGGACGGTCAGCAGGCGGAAGGTGCGGTCCTCGACGCGCTGCGGCGGGGCGGCGGGGAGGAAGGGGAGGAAGCCGCTCGCGGCCGAGACGGCGCCGCCGACCTTGCTGAGGTTGAAGCAGAAGCCGGCCAGCAGCTTGTCGCCGCTGTCGTGGCTGACCACCGCTTGCTTCTTGCCCTGGGTGTTGCTGTTGCTGGTGCTATTGGTTGTGTTGTCGTAGGTAGGGAAGGCGCAGGCCTCGTTGCCAACGACACTCCAGCTGTCGAATCCGACGCGCACCGTCTTGGTGGTGTCGATGCTGCTGCCGTAGCGCGTGGGGAAACCGCTGAAGCCGAGCTTCGCCGCCGTCGTGCACTGCGGAATCGTGATGTGCGTCTCCTCGGCGTCTTCGTCGTTGTTGTTATTATTATTGCTGCTACGGCCGCCGCCGGCGTTGTTGTTGGCGGACGCGGCCGCCCCGCGGCTGATGGCGAGGCCGAAGCCGTCCTTCTTCTTCTGGTAGCGCGCCGTGATGCGCTGGAAGTGCATCAGCGCCATCACCGCGCTGCAGACAGCCGTCGGGTGGCGCGTCAGAATGAACGGCGACGGCGGCTCCTGCTTGTCGTCCTTCTTGTCCTGTGCGCGGCGGCGACGGCGGCAGCGGGTTTGTTGAACCAGCCCTCGTAGTTGCCTTTCTGGAAGACGAGGGCGGCGGTGCGCTTCCCGGACTTGGCGTCGACCGACATCACCGAGGTGAGGCGCCCGAAGCAGCTGCTGAGGGCCCCACGAGCGCGCTGGCGGGGTCGTGCGCGTCGTGCACCTCGCACTCGGCGACGTAGCGGGTGGTCTTGGGCAGCTCGGCCGCCTTCATGCCGGTGAGCAGCGCCATGCAGGCGCCGTCGTCGCCGCACGCCTGCACCACCTTGTTGGACGTCGCGGTGGCGTCGTAGGTGGCGACCGCCGTGTACTTGGACGCCGCCGCCAGCACCAGCTGCAAGTAGTAGGAGCGGTCCAGGTCGTGCAGGGCGCGCAGCCGCAGCGGCGGCTCCGGCGGGGCGACCGTGCTATTCGTCGGCTGCCCGCCCGTCTGCTCCGCCATCTGCTGCTGCTCGTTGTAGCTCCTGCCTTGCTGTTGTTGCGGAGGTGGTGGTGGCTGTGCCTGGAAGTTGCCGAGGCCCCCCTCGTCGCGCGTGCGTGCGAGGCGCTGCAGGAGGTCGCGGTCGGCCGGGACGAAGCTGGAGGTGGGCAGCAGCTGCAGCAGCTTCACGGCGATGCTGCGGGTGGTGGCGGCGAAGGCGCTGACCATCGGCGGGCTCAAATAGTTGTTCTGGATGAAGGCCGACTTGCGGTCGACGCGGTGGTGCAGCTTGCCCTCCTCAAAGAGGCGCAGAAAGATGTAGAGGTCGTTGCGGCGGCCGCAGTCAAAGTAGGAGAGGCTCTTGAGCGCCGTCGCGCACTCGCGCTGGAAGTCGTAGTCGTTGTCGTAGAAGGGCCGGATCTGCTGGCGCACGAGCGGCCGCGGGAGGCTCAGCCCCGCCGCCACCACCACCATCTCCGCCGCGCACCCAAAGGCGACCGCGTTGAGCACGGCGCGCGTCATGGCCACGTCGATGGGCAGCCGCACGGCGACGCTGCCGAGCTGCATGACGGGGAGCGCCGGCGGGGGCCCCAGCGCGCCCCAGTCGACGAGCTTGTCGATGGCGCTGAGGACGTCCTCGCGGTGGGGCGGCTCGATGAGCTGCGCCATGACGTCGATGACGCTGCCGTAGCGCGCGAGGCACTCCCGCACCATCAGCACGCTGTACTCCAGCGGCAGCATCTCGCTCTCGTCAAAGTCGTCCATCTGCGTGTCGTGCGCGACTTGCGTGTAGAGCCGCAGGCAGAGCCCGTTGGAGACGCGCCCCGCGCGCCCCGCCCGCTGCTTCGCCGCCGCCTTGGAGCAGCGGTCCGTCCGCAGCACCCGCATCTCGCTCTGGCGGTCGTAGCTGACGCTCTTGGCAAGGCCCGCGTCGATCACGATCTTCACGTCGGGGATCGTCAGACTCGTCTCGGCGATGTTGGTGGAGAGCACCACCTTGCACTCGGTCGGGTCCGCCGGCCGCAGCGCCTCCTCCTGCTGCGCGCCCTCCACCACCGAGTGCAGCGCGTGCACGCGGAGGCCGCAGGGGCAGTTGCGCCGGTTGTCCTCCAGCATCCCAAAGACGGTCTCGATCTCGTGCAGGCCGGGCAGAAACACAAGCACGCACGTGCCGACCTTCACCGACATGAAGATGAACTGCGTGATGCAGCGCAGGGAGCGGTCGTCGGTGGTCGGCTTGCGCCTGGCGTTGGTCATGTCGTTGACGTAGGTCTCGAGGTCGCGGAGCAGCAGCGCCGGCATGCCGACCGCGTTGGCCTTCACCTTGTCGTGGAAAAAGTCGTCGGCGTAGACAATATCGACGTCGTAGCGCTTTCCGCCGACGTGCAGCAGCGGCACCTCCTCCGACCACCCCAGCGGGAGGAAGTAGCGGCGAAACAGGTCGGCCGAGATGGTGGCGGACATGATGATGAGCCGCGTCGCCTGCGCCTTGTCGGTGTCGCTGCGGCCGCGCCACCACGCCTGGCAGTGCTCCCGCTGCGCCTCCAGCCTCCCCGCCATCATCATACCCCCCGCGGAGGGGTCGCCGTAGCCGCCGTAGCCGCCGTAGCCGCCCTCCTCTTCGTCATAGTAGTCGTCGTCGTCCTCGTCGTCGTAGGTGCCGTCGCCGGCGGGCCCGAGCTTCGCGGGGACCATCTGGTTCATGGTCATCTTGACGACGAGCGAGAGCATGTCGGCCTCCAGCGAGCGCTCGTGCACCTCGTCCATGATCAGGTGCGTGATGCGCGAGAAGAAGCCGTCGCCGCTGTGCGCCAGCAGCTCCAGCAGGTAGCCCGTCGTCACGTACAGCAGGCTGGTGTGGCGGCTCTCCAGCCGCACGCCGCCGCCGAGGCGGTACCCCACGTGGTGCCCCACCTCCTCACCCATCATCGAGGCGACGCGCGCGGCGAGCGAGGTGGCGGCGAGGCGCCGCGGCTGCGTCACGACGATCAGCACGCGCCGCTTCTCGCGCAGCGCGTCCTGCAGGATGTGGAGGGGGATGACGCTGCTCTTGCCGCAGCCCGTCTCGCCCTGAATGCAGATGACGCGGTTCTGCCGGATGGCGCGCAGCACCGCCGGCACGTGCTCCTCGGCCGGCAGCGGCGGCGGGGCCTTGCTGCGCGCCGCGGCCGCCTCCGACGCCTCCAGCAGCCCGGCGACGCGGCGGGCGGTGGGGCTCGCGGAGCCGGCGATCATGGTCATCTCGGTGGTGAGCTCGCCGACGGCCTTCTCCTCCAGCTCATCGCGCAGCCGGCCGCCGGTGAGGAGGCCCGTCCACGTGATGGGCGCCTGCACGCGCGCCGCCCCCGGGCCCGACACCGCCGCGCGCGGCCGCAGCTTGCTCACGTCCAGGAAGCGCACCGCCGCCTCGCCGTAGAGCTGCTGCTGGCACGCGAAGACGTCCATCAGCGCGTCCGAGTGCGCCAGCAGCGGCCGCAGCAGCGGGTTCGCCGCGAGGGTCGGGCGGAGCGCGGGGTCGGCGGCGGCGGCGCGCATCAGACACCACGCGACGTGCAGCACGGTGCCGGAGAAGAGGCTGCTGGGCTGGGCGGCGGTGAGCTGGCCGCCGCGCGTGTCGCTCACGTCCCACAGCCGCAGCAGCTGAAAGAGGTCGTCGACCGCGCGGAAGGCGGCCCCAAAGCCCTCGGCGAGCTCCATCAGCCGAGCGTCCGGGCGGCGGTCCATGACGCTGTCCAGCTCCCCCTCGTCGCCACCGCCAGCGGCGGTCGCGGAGGCCACCTCGGCCAGCAGCGGCAGCAGCTGCGTCGCGGCGGCCGCGCGGGTGGCGCCGTTGGCGAGTAACTGTGTCAGCGCGACGGTGTCGCACATCACGCGCAGCTCGTCGGCGTCCGTCAGCACCGAGTGCAGCGCCCACAGCACGCACGCGGAGAAGACAAAGGGCAAGTTGTCCATCGGGGCCCCGGGGACGGCGGCGGGCGGCGGGAGGAAAAAGGCCGCGGAGGCGCGCTGCAGCCGCTGGGCGTGCGGCATGGCGGTCCACTTGCGGTAGTCGCACCAGAGCTGCTGCGCCTCGGGGTCGGCGGCGCCGCGGCAGAGGTCGGGGGGCGGGCTGATGGGGAGCGTCACCGGCTCCTCCGCGCGGTCAATGTAGAGGGCGACGGAGCGGTGCCCCAGCAGCGCCGCCGACACGACGCGCAGGCGCGCGAAGGTGTGATGGCCGCCGCGGTACCCCGTCGCGCCCCGGTGCAGCGGCACCTCCTCCTGCGACACCACCCCGTAGTCGGCCAGCGTCTGCAGCCCGCGCGGGACCCCGGGGCGGCGCGGCAGCTGCGGCTCCGGCGCTCCTACGAGGTACTGCTGCAGCGAGAGCTCCACCAGCGTCTCCGCGCGCGCGAGGCGGCGCTCCTGTGTCGCCGCGCACTCGGGGTCCTCCCGCGCGAGCTCCAGCGCCTCGTAAAAGCCGCGAACGCCGAGCGCCTGCACGCTGCGCAGCTCCTTGGTGAAGTCGTTGCCGGTCAGCGTCGCGGCGAGGGCGAGCTGCTCGGGTGTGACCGCCAGCGCCCGGCACAGCGCCTCGCAGCGGTACACCCGCAGCCGAATGCCCCCCGCCGCCGCCGCCGCTGCTGAGACGCCATCCGCGGCGCCGGCGCCTCCCATAGCCGTGATGGCGGCGACGCCGGTGAGGGGAGCGCCGCCGGAGGCGGTCTTGGAGGCGGGGGAGCCCCACGCCCGGGCGGCGCCGGCGCCGGCGGCTGCCTTCGGCGCCTCCCAGCCGCGGCGGCGCGGGGCGTCGGCGGCGGAGGGGCGGCGGAAGAGCAGCGCGTCCCACGGGAGGCGCCCGATGGGGCTCGCGGGGACGCCGGCGGTGACGGCGAAGTCGCTGTCGGAGGTGAGCACCGCCAGCGGCTGGTAGCGCCGCACGAGCGCCGCGATGCTGCTGTCCACCTCGCCGCCGAGCTCCAGCACCTCCACCACCGACGGGCCCAGCTCCGCCGCCGCCGCGGCGATGGCGGCGCGCGCCTGCGCGAGGGCGAGCGGGGGCAGCAGCGGCGCGTGCTGCGCCCCGCGCGGGACCTTGAAGTCGCTGCGGCGCTCGCAGTAGTCGTAGAGGGCCATCAGCTGCCGCTGCCGCTCGTCCGCGCGCCGCCGCCGCTCCGCCTCGCGCTGCGCGTCCTGCACCGCCGCCGGCGACAGCGCGTCCTCGTCCTCACCATTGGGGGTCTCGGTGAGGTGCGTGCCGTCCAGCAAGAAGACGACGCGCAGCCCGTAGTCGCGGCAGAGCGTGCGCAGCAGCAGCCGCACCGCCACCTCCACCGTCCACAGGTCGCCCCCGATGAGGTCCGCGTCGCCCAGCGGCAGAAAGCGCGCCGGCGCACCGCTCGGAGTGTTGTTGTTGCTCTTATTATTAGTATTAATACTACTGGCATCGGAAGACTTCTGTTGCTGCTGCTGTTGCTGCTGCTCCGCCATCCAGAGACGCGTGAGGGGCTCGTTGTCGGAGTAGTAGGGGTGCACCGCGCGGTGGATCAGGTCGATCACGAGGCCGAAGCCGTCCACCAGCAGCGTCTGCCGCTGCCACGCCTGCAGGCCGCTGCCCAGCAGGCCGCCCGCGGAGGGGCCCCCGCCGCCGCCGCCGCCGGCCGCGGCGCCCGCGAGAGGCTCTATGGTAATCTCCTCTGAGAGGTCGGCGTTGGTGCGGGAGGCCTCCTCCAGCCACTTCCATAGTCCGCGGACGCCCATGGCTGATTGCGGGGCGATCTATGCTTGTGTGGGTGTGAGTGGGGTTAATAATTTGAATAAGGTTCTATCAGTGTGTGTTTGCTGTTATCAATAGGACCGTCTTTTTCAAGAGTCAAAGTGACTGTTGCCCAAGTTAATAGCGAGAGATCGGTTATTCAACGAGGAATAAAACTGTCGAAAAGCTTGTGGTGCGATGGAATAATAGAACTTTAGGAAACTCTACGATTCTCAATTTAAAGTGGATTCGCTCTGCAGAAGCTTCCAATTATTTTTTTTTATTTTTGGGGGAGTAGGCAACTGCTGATCTGATAAGAAAAGAACTTTCGGATGGGCAGAGAGAAAAAAAAAGAGAGAAAATGAATAGGAAACGGAAAATGAAAAGGAAAAAGGGAATATAAGCCAGTACTCTTTTTCTCTCTTATTAGGTGAGAGAAAATAAAGACGGCAAGGGTTCGACAAAGAAAAGATGAAGATAAATTATGGAAGTAAATCCAGTAGGAAAAAAGGGGGAAGCAAGGGAAGGGGTGTTACTAAAGGGGAGAAAGGGGTCAAGAAATACTTCAAGTATTTGCTACTTTTGTTTTTGTGCGTGTGTGATATTTCTTCGGAGTAGGCTGATGTCAACACGAAACTTTTTTTTCCTGTAGGTTTGGATAATAGTGTGCGGAGGTGTGAATTTGACAGTCCGAGTTCGGCATGACATTTGTAAAAAAAAAGAAGGGAATAGTAAAGGAAGTCGTTTGCCGCAAGGGACCCTATTTTACAAATTGGAATCGATCTTTTCAAAATGCGGCTTTTCCATTAGAAGCAAAAATGGAAAAAGAAAGAGGAGAAGAGACTCGAGTTGCGGCCTACAATGCCGCGTCAAGGCACAAAAGAACGCATTTCTTCCATATGGAAAAATTCACGCATCCAGTGCTGGTAACACAAAGACAATTTCATATTTTTTTTTTCAGAAGTTGCATATAACGAAAAGAATCAACGCAGAAATTGGGTGGGAAGGTAAAGAAAAACAAAAGTAAGAGTAGAAAGTACAGACTACTGAAAGAAAAAGTGAGTAGGGAAACTTCGTTTATCGCGCGAGCAAGAGCCTTAACATGAGAGAAGAAAAAGAGGGGAAGAAAGAGAAACTGAGAGAAAACGTAATATTCGCTTATACGTTACAAAACAAAAAGGGGCAATGATACTTCAAAAATAATATAAAACTAACAAGATAAAAAAAAAACAAAAAAAGATATAGGGAGAGATTTAACGGCACTCACGAATCTCAGGCAAACAAACAAGAAACAAACAAAAAATGTCATATAGATAAAGAGAAGACCAAGTCTCTAGGAGGAATGTAACGCGGAACTCTCTACAACGCTCAATCGTCTGTGTTCACTATGGAAAACAGCTCGACTTTGAATACACACTCATCCAGTCCTTCGTTTTGGACTTCACACAAATATACATTGGCTGAATTAGCGCTTGCGGCAAGCAAATGAGGTTTCGCGTAACGAAGTATAATCGTCGAAATCAAAACGGACAGAGAAGCTCCAATCGCTATGGAGACATACGATGTCTGCGGCGGCCGATACAGCGGCTCGCGGAGCCCCCGCAGACCCTCTTTCACCGCCTCGGGTGCCTCGGCCTCCATACGCTGCAGCGTCGTCAGCGCCGCGCGCGCGACGGCTGCGGTGCCGCGCCTGCAGAGAAGCAGCGCCGCGGGGACGAGGTGCTGCGGGACGGAGACGGGGACGCCCAGGCGCCGCGCGTGCACCCCCAGCAGCGCTTGCGCCGCCGCCGTCCGCGCCGCCCACTCGCAGTGGTCGTCACCCTTCGCAACGCTGTCCAGAGCGGCCACCACCTGAGGATTAAACACCGCCACGACGCAGGCGGCGGGCGCTGTTGAGAGCACACGGAGCGCTCTCGCCGCACCCACGCAGCGGAGCGCAGGGGCCCTGCAAATAAAACGCATGGGCCACGGCGGCGGCGTCTGTCCACCGGCCAAGGCCTCCAGCAGCTGCGGCAGCGCGCGGCCCCGCAGGAGGGCGGCTCGCCCGTCGTTGTCCTCCGCCTCTCCCTCGCCACCCGTCGGGGCCGCCTCCGACACCAGACGCGCGGCCGCCTCGGCGGCGCTGGAGTCTGCCGATTTCATCTTTCCAGCCGCGAGGCAGAGCCGCGGGAGCGCACCAGCGTCGTCCAGCAGCACCTGCAGATGCGCTGTGCTCCCGGCTGCCACGCACGCCACAACGCGCGCCGCCAGCTCCGTCTCGTCCAGCCCCCTGCGGTCGAGCGAGGCGACAGAGGGGGGCAGCAGTCCAGCGTCCAGCGCCGCCTGCACGTGCTCCCGGGAGCCGGCGTGGCGCAACAGCGCCGCGGCTGCATCGTCGCCACCGCCGGTCGGCCGCTGCCGCAGCAGCAACAGGCCCTCCACACACCGCAGCGCCGCCGCGCGCCTCTCGCTGTCAGCGCACGAGCACAGGCGCACCAGCGACGGCAGCGCCGCGCGGGCCACCGCAATCGGTGCGGGCGGACCCTCCCGGCACAGTCTCTCCAGTGTCGCGCGCACGACACGCGCCGTGCTTGAGGACGCGCGCCAGACGCTGGCGAAAAAGTCCGCGAGCACTGGGATGGCGCCGCACTCGCGCAGCAGCGCACACATCTCGGGGCCGAGTGCGGAGACCGCGGACAGCCACGCCGCTGCGCCGTACGTCGACGGCTTCCTCGTTTTCTCCTTTCCAGAGAGAATGTCGAGCAGCTGGGGGACGAGGCTGTTGCGGAATAGAAGGAGGCGGGCATTTCGCTCCGCTACTGTCACGGTGCCCACATGCACTACACACCGCATTGCGTCAAGCGTTGCATGCGGGGCTCCCGGTGGCGAAGGCGCGGCGGACCCACACAGCGCCTGCACAAGGCCAGACTCGAGCAGCACCGCCAGCTGCGCAGCACTGCCGGACGCCAGCGCACGCACCACGCCGCACGCCGCCTCCACAACGCATTGATCGCGGCAGCTGCGCAGCGCGTCAATCACCACGCGGGGGACCCCCTCGTCCAGCGCCGCCTGCACGTACTCTACCTTGCCGTCCGGAATCAGCGCGTGCACGAGCCGCAGCGCATACGCCGCCCCTGTCGGCCGGCGCGCGCACATCAGCAGCAGCCCCGGCAGCGCCGCGCGCACCTCATCCACTGTCGGGTGCGTCGGGAGATGCTTCTGCATGTCCTCCAGCAGCTGCTGCGCTTGCCCTACGTCGGTGGCGTCTGCCGCACCGCAGCAGCATCCCCAGCGTCGCTGCGAGACGACCTCAATCAGCGCGGGGCCGACGCCCGCGGCCAGCATCGCGTTGCGGTGGCGGGGGAAGAGGGCGGCCGCGAGGCGGAACAGCTCCAGGCCCGCCGTCCGCCCCGCGCCGCCGCCGCCGCCGCCCACGAGCGCAGTGACGGAGTCAGCGCCGATCGTGGTCAGGACGGCGTCACCGACGCGATCGTTGGCCTGCAGGAGATTCCGCAGAACTTTCAGCGCTGCCTCCGCCGCCGCCTTGTTTCTGCCGCCCCCGGCACCGCACGCGAGGGCGAGCACAGGGGGGATGGCGATGTGGAAGGAACCCAGCAGAGGCGTTCCCGCTGGCTGCAAGAGGGCGAATTTTTCCACCGCCGCCAGCGCTCTCGACAGCTCTGCCTCGGAGATACTGTTTCTGGCACTCTCCTCTAGTGTGTTCAGTGCGCCACGGAGCGCCGCGTACTGAGTAGCTTGAAACTGCTGCATCTGCAAATCGTTCTGATGCTGTGCTCTTTATTACTTGATCGATGTTTTCGGGTGTTGTTGCGTGCAACAAAATGAAATGGGAAGCGGAAGAAAGTTTGCAAAGTAGATGAAGATGTTTGGTATACACACACTGTCATTAATAATAATAATAATAATAATAATAGATCGCCTTGAAGGTGATCACATCAAAGGTCAATACAAAAAAAAAAAAGAAATAAAAGGTAAAACTGTCACGTTGAAGATAGAAAAACGTATCGGGGGAGAGAGAGAGAGAGGAAGAGTGGCAGTGTTTCCGGCGATACGCAGGCACTAATGCGTCACGGCACTGACGGCTCTTCATCCAATGTAGGCAAAAACAAAGTCTGTTTTAAAAGACCAGCGGTATCGTCGCGGCGAGCAATTGCACCTCTTTTCCATTAATCGTCCTTAATCGGTAGGCTGCCATCCCACCTGCTTCCCTTTTCACCTTCATTTCGATTTCATCTCACAAAAGAAAAAAGATCATACGAGAAATAAAGACACATCAGCAAGATGCATGAAGGAAAAGTAAAAAAAAAAAAAGAGAGTGTGTGTGTGTATTAACTATTTCGTTGTTGAGACAGGCCGAGCGTCCATGAGCGCGTAGACGCGTGTCATCGTCTGTCATCTCTACAAGTACTTATGTTTACCCCCACCACCCCACCCATCCTTCCCTGCGCATACACCCTCCTCTTCCTCTTTCTTTCACTCTCTCCCTATATATGCCTCTCTTTGTAAACATGGCCACGCCATCACTTATTTTGTTTTCCTTAAACCAGTGGATTCAAAAGCAAGAAATACGATTGAAGCCAACATAAACAACCATGCGGAACAGCCGAAATGGGAGACAGAGACAGGAAGACAGAAAAAATAAAATACAACAGAGAGAGAGAGAGAAGGGGGAAAAAGTGAGGCGGCTGTCACGGACGGCTCAGACTGCAAAGGTGGTGGTGAACGCACACAGAAAAAAATGCAGAGGTAGCTGCAAATGCCCTGCTGTAGGATAGTTGAAACGATGGCTTACTGAAACGGGGAAGGGGAGACAGGGCGAGGTGAAAATTATAGAAGGAGCGGCGAAGGAGAGCTACTGTGTGCGTATGTAGCGACAAAAGCAAAGCATCACGGCCTTAAGAATATCATATAACCATAATCTTCCTGGAGAAGATCTTGCCTGCGATGGAGCCTTGGATCACGCCTGTCATACCCCTGCCAGTCAGTGCAGTGGGAGGCGTCAACCTCCACCCACTGAATCCGTGGAAAGCGGTAACTCAAGTCATCGAAAGTATCCACAGTGTATTCCGTTCGCATCAGCTCCAAATGAGGCAAGTTCCAACTAGTACCGGAGAGCCACTTTTCTCCCTCCACCGACGTCAGTGAGGGAAGGCAGGCAAAGCAGAGTTTCTGCAGCTTCGGAAGGTGACGAAGAACGCGGTCAGCAAAGTCAAAGGCGGCGAGGGAGGGTATGTCGTAGTTGTAGTCCCCATAATAAGCTGCCTCGCAGGAGGCGTTGAAATACAGCTGCTCCACTTCTTCCTTCTCAAGGAGTTTTCGCATCGCAGCATCGCTGGGAAAGCCGACGTCACACAGTGCGAGGTACAGCTCCCACAGGCCGCGCGCCTGCGCACTCGTGTCTCTTCCATGTCCGTGTCCTTCCTTCGCCGACTTACCAAGAAACCTCTTGCTGATCTCCTCCTGCGTGCCGCCGAGAGCGCGGCACAGGCACTGCAGCTGCGCCTCCGCACAGGCGGCGGCGGTCTCCCTCGCGCTCGCCGCAGCGCGCGCCTCCCTACGCGCCGCCGCCGCAACAACGAGCCGATACGCGTCGCGCGGCGGCAGCAGCTGCGTCGCGCCCTCCGCCTCCTCCTCAAGCCGCCGCCGCGCCGCCGCCTCCCCCTCCAGCACCTCCCGCCGCGCCGCCGCCTCCGCGCCCGCCGCCAGCTCCGCGCACGCGACTGCCAGAGACCGGTCAGCCGCACGCGCGGCGCCGCGCCAGGAGCCTCGCTGCAGCTCTGCGGCGCCGCTGCCGTCCCTCTCCCCGCCGCCTCCACCACCGCCGCCGCCGGCAGTGCTGCAGTTGCGGCGGCACACCGCCAGCGCGGCGCGTGGGGAGCGCCAGCGCGCGCCCGCCACCACCGCCTCCGCCGCACACGCGCGGACGGCCGGGTAACTCGCGGCCCACGCAGCGCGAGCGGGGGCGCGGCGCAGCATGCCGGTGCGGGGGGGAGACAGTAGTAGTAGTAGCGGCGAGGGCGATACTTCTTCCGCTTCCTACTTTACACAATCAGCTATGAGGCAGCGAGGGAACACTGTAGAGTAGTCAAGGTGTCTGGAGAGTAGAAAACAAGGAAGGAGAAGGAAAGAGGAGGGGGAGTGAAAAAGGTGGGAGTGATAGTTCAACAATAGCAGAGAGCAGCGGGAGGAAAAGAAAAAAACAAACAGTGCCGTCCTCCAGGGGGGAACACCTCTGGCAACGAAGAGAGAGAGAGACGAAGAGAAGCAGCTGCACCACCTGTCGTCGCTGTAGGGTGTGGCGGCGGCAGCGGCACCATACAGAACGCGTGTCGCAGCCTCACCAGAATGAGGTTGGCACGCGCACGTAACAGTGGCACGGCGCCGCTGCCAGCACGGACGCCCGTCGCCGCCCTCATCCCGCCGCTCAGGCTTCATGGGCCTCCTCGGCAGCGGTCGGGAGCACCGTTCCTCAAAAAAGAAAAATAAGACAGAATGAAACCGTTGAAATAATGAAAAGAAGTTGATGAGAGAAATGAAAAGAAGAGAGGCGCGAGCAGAATAAAACAAAATAATAATAAAGTCTCACGCAATACTTGGCAATAGCACGTGTATGACGGTGTCACTGGGAAACACGAAAAGAGCCCTCGAACTTCAGCGGCGAGGCCAACCAAAGCACGGAGGCAGAGCAAGACAAAGCAAATACAACACCTCGTTGAATGAAACCTGTGGATTCGTAGGAAGGAAGCGTGCGTTACAAGACAAGAAAAAAAAGAGAAGAACAAGAAGAAGAAGAAACCATGAAAAGAGAAAGAGAGGGTTAAAAAGAGAGAGATAGAGAGAGATACAGAACACGGCATCAGATCAGTCGCCGCCGCCGCCGGCGGGGCGCCCCAGCTCACGCGCGGGCTGACCGCCGTATCAGCTCCTCCGTCACCGCACACGCGCAGCGCCGGCAGCGGCAGCAGCTCCGTCAGCCTCTCTCGCTCGCAGGCGGCGCACGCGCGTGTGTCTGATGCGCAAGAGTACTCTAAAGAGGGTGCAACGAGGAAGAGAGGTGGAGGCACTAAGGCATGCCGCACTCCTCTTGACCTCGCCGGCAAAGTGCCGCGAGTGAGAGAGACCGCATGTGTATATCAATCCGAAACAAAAAAGACTGGTGACCCAGTCATGCTTATAGGGTCTGGACCTGGACCTTGTCGGAGGGCAGGCATGAATAAAGAAGCTTAGGATAAGGAGGTGGAGGTGGAAGGGGGACGGAAGGTAAAGAAGTGAGGCAGCACTTATTACTAATAGGTAAACCACACAGCGATGAATGGAAACGGCATAAACTCAGCACGCAAATGGAATAGAGAGTAGGAAAACATTACCCAATACAGCCCAGACAAGACATTGGGCACAAAAGGGACAGAAGAAGTACAAAAAGAAAAAGATAGAGAAACCACGAAGAAGAAAAAACGCCAGTGACACTTTGAGTCTCCTGCGGTTTGCGTAGAGTGAAAGCCTGGAGTGTGATGGTGAATGAAAATAAGAAAGTGAAAATTCAGTGTAAAGAATTCTTTCGTCATAATCGTGCGAGGTTTGCGAGCTCCCTACAGCTTTACAAGGGAATCAAGAGAGAATAGAGAGAGAGAAGAAAAGAGGGATAGGAGACAAAAACTAGGAAAAGAATAAGAGAAGCTACAAGAAAAGCGCTACACTAATTGGCAAGAAGCGCATTCTCAATCGTTAGCTGCTTCGAGAAGTACTCAGGAAGCTGATGCTCCATTCCAGAAGCGAAATATGGGGAGTGGGAAAAAAAAACGCACTCTGGCCTACCACAATTCCCAAGGCACCCATTCACTTTCAAGGAGACAAAAGCTTTCCACTCGTAAAGCAAGCATACTCTTTCCGGTTTTATTTTTCGTAATCAAATACCAATAACGTGCCCACCACTGCATAAAAAAAGTATCATTTTTTTCTTTTAGATAAAACGCATTGAGAAGTGAAATCACTCCACATCGTCATCGTTGTCCGTCAAGCGAGGCATCCCCACCCTCTCCCTCCTCCGCGCATCCTTCAAATCCTCAGAGATGACGTTTAAGAGGGCTTTGAGGCCCTCCAGCGCGGGCACAGCAACGTCACTCACGTGTTTACTCCTGCAGAGAGGAAGGACCAGCGGCACCAGCTTGTGTGCAAGGGCAACGGTGGGCGGCGGAGGCCCCTCACACAGGCTTTTCAACACTTCCGCCACCAGTTTGCACGCGTTCCGACAATAGCCGTTCCCGCCAGCGACGCGCGCGAGGGCAGCGCGGGTTTCGGGGCGCCAAAACACCGCCCTGCGGCACTCGGCGTTGGCGCTGAGGAGCTGCCGTAGCACTCGAAGTGCGCCAAGGCACTTTTGTTGCCGCGGCTCATCACGTCGCGCAAGGCCGTCGGTCACGGCCTCCAGCACCTGCGGCAGCGCGTGGGTCTCCAGGAGGGTGCGTCCTTTGCCGCCGTCCTTGCCTTCGCCCTCGGCGCCGTGCCTGGCGGACGCCACTACGAGGCGAGCGGCAAGCATGTAGTCGTCTGAATAATGGTCTGCGCGGTCACTGCTGTGCCTCAACGAGTCTTGGAGCACACCCGCCTCGAGCAAGCACCACACCTGCTGCGCGCTGCCGGCTGCCACGTACGTCGCAACGGAAGCCTCTTCCGAGACACTTCCACGGCTTGTACTCTTGAGCGCCGCGGCGATGACCGGGACGAATCCGGCGTCGAGAAAGGCCTGCGCCCGCTCTTCAGAGCACTTGCCGGGCGCCAGAGTCAGGCCATCCCACAGTTTGGTGGCACCCGCGACGCCCAATACGCACTCCATGGCTATGCGACGTGTGTTTCCGGAGGTGCTCTGGTACATACGCAGCAGGGCCGGCAGCGCCTCGCGCACCTGGGCGGGCGTCGCGGCAGGCCTGCGATGGCACAGCGCACCCAATAGCCGGCGGGGGCCGCCAGTGACGCCGTCGTCCGACCCCCGCACGTGTGCGAGGTAGTCGGCGGTCAGCGGAATAAGGCCGTGCGCGCGGAGGATCACGCGGCACTCGTCGCCGTTCTCGGCTATCGCGCAGAGCCACGGCCATGCGTCGTCCGCGGCGGGGCCGTCCTGCGTGGCGGCGGAGACCAGCAGAGGCACAAGACGGTCGCGCACAAGCGCCGTGCTTGCCTCCCTCTCCTCCGCGTCGTCCCCGCCGCAGTGGGCGAACCTCCGCACCACATGCCGCGCGTTCGCACAAAACAGTGCATTGACGACACCCGCGTCGAGCAGCACCGCCCGCTGCGCCGCGCTGCCGCCCACCAGGCGGTGCGCCAGATGCCACGCGTCGCTCACCGCGTCCGCCCGTTCGCTGCGCAGCGCGTCCACCAACACGCGGGCCGCCCCCGCGTCCAGCGCCGCCTGCAGGTGCGCGGGCGTGCCTGCGCCGATGAGGGAAGCCGCGGCCTGCAGGGCGGTGGTCATCTGTGTCAGGTCGCGCGCGCAGTCGAGAACGCCGGGGAGCGCGGCGCGCGCCTGCGCCGGAGTCGCAAAGTCAAAGCTGCAGTGAAACAGAGCGGAGAAGGCTTTCTCCGCCGAGCCGCGAGCCTCCCACCGCAGGTGCTTTCCGGCGCGCGCGCGCTCCTCTGACACCAGCGCGACGAGCGTGGGCGCGGCGCCGGCGTCCAGCACCGCGCTGCGCACCCGCGGCGCCCGCTCCCCCGCGACCTCGATCACCTTCAGCGCCATCTCTCGCCCGGCCCCGCCGCCCCGCAGCAGCGCGCAGACGGCGGCGGCGTCAGCGGAGCCGACAACGGCGTCGAGTGCCCTCTCGTCGCGGTACAGTCCGAGAGCGCGCCGCACCTCCCACGCCGCGGTCTGCACAGGGTGGCTGCCGCGCGCAACGAGCACACACACGGGGGAAAGCGCGCCGCTCAGCGTCGCCAGCAGCCGACGCGCCCGCTCGCCCGACGCGGCATAGCTCCCCACCACCGCCAGCGCCTGGACCACGTCCGCCTCGCCGGGGACCTTGCCGCCGCGCGCGCCGTCGCGCAGCGTGTCCACCGCGTCGTGCAAAGACGGGTGCTGCTTGAGGAGGGCCTGCATCTGCGCCAGACAGAAGTGCGCCGCCTCACGACCCGCTCCGTCCTCCTCGTCAGGCGACGCTCCGCCGTCTTGCGGCTGCTTCGCCCCGTCAGTAGAGTCACCGCCGCTCTCGGCGGGCGGGTCATTACCAGAGGGCTCCTCCCGCCCCTCGTCTGCCGGATCGTCGCACGGCTGCCTCCCCTCCCCGCACGACTGCTGACGCGGCGGTGACTGCGACTGCGGCTGCGGCTCCTTCTCCTGTGCGCACTGAAGAATGTCCTTGTTTACGGAAGCAGCGCCCTCCGGGTGGTGTGTGTCTCCGATGCAATAGAAATATTGACGGCGTGCACTGTGCAGCGCAGGCAGGAAAGGGAGCGGGGGATGGCAAAGGTCGCTTGTCGCGCGGGCACTGTTAAAAAAGATGGAGTGGGGAGAGACCGCGCGAGAGGAAGAACAAATAAAAAGAGAGACACTACTCCGCAGCAACTGCAGCAAACGAAGCGATGCTGAGTGATACAAGAGCAACATCTGGTGGTTGCATGATTGGATGAGCATGTTTATTCAAAATGTGTGTGGGGGGAGGGGGCGAAGTACGAGAAAAGTGTGCTACGCAAAGGAGAGAGGAGGGGACGGGGGAGAAGAGGAATGGTTTCAAAAGCACGGTGGATGTGGGATCAAAACACAGCAGGGTAGCAAATGGTGACACAAGTGACAGAAGAGCTCTGCAGAAAGAAATCAACTGTGCTCGATAAAAAAGAAAAGAAATGAGAGAGAGAAGTACTCTCGACCGCCGAGCTAGAACAGTGAAACAGATGAAAAGGTGGGTGCCGCTGTGGCGCAAGCACAGACAAAGACACAGACATAAACACACACACAATCGCAACTACTCACAGCTATGCATACGGAGGCGCCGAAAGCATTTCACAGAGCGGAGGCAGAACCAGGGGAGTAACGTTGAACAATTCTGATATACAGAAGAAGAGCGCAGAGAGGGGAAGAGATTGAGAGAGAGAGAGAGAGAGACGAAAAAAGACATGCGTGAGCGCGTGCAAGAGAAGACGGGGACAGGTCAGCAGGCAAGACTAACTCTGTGTAATCCGAGGGTGCTCGACGTGCGAAGCCTTCCCCGCCCTGTTCATGCAGCACGCACACACAATTTACAGCTTCACACATAGGCAGCGGGCCGCCTTATGTAGCAGCGCGCTGAGTAAGTCCCAGGCGCGCACCAGAAGAGAAGAAAGAAAAGTGTACTAAGCTTGAGTTAAACTGAGAACGAAAAAAAAAAGAGCGAGAGAGAAAGAGATCGATTCATGCAAAACAGAAGGTACCACTTGCATTTTGATCAGTATTGTTTGTCTTCGCAGCTCAACTGTAAATTCCTCAGCCCATCTCTATACATACTGCCGCTAGCTAAGGAAAAAAGACCTGATACTCACTGATACGGAAAAGGAAAATGTTGAAAATGTGGGCATCGACGCAGGAGCAGAGAAGCTGAAGGTTTGGAGGAGGGGCAAGTTCAAGCACAGGAAACAAAACAAAAAAACACGTAGAGGTAGCTGCAAATGCCATGCAGTAGCATAGTTGAAGTGATGGCTCACTGATACGGGGAGGGGGAGACAGGGTGAGGTGACAATTGTAGAAGGAGCTGTGGATAGGAGCTACTGTGTGCGTATGTAGCAACAAAAGCAAAACGTCAGTAACACAAAAATATGGAATAATCGAACCTCTCCCGCAGAAGATCTTCCCTGCGGTGCGGCCTTGGTTCGAGCACGTCGTACATCTCCCAGTCAGTACAGTGGGAGGCGTCAACCTCCACACACTGAATCTGTGGAAAGCGGACACTCAAGTCAGCGAAAGAGCCCACAGTGTACTCCGTTCGCCTCAGGTCCAACACAGGCAGGTTCCAAGGAGTACCGGAGAGCCACTGTTTCCCTTCCACCGACGTCAGGGAGGGAAGGCGACTAAGGGAGAGTTTCCGCAGCTTCGGAAGGTGACGAAGAACGCGGTCAGCGAAGTCAAAGGCGGCGAGAGAGGGTATGTCGTAGTTGTAATCCCCATACACGGCTTTCCCGCCAGAAGCGTTGAAGTGTAGCTCCGTCACCTCTTCCTTTTCAAGGAGTTTTCGCATCGCACCATCCGTGGGGAAGCCGACGTCACACAGCGCGAGGTACAGCTCCCACAGGCCGCGCGCCGGTGCAGACGTGTTGGGCCAGTTGTCTGACCCCTTTTTCCTCGCCTTCCCGAGATACTTGTTGTGCAGCTCCTCGCGTGTGCAGCCGAGCGCGTGACACAGAAAACTTATCTGAATAAGAGCATTTTGTTCGATGGTCGACTTGTTAGCAGAGGACTCCTCGCTCTGCTCCCTGTCAGTCGACGCAGGGGGAGCGTCGGCCCCCACACTCGCAGACGCCTCAAAGGCTCTTGCGGCGGCGACGGCACTGCGGTAGGCAGCAAGTGCAAAAGTCTTGCGCTCCGCCTCCTCCTCCTTCTCTAGTTCATGGCGTGCCGCCGCCTCCGCACCTAGGAGCAGCTCAAGAGCCGTGGCCGTGACGGCGGCAATGACACCCCGCAACCGCCGCCCTTCCGCCTCCACCCGATCGCAGTGTTGCCGCCACTCGTTGTCTGAGAAGCGCGCCGCCGCCGCCATCTCCTCCGTCACCTCGCGGAGCTCTGTTGCGTGCTGTTCCTGCAGTACCTCTAGCTGTTGCTTATAGTCGTCCCGCTCTTCACGGAGCTGTTCGTTCTCCTCCGTCAGCGCTGCCATCTGAGCGTTCATTCGCTGCGCCGTCTCTCTGATTTTTTCATTCTCAGAGCGCAACTCCTCGTTTTCGTTGAGCGCTTGCGTCAGTGCTTTCCGCATCTCTGCGTTGGAAACATTGTCTGCATTGGTCATGAGATTCGAGCTCATTATTACTGTTTATATTAGTATTTGTTTTCGTAGTCCTGTGATGAGTAAGAAAGAGCCGCTGGGTTCCAACGCAAAGTTCTCAATAAAGAAAAAGAAGAGAAAAAGCGAGGGTGCGTGTGGTTAACTTGCTGTAGTACTAGTAAATGAATAGGTCTTTACCTAGAGAGTGAAAATATGCTACTTCTTCGCTGTGTGGTACCTTTTATACAATATAAGTGCTGCAGAAGACTGGGGACAGAGTGATGGGTGGATGGGAAAAAGGAAAAGTGCTTACTGTAATACCTTGAATGTCTCTCGCGAATTATAATGCGCACACGACCCATGCATAATATATATATATATATTAACGACTCAAAAAACAACAACAACACACGCTGTATCTTTGTGATCTCTCGCAAGAAGACGCCTGCAAAAGACAATAAACGAAGCCCCCTAAACTGAAAAAGAAGTTAGGATTGATGAGAGGAAGAAGAAGTACTTCAATTCAAATACGAAATAATGGCGACGGGAAGTACCATACTTCATGTTCACTGTTATGTGGAGCGATTTTGTTGCACCACTCGTGTTTAATGGCTCTAAAAGAATAAGAATATAATGAAGAGGGGGAAAACACTGAGAGTGGTTGTGAAAGCAGATGATGAACAATAGAGTTAAACCTACATGAGACTACTGATCCTACCAGCGAATAATCCCCCCCACACGCCACATCCACACGCCTCTTCCTCTCCTCCATGTCGGCAATACTCGCGTACTCCCCCCAGTCAGTGCAGCGGGAGACGTGAACGTACAGATGCATTAGCTCAGGGCAGCGCTTGTGCAGGGTGACGAGGTCGGCGACGGTGTAGTCGGTGCTGTAAAGGCGTATCACCAGCAGTGTCCGCGGAGTGTCCGCCAGAGCCTCCAGCGCCCCCGGCGACGACAGCGGCGGGAGGTGAGAGAAACATAGCTGCCTAAGCGCCGGCAGGTGGCGGATGAGGCGGTGGAAGAAATCGTAGGCGGCGGCGGGTGGAATGACGTAGTTGTGCTCTCCACAGTCTGGATCGTGCCCGAGAGCGTTGAAGTTCAGCACGTCTACCTGATCCTCCGTCTCTAGTAATTTTGCGATGGTGGCATTGGTTGGAAAGCCGACGTCACACAGCGCGAGGTACAGCTCCCACAGGCCGCGCGCCTGCGCACTCGTGTCTCTTCCATACCCGTGTCCTTCCTTCGCCGACTTACCAAGAAACCTCTTGTTGATCTCTTCCTGGGTGCCGCCGAGAGCGCGGCACAGGAAGCGCAGCTGCGCCTCCGCACAGGCGGCGGCGGTCTCCCTCGCGCTCGCCGCAGCGCGCGCCTCCCTACGCGCCGCCGCCGCAACAACGAGCCGATACGCGTCGCGCGGCGGCAGCAGCTGCGTCGCGACCTCCGCCTCCTCCTCAAGCCGCCGCCGCGCCGCCGCCTCCGCGCCCGCCGCCAGCTCCGCGCACGCGACTGCCAGAGACCGGTCAGCCGCGGCGCCGCTGCCGTCCCTCTCCCCGCCGCCTCCACCACCGCCGCCGCCGGCAGCGCTGCAGTTGCGGCGGCACAGCGCCAGCGCGGCGCGTGGGGAGCGCCAGCGCGCGCCCGCCACCACCGCCTCCGCCGCACACGCGCGGACGGCCGGGTAACTCGCGGCACACGCAGCGCGAGCGGGGGCGCGGCGCAGCATGCCGGTGCGGGGGGAGAGACAGTAGTAGTAGTAGCGGCAGAGGGCGATACTTCTTCCGCTTCCTACTTTACACAATCAGCTACGAGGCAGCGAGGGAGCACTGCAGAGTAGTCAAGGCGTCTGGGGTGTAACAAAACAAGGAAGGGGAGGGAAAGGGGAGGAGGAGGAGAGAAGGAAGTGGGAGTGATGGTCCAACAATAGCAGAGATCGGCGGAAGGAAAAGAAAAAAAACACAAGTGCGAAGAGGTAGCACCTGCAGAAAAACATTGATGATAGAGCATTAGTGCAAATGCAGAATCTGCATATTAACATACGCAACAGACCCATAAATAACAGCACTCACTTCAGCAGCATGACACTCTGTGTGAGACAATAATGACAGCTTCGACAAGCGTTTTAGTTTTGATTTGAAAGGTTACATTTAGTCGGACGTATTTTTGTGTAAAAAAGAACGCCAAGAAAAGTAATATTATCATTCAATGAAATATAAGAGAAGCAACAAGCACTGTTGGGTGCAACACGAGCAGCAGTCCTCCGTACAAAAGACAGCAGACAAAAAGACACAGGTAAGGAGGAAACGGATCTACGGAATCACAGAGGCATCACGCAATCAGTTCCAGTAAATCGTGTCAATATTAAGAATTTCCTTCACCCGCCGCTTCCGCTCCTCCACGTTCATTGCGAAACTCGTTTCGCCCCAATTGGTACATTTGGCTGTGGTCACCGAGATGTACTGCAGTTGCGGGTAGCGTGCGCGGATCTTTTTTAGCTTCTCCAGCGTGTAGGGAGCTGAATTGAGTTGGAGATGAGCCACTGTCAGCGGCAGCGGCGGCAGTGCCGGGTCGTAGTAGAGCTTGACGGAGGGGAGGTCACTGATGCCGAACCGTTCCAGTTTCGGCAGTTGGGAGACGACGTCGGCGTAGAAGGGCTCCACTTCGTCCTGGGGAAGAGTGAGATCTTGACCGCCCCACTTTACTCTCCCCTCGATGTTTAGGTAAGTTCTGTCAATCTGTGTCTCCCCCCTCAGCAGCTCGCGCAGTTCCTTCCGACTGATGACGCCCGTCTTGTAGTAGTCCTTCCACAGCTTGTACAGACCTTGACCGATGGACAGGGTGTCATTGACTCCCACGCGCCTCCGCCCCAGCAAGGTCAGGCGGAGGAAAGGAAAGAGAATGGTCGATCGCTCACCGCGCTGCGCCGCCTCTCGCGCGCGGCACTCCTCCACACGCAGCGGAAGTGTCTCCGCCATCTCTCGGCGCTCGGCGGCGTGACGCGCCTCCTGCTGCCGTAGCTGCGACTGCGCCTCCGCCAGCTGCGCCTCCAGCCGACTCTTTTCCTCCCTGTGTTGTTCCTGCACCTCCTCCAGCCGCGCCTCCAGCTGAGCGACGCGCCACGTCTCTTCAGCTCCGCCTCCCGCCCTCGCGCTCGCCGCTTGTGCCTCCTTCCAGATGCTGCAGCGCGCGTCCCTCTCTCCGCCCTGCGCGTGCGGCGGGCCATCTGCTGGCGCTCGCCTGCGCTCGGCACTGCTGGCGTGCTGCAGCCGCGACCACCTCCGCGCGCGCCTCGGCCAGCTCCGCACGCACGCCGCGCAGCCGCTCCCGCAGGTCGTCGGCGGCGCTCTCCACCTGCCGCGTCGCGCGGTCGAAGACGGACTTGTCGTCGGCGTTTCTCTGCTCGAGACTCGCAACGTGCGCATTCCTCTCCTGCAGCTCCGCCCGCAGCTGCGCCACCTGCCGCTGCAGGTCCTGCGTGCTCTGATCTGCTGCGCCGGCCCTGCGGAAAGTGAACATTCGGGCGCGGCTGTCCGGTACGCCTTACGCGCGACGTGTGTTGTTTCTTTGTTTGTTTGTTTGTTGTTGTTGTTTTTGTGTGTGTTATTCCGGGTGCCAATGCACGTCGTGTAGGTTGTACTGCCGCTGCTAACGGCGGTGCCTATTGTTTGCGATATGGAATGACTTAAGACTGGCTGCGTCCTTTTCTTGTCTGTTGGGGATAATATTTTGTTGTAGACGTTGATTTGTCTCAGCTGGCGTGGTATTCGTCGTCTTGGTGAGCTACCAGAGAGTTGTCGGCTTCGAATAAATGAAATTAAAAAGTCGGGAGGAGAAGCGCAATCGTGGTGGGAGTGGGGTGGACGTGTTGTCTGTCAGGAGCAAAAGTGCATGATGAAGTCCAGCATCAGCGCGTGCGTGTGCGGCAGGCAATAAATAGTGAGACGACTCAAAACAATACTCCGTTCAGGTGATTTGACCAAGGAAAGAAAAGAGAAGGAGAAGAGTCTGAAGAAGGTAAATAAAACAAAAAACATCTATAGAAGAACGTCACTGAAGACGTTGGAATGAGAGCAGACGGTTTCCTCCCTCCCGCTCACGCGTAGCCGTACAGGACCTGGCCGCGCTTGCGCAGCGCGTTCACCACGTCCGACGCGGTGATGGTCTTCTTGCGGCTGTACTCGGCGTACGCGGAGCCGTCGCGCACCACGCCCTCCACGAAGCTCTTCAGCACGCGCCGCACCTCCTCGTAGATCTCAGACGAGATGCGCTTCACGCCGC
>JAQOSZ010000066.1:0-11866 GCA_030347455.1 Kentomonas sorsogonicus | reverse complement strand
TTTATAACCCCCCTCAATTCCATCCACAATGCCCCCCAAGCGTGCTACGCAGTCCCCATCGGCGACTCCTGACGTGGGGCACAAAAGAAATCGTGACGCGGGCGATGAGGGAGCCCAAACCCAGTTGAAGCGTGGGAACCGCGAGGGTGGCAGTCAGAGCGGCGCCCCCGCCGCCGCGGCTGTCCCGGTTGGCCGCAAGAGGTCTCGTGGTGCGGTTCCCACCGTCGCGTCGCCTCCCCCCACCGCGGGCGGCATCCCCCTCAACACGCCAATCGCCGCCGCAGCCGGCGGGCAGCCTCCGACCGCGGAGCACTACGAGAAGCTGCACCGCCAGCTGGAGGACTATTTCAACGTGGAAAATGTCTCGCCGCGGGAGCCAGGCGACGAGGAGAAGGAAGCCCTCAAGGCTATTGTACGGCGGCTGAAGGGAGAGGACCTCAGCGAGGAGCAACTGCAGGAAGCGGTTGGCACCGCGGAGACATGCGGGGGCTGGAAAAGAGCAGTTGTGAACTCACGGTCAGGCAACACCGTTGACGTCGCCACGGTGTTGGAGAAGTTCGCCACCTTCCGGTTCGGCATCCGGAGCCTCCCACCCGCAGATGCCGGGCGTGCCGATGTGGAGAACCACCTCGTGGACTTTGTCCTGAAATCTGCGCTCCGTGACACGCTCGCGTCGTGTCTAGAGAAGCGTTTAAGTGAGGAACCATTTGTCTCCATTGCCAAGAAGTTCTCTACACCCTTTATTTGCTCTTCGGACCGCGCCAGCACGTTTAACACTTCATTCGATGTCGTGAATGAAGGAGTAGTGGAGAACGAATTCGAAGGCAAGTATACAGATGTTAAAGAATCCATTCAAAAGCTCAAAATCTCTGCTGATGTCGAGGCGGTGTCGAGACGGAAAGCGTTCCCTGTCGTGATAGGGGGAGAGAGCGGGAGCGGCAAGACGTTCTTTTCTGCGCTGACGCCCAAATTCTTGCTGCAAGCGAAGAGCGCACAGAGTATACGTAAAAACGACGTACTCACCATCTACACGTGCGCAGTAAGTCGGACGGACCGAGGAGCACAGGAGCTTTCTGCCGTCAAAAAACGTGATGCTGAACTCCAAGAGGCAAAGGCAAACAATAAGTCGCTCGTAGAGTATTACGATCGGCGCACAGAAGCAGCAGCCGCTTACCTGAAACTCCTTGTCCAGGATGCTATCGGCTACAGAGGCGTGTTGACGCTTCCCAACGATCAACTGCTTGAGCGCGCGTTTATCGTTGTCGATGAGCTCTTTTCGCAGCCAGAGCTCTTTCGCTCGCTGCTCGTTTGGGGTACCCAACAATATAGTCTGCTTGAATTCACCAAGGGATTTGCCAAAAAGGCACAACTCATCTGCTGCAGCACTGGCAGCTGGAACTTTCGCTTAAATGAGGGAAGTATGCCGGGGTGGTACATCAGTACTATCATGCGGCCGTCGCCGCTTGTATTCCACCGTCTCGCTAGTGGTCAGAAAGATGCGGAGGAGTACTTGGAAAACCCTTTTTTCTTCGCCGTGGTGACGAACCGCCGCATTGGCGCCATCGCCGCTCATATAATGCGCGCGGAAGGAAATCCCAGCTTGAGGCAGAACAACGTGACCCCGCCCGACGAGGCAGCGCTGCAGAACAACGGAGGAGCGCGGCCCTCAGAAAGCCCCAGCCTTCCAGGCAGTATAAGTAGCGGCGTAGACTCGAGTGCTGGTCAGATTGCCTTCCGTGCCGTTCAGCAATACTGCAGTATGAACGAACTACAACACTTTAGCGGATTCGCCGCAACCGCCGTCACGCTTGAGGGGCTGCGTCGCCTCATTGCCCACAGCCCGGCAGAACCGACGAGCGAGAGGCTGCTGTTCCAATCGATGCACGACTGCAGCCCCCTCCAGCTCGGCACCTTCTCCGCCTGTACCACGGTCGAGCCAAGGAGTGAGCCCACGCAAACTGTTAGCTTTACTGTCAGCCTGGCACAGCTGGTGATGACCACGATTCGCTATGGAGCCTTGCCGCACATGTTCGAGAACTTGCCAAACTCCTTTGAGCAGCTGAACGCACTCGTATTCGCTGCCGTACTTGACGCTGTGCGTGTGCTGCCGCCGTGGGAAAGGGGCGACGTGCACCGTCTGAAGGTCTTGAAGGATATGAAACAGACGGAAAATAACGAAGAAGAGCAATCGTTCGAGCGTGCCCTGCGCGGAGGAGACGTTGCTGGCCAGGTGTCGGTCGCTCATGTTCTCAGCACCCTCGATCCTTCCTGGGAGTATGACGAAGGGGCGGCATCAGATGAAGAAGGCCTCTGGGGTGCGATGCTGGAACACACCACTGTCGCGCCGCTGCTCTTCTCTAATAAATGTCTCGCTCCTCCCTCGCGTGGCGGGAAGTTGGACGATGCTCAATTTATTGATGTCTATGGGAAGAAATCGTCTCTCGTCGATAAATTACCACAAGCATTCGTTGTTGTCAACGGAGAGAGCGCGCCGTACGCGGATTTCCTCGCCGTGGCCCACAACGTGCTCTTTCTAGTGCAGTGTAAACTGACTGTAGAGAACTTTGGAAGTGAAGATGAGGTGAAGACTGAGCTTGCGAAGATGGGGTTTCAGCATATGAATGGCGGTAACGAAATTCTTCCAAAGAGCGGCAGTACAAAGTGGGACTACAGCTGTCATTTCGATTACACTGCGGACTTGCTGAAGAAATACAAGTGCAACTTAGCTGTTCCAGTCTTCTGTGTATCGCGGAGGGCGTCGGACAGGGGTAGACAAGTGGTGGCAACTGGGCATGGCTGGCATGGCACCGTGCCGTTTGTGAACTTTAATGCCGGCGTGATGAAAACCTTCGTTGGTGAAGGTGCTGTGTAGCCGACGATAAAAGGGGCAGCGATTGTCCTTCCCCCCTCCTCCTGGGGAAGAGCCACACGCAGAAAAATGGAGGAGGGGTGGATGCTGCAGAACACACCTCAGTGAATGGAGGGCGAGTTGCTGCTGCACTCCTCGCGGCGTTAGGCAGCGCTCGTCGCAGCACACGCACATCCTTCTTCCAACTTGTTTTTTTACGGACCCCTCTGCCCTCCGTTCGTCCCGCAAGAGGCAGGAGACGGGGAAAGAGCCTTCAACATCAATACTGTTCCGGTTTTTCTTCCGCTTTCTCTCTGTTCCCCTTTGCTTTATCCCTCGATGCGCCAGGCTGGCGTTGGTCTTCTTTTTTACTTCTTCTTGGGCGTTTTCACCTCCCAATCTACTGGAGGCGGAAAAAGAAAAGTGCCCTGTAGTGCCTGGGGGAGGGGGTGACGTGGCCTCATTACAGCCCGGCAGCTCCTCCCGACAGCCACAATATCACAACATTCGTCCTCTTTTTGCCTTTTCATCGCCTCTGCATTCTTCTTTCACGACTCGTTTCTTCTCCATTCACACTTTCAAACTGTTCTTCCACTTATTTTTTTTTCTTGTCTCTGATTAGTCTCATTCCTCTTTTGCGGATCGCCTCATGCTGGATCTCTTCGCATGGTGATTCTTTGGCTTTCCTGTTTCTTTAAAAGAATACTACATTTTTTTTGTTTGTTCCTTGCTCTCCCACACCCACTTCACTTTTTACTTGTGCTTTCTTCCGTTTCATTCAATTACCTTACCTGACACTTCTTTTTAGTCGTCAAATAACTGTTCAAGTACCTCGCAACTTTCAGTGGTACACTGCACACACAAATACCCCCATACACACACACACACACACACAGGGCAGTTAACGACGACATCAATAACAGCAACCAATCGGATTTCACCGAATGCTATGACAACCCATTCTTTTACACTGCTCGAGGCATGTAA
Organism: Kentomonas sorsogonicus; assembly: GCA_030347455.1. Lineage (NCBI taxonomy): Eukaryota > Euglenozoa > Kinetoplastea > Trypanosomatida > Trypanosomatidae > Kentomonas > Kentomonas sorsogonicus. The sequence continues at coordinate 8,031 of JAQOSZ010000066.1, read as the reverse complement.
CTTGAGGCTTGACATTCTATTTGCGAAACCTTTTTTTTTCTCTCTCTCTCTTCGATTGGCTCATGATTGTCAGTGGTGTGAGTTTGCTCGTGCTGACTTATAGAGTGATCCGACATTGTTTGAAGCAGTGTTTTTCCATTCACTAATCCAATTCCCTGTTTTTTTTTTTTTTTTTGATGACTGATATTGATTCCCTTCTTTCCACTTCCCTACTATTGAAACATCATTTCCAGTATGTAGTGGCAACACAGTTTCCCTACTAGTACGCACCAACCGCTCACATTTCTCACTCCTTCGCACTTCTTTTTTTAAATCCTCCTTTTCTTTTTGTATCAGGAGTTTCTATCGCTTTTTTCCCCTGTCCTCCATTGTTACTTCGCATACCCACACCCTCCAATGTCCTACCACCACAGTGCTGAAAATGAAGAAGAGGTGGGTCGCAAGCGGTGTCGAAAGGAGATTCTGGCGGAAGCGTGCGCGGGACTCCAGGACTTTTTAGCAACCGACAAAATGTCCGAGCGGTCTGTCTCTGATGAAGAGAAAACGCGATTGGAGAGCCTTATCAGGCAGATGAGATTTAAGGGGATGAAGGTTTCCCGCGACATGTGTGAGCCAAAAACAATACTTAGTAGTTGGGAATCCGCTGTTAAACGCGCATCTGATGAAAGCGGCCACTTCCCTGTGGAGGCTGTGGTCGGAAAGTTTCTCTCCATCCATTTGGAGGGCCTCAAACTTCCGACGGAAGAGGACGATCGCCGCGCCGATGAGGCCCAGGCGGTGTGGGAGTTTATCACTACCTCACTGTTTCCTGGGACGCTGGCGCGGTACCTCGAGAGGCGCCTGTCGGAGCCCGAGCTCAGGGAGTTGGCAGAGGAGTTTTCGTGTTCAATCATCACCAGCTGTTCCCGTAGTGGTGTGTTTGCGGTGAATCTGGGCGTCGTGCGGGAGACGGACGTCGGTGACGTGGTAACGCGTAAGTACACGCCGGCTGGAGAGGGTGCCGACGCAGTAGGAGACTCCGCGGAGAAAGGGAGCTGGGTGGACCTCCCGCTCGTCATCGGGGGCGAGAGCGGCGCCGGCTAGACGTTCTTTTCGCCACTGGCCCCCGAGTACGTGTGCGCCGGGAGAGGTGAGAGCGGCGGCGACACCCCGACAGACGCACTCGTCATCTACACGCTAGCGGGCGATGGCGACAGTTACTACCTCCGGGTCGTCCGGGCAGCTGATGACGCCCTGCAGGCGGCTAAGCGCAACGGCGGCGGCGGCCCAGTGGCCGAGCTCTGCGAGAGGCGGACGGCTGCGGCTGCCGAGTACCTGCAGCGGCTCGTCTATAACACCATAGAGGGCTGGGACGGGCCGATGGAGCTTCGCCCGGAGGAATAGTACAAGTGTCTCTTCATCGTGGTCGACGAGCTGTCGTCGGAGATTGCACTCTTCCGCTCGCTGCTGGAGGGGGGCGGGGAGGAGGGGCGGGAGAAGTTGCTCGGTTTCGCCAAGGGCCTGGCGGACACGGCGCAGCTCATCTGCTGCGGCACCGGGAACCCGCGCCTCGTCATCGACAGGTGCGCCGACGCGGGCGAGTACCGGTCCATCGTGATGGGGCCGTCGACGCTTCTCTTCGAGCGGCTCCTGCAGACGGGCGGCGTCCGCGACGTTGCGGCCGGGACCCTCACGGGCAGCCCGCTTCTCTCGGCGGTGGTGGAGAACCGCCGCGCTGGCAAATACGCGGCGGAGATGGTTCTCGACAACCTCGGCGACGCCACCAAAGGCAGCGAGGCAGAGCAGCTGCAGAAGCTCCGCCTGCTGTGAGAGACAGCGAGGGCACAAAAGGGACACCGTTGCGCTTGAGGGGCGCTGGTGCCGCCGCCGCCGCAGGATACTGCAGAAGACGAACTATAATTTATTCTAGTGGACGAGTGTCAATGCGAGCCTTTCACTTACTCAGTGCCTAAGCAGACTGTTCACACGGGATGACGTTTTCTCACTATAAAGCAAACGTATCCGGTTGCTCTTTTCCCCTACTGACGCCCTGTTTCTTCTCATCGTTTTTTTCTCGGGTTTCATCTCCCTTTCATGACTCTTTTTTTAATGTGTACAACGTTCTTCCTATTATCTTTCGCATTGATATCTTCTTCACTGACCCGCAATCAGTGTACCTCTGATACTAGGAATAACTTACGCGAGCTGCAGTCATCATTGCATTATATTAGAAGTTTAAAAACAATAGAAGAAGGCAATGCGCCGACTGTCAGTGCGTACAACAAGAGGTGCCTAGACATTACTTTGGTGGGAGATGTATGAACGCGAGGAAAATCTCATTTTGTCACGACCACTGTTTTCCTCCAATCCGCCTTCGCGGCCGTCCGGGACTGTTTCGAGACGTTGTGGGGGAACTTGGAGTACATGGACTGGATAACTGCAGGTTTGAAAAATAAACACAGTCTATCCTACTGGGAATATGTACATCAGAACTATGGTTGCGATGCGGTTGTGCATGTCTGTCTGTGTGCGTGTGTGTGTTTGTTTATGAGGGTGAATAACTGGATAATGTCTCTGCGTGACACGAGGCCCACTCAGAAAGATCATGTCGCATGCCACAGGTCTCAAATTCTATCTTTGTTTTCGTATTCTCAATTTCTTCGTCAGCAGTCCATCTTATTCTCGGCAGATTTAAGTATCTAAGTAACGTTTTCTCGGCACCCAACTGAGGAAAAAGACGCAGCTGCGTAACTTCTCCTCGACAGTATAATCATACTTGCTAGCATCATGTCCAAAATAAGCACATCTATTCTCGAAGCGGTCCGTCAGGAGCTTTCTGCGGCACAGAAAGAAAACAAGGAACTGCATGCAGAAAATCAGAAACTGAGAGAGACAGCGCAGCGAATGAACGCTCGGATGGTGGCACTGACGGAGGAGAACGAGGAACTCCGAAAAGAGCGTGATGACTATAAACAACAACTAGAGAAAGTCAAGGAACATCACGAGGCAGAGCTCCGCGAGGTGACGGAGGAGATGGCGGCCGCCGCGCGTTTTTCAGACAGCGAGTGGCGGCAGCATTGCGAGCAGGTGGAGGCGGAGTGCGCGCGGCTGCAGAGGGCTGTGGATGCTTGCATGCCAGCGATACTGGAGTATCTCCCCCACGCGGAGGCGGCGGTGTGTCAGCAGCTCCTCCCAGCGCTGCAGGCGGAGGAGGCGGCGGCGCGCCGTGCGTTGGAGCGGCAGCGGGACGAGTCACTGAAGCAACTCCCCGAGTCTGACCGTGCGCAGGCTGTCTTCGCCGCCCGCGGGCTGTCTATGAGTGAGCTGCGCCGCACCCATCTGGGCAAGGGGGGGCCTGCTAATGGCAGTAACTCCTACGCTATTGGGGAGGGTCTGTACAAGCTGTTTCTGGCGCTTCGCCCCGGCGGCCCCGTCGACGGCTTCGCCATGCGGGAGTTGCTACAGGGCGAAAATAATGTGACTTGCGTATACTACAACACGCAGGGAGAGGAGAGTACATGGTACGGCAAGCACTTCGCCATCCCGGCCGCCGACGCCTACGAGCTGGCGGCGTGCGTGCCGTGCCACCTGCCGGCGTTGCAATGCTTGGGCTTCCGCTCCCTCCCCCCGCTGTCGACCCGCAGCCTCGAGTGGGTGTCGCACCTCCCGCAGTGTATGAAAGATTTGCGCTTTCATCACACCGACCACACCGTCGCCGACCTCCGCGAGATGCACCGCCGCCGGGGGAGCCGCACGTTCCATGTTGGTGTTCACCCCAACAACTGCACCGACTGGGGAGAGTTCGCGGGTGTCGGTGATGTCGATACCAAGAAGACTCGGGTGAATAAGGAGTTGGACGTAATGGTGGACTGGCGCTCATAATTACCGTAATGACATCTCTCTGCGTGTGTGGTGTGCTGGGGGCGGCGCATATATACACACACGGTAGCTGTTGTTTTGCAGGAGTGAGTATGCACATATATTTATTTATTTACATCCACATGTATAGTTACTCCCTTGTATGGCTGTTGGTACGGTGGCGTTTGCTGATGTTACGGTTGGGAGTATTGGTAATTACTATTATCACTTTTTTGTACCTCCGACCGTACATACATATCCCGCGACGTATTTATATGTTATCTCTCGTGCGTCACAATTAGTTCTTTATATGTGTGTGATCTTGTTTATATATAGTACCTTTTTTGAGATCACGCCTTTTTTATTTTTGTTTATTACTTTTATTAATATTTCCGTTTATTTCTACTCTCGCTCTGCAAAAAAAAAAAAAAAAAAAACTTATTATTTTTATTATTGTTGTTACTTGTTTGTTTCCTTTTCACTACATAACAATAAAAATAATATGATTTTTTTATTAATTAGTTTTCATTTATTCCACGCTTCGCACGTAGAGAACGTAACTGTTCTAGTTGGAGCGGGTAACTTTCCCGTATACGAAAATGATAAATTTGCAATGAGTGATCTTGAGTAAAAAACAACAAAAAACATGATAAATGACTATGCCCATATGTGACCTTCGAGACATTCAAATTCATTACTCTCCACCACTCGATAGGTTAAGCACTCTCGCGGTGTCGCCCATCGGCTTATCGCGACATGATTTAGAAAGTAGTCAAGGAAAGGCGGTCCAAGTGACCATGTGCACTTGTTTACTCTCCCGTCCTGCTTGTACAGCCCCAGCACTGTGCGAATTCTCTTCCCCGACACGACCCGCTGTCCTCACGCCATCCACGACTTCCCACAACACTTCACCGATTCCATCACTGGACGGCCACGATGGCTACGCCACCGCCCATATGGTGAGTCTGAGTGGAGGAGGTCCCACAGGGAAGGTGTTTTTTAACGAGGCCTTGACGCAGGCACACAACATGAGATGCTGCAGCCGGCAGGTAACTGGTTTACGTGCTCTCAGCCACGGATCTCACGTCCGCTCGCGACGTTAGCGGACGGGAATATGCACATCACGATCCTGCAGAGCCGCGGATCGCGCATCACATTGCCGACTGGAAAACAAGAAGGCGTAGCGACAGCTATTCTCCTCTCTGGATGCGCAGGAGCAGCTACTCCTGTACGGCAGAGGCACAGGGGACAGCAGCACAGGTCACTGTAAAATAATAACGTCTACGGCAAACGTCGTCGTCGGGCTGTACCGTGCAAAGGAGGCGGCGGCCACCATCGACCAACTCCTGGCCACACGCACCGCCAGCAAGTGGTCAACACAGCGGCGCCGGACCCGCCTCCAACGCACAAGTCCGTCTTGATGACACAGCCTTATCCGATCGCGTTTACACGGGTCCATCCGCGACAGACCGAGTGAAGGAATACAAAGACTTCATCACCACCCGACCGACGCGTATTCTACACGGGCCGGGCAGGCGGCTACGGGGATTGACCTGCCCACGCGATTGTGCTTTTTATATAAAAGAATGCACACGGACAGCTTCTTCGAAGGAATGAGTGTGGGCACATCAGCTACCCTTCCCCGAGAGAGCTGCGCCACATAATAACAGTAGTAGCAACGATCATCGAAATGAAAACGTGAACTAAAAACATGACTGGACGTCTTACTCTTCCTGAACGGAAGGCGGCATGATCCCTTCGAACTAGCTATCACTGAAAAGACAACGACAACGTCTTCACAATCCGGTGAATAGGCTGTTCCACAGACATGAGGGGCCGCCGCCACGGTTTTGTATATTCGCGGAAAGCATAAATCCGATGCACTCAGGTTTGCGTAGCTTCAACGACGACGGTGGCGGAATCATCCTCCCAAAGCGGAGAAACGTAAGGTTTCCTTTTCGATCAACTCCTTTTGCCCGCTACGTCATTTGAAGAGGACGCAAGGATTCTACGGGGACAAAATGCACAGCCATAGCAAATAAGCAACAATGAAAACAATTTAAATGGTGTCAATTGGTGAGCATGTGAGAAGAGAGCGGCTGTTGCGAAAGCAACGCCGATGAACGGATCACATGGCTTTTCCCCCCTACCCATTCGATAGTTATCTTACCATCCAACATAACCTCAGCAAGGTTTGTTACTAATACTTATACGTATCCTTAGTATTTCTGATTTTAATAATGAATATTATCATTATTCTCCTTCTCTTTTTGTATCTTCTTCTTCTTCTTTAATCACTATGTTTTTTTTTACTCAATCTTTCCCCTCTTCACACACATACACACGCACACACACACACCCTCTATTTTCTCCAAAATACCACCATACACAATGTGCTTTCGTGTGCTCCTTATTCTTGTATTTAAACAGACACAGGTAAATAAAGATCTGGGGTGAAATTAGGTGTAATATTACAGTAACAGTGATAATGATGATAAATAGATAGATCTTGTTGTGTTTTTTCTCCTTTCACATCATTATTGGAATAGTAAATATCATAAAAGAGTACTATCGTCATCGTCGTCATTACCTTCATCCATCCACCTGTTAGTTTATTATTATTATTATTATTATTATATTATTATTATTATATTATTGTTATTATTATTATTATTATTATCTTCCTCTCTTTTTCTCTTGCTCGTCATTTTTTTTTTAAATCCTTTTTTCTTGTTCCATTGATTATCAACTTGCCATCATTATTACTAGTACTATTACTCTTAGTATTACTACTACTACTACTACTATTGGCTGAGTCGTACGCTCACACAATCTATCTATGTATCAGAGAGGATCGCAGATTATCGGTCATGAATGAGGCTTCACACCGCGCGGGGTGTCTCTCCTCCTCCTGCTCTGAGGATGGTTAACCCCCCCCCCCCCCCCCCCGGCCCCTTTCTCTCTCCCTCTCTCTCTCTTGCTCATCACCACCACCACTGCCCCTCACCCCCTCACCCACATACACACGCACACCACACACACACCTAAACAACAACAACAACAACAACACAAAAAACGGAAAAAGAAAAAGAACACATTAGACTATCCCTCTAACGCTCCCTCCACACACCTACCGTCACACGCACACAAACATACACCAAAAACAACAACTAGGAAAAAACACTAGTTTCCCCTTCTGTTTTATTATTATTGTTCATTTGTTATTTTTCATTACGCCCTCTGCCCTCCCACACACTTGTCGAATTCACACAATAACTCGAATCTTTTTCTATTCGTTTATTTGTGTATTTAGTCAATTAGTTATATACAAACAAGCAGCAACACCCCCACTACTACTCCCCCCCCCCCAAAAAAAAGAGAAAAGAAGTAACGAGAAGTATCCAACATCGCAAAAACAAAAACAAAAACAAAAAATATAAGCGATTCATCTAAAGCGCCGCTGACACAACCTAACAGAAATCGAAAAAAATAAGAAAGACAGCACGAAAAGAAAAAGAAAAAGAAGAAAAATAGTTAGGACACCGCTTATCGAAACTCCGCCCTATAACAAATTCGTACAGCAACATACAGTAAAGGCACACCTCTGTCAATACCGCACACACACACACACACACGAACACAAGTGTATATATTGCATTGCAACAAACAAAAATAACAAAAAAAATAACAAGAAATAACAAAAAAAAATATAAAAAAGTACTAAGCTGAGCGGTGAAACGCTATAATACGAGCCCACTGCATTTCAACCGACCCTTAGCACACACACACACACACACACACACACACACACACACACACACACACACACACACCAAAAACAAATAGTAATAATAAAAGTAAAAAAAAAATAATTAGCCTTACTACCGAATGAGGTTATAAGCTTGTCACCAGATGCCCCTGCACGTTTGACTGGTACTCAGCGCTACATGTAATCCGATGTCAAACGCACTCGCTAACCCTTTCTCCTCACCCAATCCTACTCTATCACCATTATCCCTGTTGGTAGTAATAAGCTAATAATAATAATAATAATAAGGATAGCACAATAATAAAATTCTTCTCTTCATTTTTTCTTCTCTTCGCCTACTTCCTCGGCTGTACCATGTTGTCGAAGGAGGACTACAAATCCCGAATGGAGGTCTTGAAGGAGTCTATGGCAGCCGGTGATATTAC
>JAQOSZ010000065.1:0-25333 GCA_030347455.1 Kentomonas sorsogonicus | reverse complement strand
CCCTAACCCTAACCCTAACCCTAACCTAACCCTAACCCTAACCCTAACCCTAACCCTAACCCTAACCCTAACCCTAACCCTAACCCTAACCCTAACCCTAACCCTAACCCTAACCCTAACCCTAACCCTAACACTAACCCTAACCCTAACCCTAACCCTAACCCTAACCCTAACCCTAACCCTAACCCTAACCCTAACCCTAACCCTAACCCTAACCCTAACCCTAACCCTAACCCTAACCCTAACCCTAACCCTAACCCTAACCCTAAACCCTAACCCTAACCCTAACCCTAACCCTAACCCTAACCCTAACCCTAACCCTAACCCTAACCCTAACCCTAACCCTAACCCTAACCCTAACCCTAACCCTAACCCTAACCCCTAACCCTAACCCTAACCCTAACCCTAACCCTAACCCTAACCCTAACCCTAACCCTAACCCTAACCCTAAACCCTAACCCTAACCCTAACCCTAACCCTAACCCTAACCCTAACCCTAACCCTAACCCTAACCCTAACCCTAACCCTAACCCTAACCCTAACCCTAACCCTAACCCTAACCCTAACCCTAACCCTAACCCTAACCCTAACCCTAACCCTAACCCTAACCCTAACCCTAACCTTAACCCTAACCCTAACCCTAACCCTAACCCTAACCCTAACCCTAACCCTAAACCTAACCCTAACCCTAACCCTAACCCTAACCCTAACCCTAACCCTAACCCTAACCCTAACCCTAACCCTAACCCTAACCCTAACCCTAACCCTAATGATGTTATAGGACGTTGTGAGTAAGGCTTGCTCCTATTGAATGAGTGGAATGGAATGAGAGAGGGAGAAGGGAGTGAGAGAGGAGAGCATAGTGAATGTAGTTCATTGTACGGAGCAAGAGCAGTAAGCAAATGTGTTGCGGCATGGGCCGGTCGCCCGCAGTCTCATCGCATGGAACAGCACGCGTCAAGAGCCCTTCACGGGCGACGCAACTCACATATCGTAGATGTACGGGCGGATAGCACGATTTGCGTGCTACCCTGGTGTATCTTTGTGTTATGGCGCGAGAGGTGTAGCGCCCCAGGTAGAACAAGGAAACAGTATGAAGAGGGAAAGAGAATAAATAAACACACAGGGATGGTAAATATGTGTAGCACTCATGGTCACTCAGTGGTGTCAACTTGTTAACGCTGCTCGGAGAGAACCGCAAAGAAAAACTCTCCGAGAGGGGCTCATCTCTCCAACAAGAAAAAGGTGTGGTAACAATAAAAATTTCAACGTCTTTCTGTTAATGATCGGATAGTGGAAAGCGTTGACGAGAAAACAAAAAAGAATATTGAGTTAGGAACAATGATAATAATGAAAAGAAACTATAGAAATAAATGATGATATTAGAGATGGTTATAGAATAAAGAAGGATAAAGGTGATAAAACAAAAAGTAGAAACGTTTTCATAGGTTAGAAAAATGACAAGATAAAATGAAACTCAAATAAAGATTAAAGAAAGAATTGAAAAACAGTAGTTAAAGTTAGAAAAAACAAGGTTGCGGGTGGGTGGGTGAAAAAACAAATACTTGACGTGTGCTTGCCTAAAATCCAAAAGACTTCTTCCTATTGCAGTAGCATGGTGTGAGAATGATGATTGAAAGGTACAATTTTGTGAGCGGAGTGACTCATCCACACCAAACGGAAGAAAAACCTTGGAAGGCATGCATACAGTGTATAACCATCGTGAAAACTGCTGGTCTGAAAACGGGAAACCAGATGAAGGAATAGTATCGGAATAGATGCACGAAGGGAGGCCTCGAGCCGAGCCTGGGCACGGCCTCGGTCTCACCAACGTGTTGCGTCACCCGAAAAGAAGGGGTACGAGCAGGAGCTTCGACAATTTGTCAAAATGATCGTGGGTTGGGTTTCCGCGGGCGGGGGTGTGCTCTTCCGCAACAGGTTTCCCCCCTCCCCGTTGCCCCCACCGGCAACCCCCCGCTGACGGGGCGAGAAGCCACCACCCAAACGAAACACCGCACCACCACGACCCACGACCCCTTTTGCGACGGACAACCCTTCAACAACCCTAAATTTAACCCTAACCCCAAAACCAACAACAGAACCCCAGTAAACGACGTCTCGCATCATGGATCTTGTCAACGTGTCGTAGTTTCGCAGGGAGTCTTTCTATGCTCTCGTACCAATCATGCTCCTCCTGCTAATCAGACGGAGTACTGCTTAACGATAGTGTCCCTGAAAGAAGTCGCCACAGTCTCCACCAGAGTTGATCATGGATCCCTACCATTAGTCTCCCATGGGAAAGTTGCCCCATCCAAAAGTTGCCATGCTGCTACGCCTTCTCAACAGTAGTAGGCCGTCTGTTCATAGTGAAAGAAACCATCTGGTAAGTGGTCGCTAGCAGAAGAAGGTAGTTGCTGCTAGTGGAAAGAACCCAGCACCAGAAACACACAACAGACAAAAGAGCAACACGACCGCAAAGAAGAATGCAGAAACCCACGAAGATAGAACGCGTTAAGTGCTATCAGTAGAATGAGTCAGGATGGCGGAGTAGAGAACAGTCTCAACCACAGAACGACCCAGCAACAGCACTGCTACAACTGACAGCTTCTCTAAGAGGCCAGGTTGCAGGAGAAACCATCCCGTGTGAAAGCTCTTAATGAGGTAGATTCAGTTCGTGATGGGTTAGCCTGCTCCATTCCAGTTGATGTGGAAGGTGGTCACTCCTCCTGCTGCCAGTATCTTTCCAATTCCTGTCGCTCACCTCCCATCTACCGGATCCTCTGTCGGAAACTCCTCTCTCCCCACAGCCCACTGGAAATTACCACAGAGAAACAAACACTCCCACCCATCTACCGCAAAGACCCTGCCACATAAGCCAGCCAGGTACGGCACGAGGAGAAGAAACCGGTAACCCCCCTACAACAGCTAATCGGAGAAGAAGAAGACATACTAGCCATTGAGTGAAGGGGAAGAAACAGTGTAGTAGACCGCAGTGCCAGGAAATGACACTCTCCTCAAACAGCACCCACTCAAGCACACCAGTACATTTATTTGTTTTCCTCCAATACTTCAACGGGAATTCAGGCACACGCGCATCGTGCGAGCAACAAGATGAAGAGATTCAATCTCCAAAAACCGTAATCATTACCCCACCGCTCACTCGAGCCTCCCGCATCCACCGTTGGGATGCACTCATCAACAGCGAAGTGTGACAGTTACGTGAGTAGGGTTTCTCAACAGCAGATTGTGCCCATCCCGTATTCAATCATATCGTACATGTGATCACCGTGTGTGTTTGATATCCCACAGATGAGTGACCCGGCAACAGAGACACAATAACTCGAGCGTGAATGCCTAGTGATGCTTCTCGTAGATTCACACAACAAACGATGCATCATAGGCAGTTCGATACTTTCAGAGAGAAAGAGAGAGTCAGTGGCCGGAGCTATGTGTCTGGTGATCCTCTGTTAAGCAGCGCTCGCAGTGGTATGATGAGCCAGCGATGCATGTTAGCTTGCAGAAGCTATAGTGCAGCAACGTCCATTACGGGGTCAGAGCAGTCAAGGATCCACACTGCAAGTGTGTGACTGACGAAGGGGAAGAAGCGAGGAATGTTCAGCGAAGGACGCGCTGGATTGCTCATCCACAGTGGTTATCATCCACTTCAACATCACGGAACACTTTTCGAGAACACACATCTCTGCAGCGGTGTCTCCTGATAAGGCTCTAGGTGTGTTGTCTTCTCCAGATTCAACACACTGATCGTTATGGTTCAGCCCGCCACGTTCCTTCGCTCGCCAGAAGACGTAGATGTTTCCTACTCTTGTGTTGCCCAAAAAGAGAGTCGAGGCAGTGTAACTCTTGTACAAAAGGAAGTAAACTAAGAATGAAAATACTGTTATGGACCCTTCCCTTGATTATTTACCTCGGAATCTACGGGGAGAGGGGGCGGCAAAAAGTATGTGATATTGTCAAGCGAAAAGAAGGTGTAGAGCCAGAAGAAGATCATACTAGCTGTTGCGACCTACGTGTGTGATGTCGGAGGGTAATGAATGTCGGTAGAGATGATGAGCGCGAGTCACTCATGTAGACTGGGACGAGCCGTCCATGTGAAAATCGTGATGGGTAAGTATAAGCCAACCTCTTTCACCATTACGTTTATGTGATTGGGTCAACGCATCTGTTAGTTGGTAGTCATAGTATTGGAGATTTGTTGCATTGCATACGCTCCTTGTGACACGCGTACTACGGTAATCTCTTAGTCAGCACCTCGTTATCCCACTCAAGTGGTGCTGTCACTGGGCAGACGCGTGGGCGAGGGGGGTGAAGATGGATGAGTTTCCCAGCAAACACTTTTGCATGAAGTGATCCATTAAGTATCAATATGAGGAGGATAAAGACATAAAAGTATGTACACGAATGTGAGCAGTCCGCACACTACGACCTCTCAAGTGTGCGCATGTCTATGATTAGCTTATAAGCGGTGCAACATTTATAATAAAGCAAGTGCACAACAAGTACAGATGGAAGAGAAAGACTTCAAAACATTAAGAGTATTCGCTAGGGATTGGTTCGACGTGTTCCGTCGCCAAATAACTAGACGTCATTACTCTTTCTCGAATCAGTGATTTATTTGTTTGCTATAAAAAAGAAGAGCAAAAAAAAATTATTCTCTTTTCAAAAAGACAGTGTTTTGTTGTTGTTGTTGTTGTTGTTTTACCGACCGCTCTTGCAACAACTATGAAACAAGCTATGAATGGGAAAAGGGCATTGGCGCTGCTGATCCCATTCACATAAAAAAGCTGAGATTCTCTCATGATAATAACAGCAACGATTAATACGAGGAAGAGCTTTGACTACAACTAGAAAAAAAAAGCAGAAAAACAATAATAAACTGCATTAATTGTGACGGCAACAAACGGAGAGTAGTGAAGACGACTGCGAGAAGTGAAATTAATATAGGGAGATGTATTATCGGACATACAGATAACAGTTTCAGGTAATCATAGTAGTTACCATCACCGCCAACAGTAACAGAAGAGATTATACATATCCGCGTACTCATACCGGCAAATAACAATTGCCGTCTGCGTGTATGTATGCACCGCCCGCGGTACGACACGCGTTCACAGGAGGTGTCATTACGGTAATTATGAGGACTAAAACACCATTCCGCCCAACTCCTCATTCACCCGAGTCTTCTTGGTTTCGTCATCACCGACACCCGCGAACACTCCCCAGTCGGTGCAGTTGTCGGTGTTAACATTAACACGGAACGTGCGGTCCCCCCGGCGGCGGTGCATCTCGCGGAGGTCGGCGACGGTGTAGTCGGTGTCCCAAAAGGACAACCTCTCCATACACTGCGGGAGGTGCGACACCCACTCGAGGCTGCGGGTCGACAGCGGGGGGAGGTAGCGGAAGCTGAACACTTGCAGCGCCGGCAGGTGGCACAGCACGCACGCCGCCAGCTCGTACGCGTCGGCGGCCGGGACGGCGAAGTCGCTGCCGCTCCATACATCCCCCTGTCCCTGCGTGTTATACCATAGATAAGTCACGCCGTTCTCGCCCTTGAGCAATTCCCGCATGGCGAATCCGTCGACGGGGCCGCCGGGGCGCAGCGCCAGGAACAGATTGTACAGACCCTCCCCAATAGCGTAGGACCTGCTGCCAGTAGTAGGCCCGTTGCCCAGGTAGGTGCGGCGCAGCTCACTCATGGACAACCCGCGGGCGGCGAAGACAGCCTCCGCACGGGCGGCCTCGCGCGCGGAAACTTCGGCCAATGACGCATCCCACCGCGGGCCTTGCAAGTCGCGGAACTGCGCCTCCTCCTCGTCCTGCAACCCCCGACGCGCCTCCTCCTCCTCGTGAGGCAGATGCGCCAGAGCGGCTGGCATACAGACATTCACAGTCTTCTGCAGCCGCCGCACCTCCGTCTCCACGCGGTCGCAGTGCTCCCGCCATTCTTTTTCTGTGAAGCGCGCCGCCGCCGCCATCTCCTCCGTCACCTCGCGGAGATCTGTCTCGTGCTGTTCTTTGGCCTCATCTAGCTGTTGTTTATAACTATCCCGCTCTTTACGGAGTTCCTCGTTCTCCTCCATAAGCGCTGACACCCGAGCGTTCATTCCCTGCGCTGTCTCTCTCAGTTTCTGATTGTCTGTGCGAAGCTCTTGGTTTTCTTTGAGTGTTTGCTGCAGTGTTTTCGGCGTCACCGCAAGAGGATCATTTCCTGCGTCGGACAGAGGATTAGAACTCATTCTTAACGATATTGTTACTATTGACTTCCTTACTCCTGCGATAGAAAAAGAAAGATTCGTTCTGTTAAGACGCAGAGTACCCTGAAAAAAAAAGAAGAGAAAAAGAGTGAGATTGTGTGCTGACTTTCCCTAGTATCACTATATAGATGTATATACGTAGAAGATAAAAATATACCACTTCTTTGCAGTGCGAAACCTTTAATATAATGAATGTGTCAGTTATAGGGTGAGGAGGTGAGGAAAATTTCTTTCTGAACGTAACGAGATAGGATTGAGTAACAAATAAGCACTGTGGAGGGAGCATAAGAAAAATAAAAACACATATTACATGCAGAGATGCAACAAGAGAATAAAGCTCTCTCCCCCTCCCCCTACTACTTTGCAGCCTCACTAACACTCATCTCGATTATTCTTCCTCAAGAATCAAACCAAAAAAAACCAAACAAACAGCAATCTTCTCTCATTTACAATAGTGAGATTGGTATACTGTCGCTGCAAATGTAGCATCCAGACAGAAATATTCCCTCTTTCTCGCGTATTAGCAATCAAACTAAAAACAAATACTCTGCGCCAATACAAAGTAGCTTAACGCGTGTCCTTCCTGCGTGAAACGTCAATAGGAGATGCGGCACCAAGGTATACTCTTTTTTTTTTCAGTCCTTGTATCTGTTGAGCTTGCGCTTTGGCTTAGCACGTATAGTATGACTTGTAAGAAATACTACCCCGCAGGCACACAGTCGCGCAAAGTAGCTTCTGTAGTCGTGTTATGACGTACGGTCTATGAATAAAAAAGCAGTATAGCAAGGAGTCGAAAAATAACAGTCAAATCGAACTGGTTCATTTTTCAGTATAGAGTGAAAGTGTTTTTATTATGGTAAGTGAACTATTTAATGGGCAGGGGGGAAAGAGCCATGTGATCCGTTCATCGGCGTTGCGTTCGTTCGCAACGGCCGCTCTCTACTCACATGTTCACCAATTCACACAACTCATGTTGTTTTCATTGTTGCTTCTTAACTGTGTCTGTGCACTTTGTCCCCATAGAATCCTTGTGTCCTCTCCAAAGGACGTAACGGACGACTGGCGTTCCTCGGAAGAAGGCCTTATGTTCATCCGCTTTGGGAGGATGATTCCGTCTCCATTGCCGTTGAAGCTGAACCCGTCAGGTTAGGCTTTCCATGAATACACAAAACGTGGCGGCGATCCCTCGTGCTCATGGAACAGCGTATTCACTGGATCGTGAAGACTTTGTCGTTGTCTTTTCAGTGATAGCTAGTTCGAGCGGATCATACCGCTTCTGGCTCAGAATGAGTAGAATGTCGAGTCATGATTTAAGTTTACACTTTCACTTTGATGATCGTTGCTGTTACTGTTATTGTGTGGCGCAGTTCTCTCAGGAAAGGGTGGCTGATGGACCCCACCCCTTCCTTCGAAAAACTGTCCATGTGCATTCTGTTATATAAAAGCACAGTCGCGTGGGCAGGTCAATCCCCGTAGCTGCCTGTCCGGCCCGTGTAGAATACGCGTCGGTCGGGTGGTAATGAAGTCTTTGTATTCCTTTACTCGGTCTGTCGTGGATGGACCCGTGTAAAAGCAATCGGATAAGGCTGTGTCATCGAGACGGACTTGTGCGTTGGAGGCGGGTCCGGCGCCGTTGTGTTGGCTACTTGCTGGCAGTGCGTGTGGCCAGGAGTTGACCGATGGCGGCCGTCGCCTCCTTTGCACGGTACAGCCTGATGACGACGTTTGTCGTAGACGTTATTATTTTACAGTGACCTGTACTGCTGTCCTTTGTGCCTCTGCCGTACAGGAGTAGCTGCCCCTGTGCATCCGGAGAGGAGAATAGCTGTCGCAACGCCTTCTTGTTTTCCAGTCGGCAATGTGATGCGCGATCCGCGGCTCTGCAGGATCGTGATGTTCATATTCCCCGTCCGCTAACGTCGAGAGCGGAATGAGATCCGTGGCTGAGAGCACGTAAACCAGTTACTTGCGGCTGCAGCATCTCATGTTGTGTCGCCTGCGTCAAGGCCTCGTTAAAACACCTTCCTTGTGGGACCTCCTCCTCCACTCAGATTCAGCATATGGGCGGTGGGCGTAGCCATTGTGGCCGTCCAGTGATGGAGTCTGTGCAGACTCAGCATATGGGCAGTGGGCGTAGCCATTGTGGCCGTCCAGTGATGGAATCGGTGAAGTGTTGTGGGAAGTCGTGGATGGCGTGAGGACAGCGGGTCGTGTCAGGGAAGAGAATTCGCACCGTGCCGGGGCTGTACTAGCAGGACGGGAGGGTAAGCGAGTGTACAAGGTCACTTTGACCGCCTTTCCTTGAGTACTTTTTAAAACATGTCGCGATAAGCCGATGGGCGAAACCGCGAGAGTGCTTAAACTATGGAGTGGTGGAGAGTGATGAATTTGAATGTCTCGACGGTCACATATGGGCATAGTTATTTATCATGTTTTAACTCGAGATCACTCATTGCAAATTCATCAGTTTCGTATACAGGAAAGTTACCCGCTCCAACTAGTATAGTTACGCTTTATGTTAGTATATCATGAATCTTCTTTTGTTGCATTCATTTTCTGTATACACAACAAAAAAGAACAGATTAACGCACATGCGAGAAGAGGTGGACCGCACGCAGTGGAGAGAAAATTAGATTGAAGGAAGTTTGGAAGGGAGAAAAAAATGTACACAATACACGTGATAAAGAAGAGAGGTATAAAAAAAAAAAAAGAATGAAGGCAAATACATCCACGATTTCTGATAACATCGTACCAAGTGTCTCTATTTTTATTCACAGTTTTATCTGCTTCATTTGTAAATATGCACTTATTCTTGCACGGTGACGATGTTCGCCTTGCCAATAATAATAATGATAGTAGTATTGTTCTTCGTTTTTTTTTTTCAAAGAAGGAAGGAAGAAAAGGAGAAAGAATGAGTTGTGATGCTCGGTGGCACCCTTACTCAGAAAAAATAATAAAGAACAAGTATGAGAATAAAAATGACAACAAAAGAGCAATTACATTCGTCATAAACAGTTATACAACGACTACGGACTGCGTTCTTCATCCGCTGTATTCTCTTCCTTTTTCTGTTGTGGAAAACTATGTGATGACTGTGCCGAGAAGGGCAGGGGAGAGAAAGAATGTTTGTAGAGTTGTAATACTCTAGCCGGTAGCGCTCGGTGCATACGTCTCTTGGCGTGGCACATATCCATTGTGGTAGGCTTAGTCACCAAACATTACATTTCCGTCTCACATCGCTTCGACAGTTTACTTTTTATTTTATTTCTGGTGAAATCTCGAACCCCACACAGACAGCACCTGAGCTTCGGAAAGTTAGGAAGAGTATGTGTGTTCCCGCAACGGTAATTCAACACTACTCTCCGTCGATGTGACATAACCCGCGTCTAACCGTGTTTTCAAGAGGACGAAGCTCCCCATCTGGTTAACGATGCGTCCGCAAAGCAGACCAGGTCGTATGAGTCATCCTTCTCGGGTACCTGTAACCTTTCTGATTTGTCGTATTTATCGTTTCGAAGCAACTCTTCGCCGAATCGTGTTAATGCGTTCCGTGTTGGTTCGAAAGTGAAGGTCATGATATCGTTCCAAGACTTTTCCCTTCGACGGCAAAAAAAAAAAAGAGAGAGACCATGGCTGGACATCATGAACGGGTACGTCGCAGCAGGATTGAGTCTTGTAGTCGTGCTTCGTTGTGCCTCCCGCAGGAGGCCCCCATCAGTTATACCATTCAGCCAGTTGTGCGTTGGTGTTGTCTGCAGACTGGCCCTGACTATTCTAGCCGTGACTTCGCGAACGGTGCGTACGAATTCCGCCTCTTGCCCTATCTTTGCCGCGACCAGGATATTGTCGATCATTGTGTGAAAGTGGTGGTGTCTGTCTGGATGTCCACGATCGTACTGGTGATGGCTTGGTCCACTGCCACGCTCCATTGTGCTCCTGTCGGTAGCGTGCGGCAGTGGTACACCTTCTGGATCATCATGAACACAAAAACGTTACGTCAGTCCTCCGGTACTGGGATGGTGTCGTAGAACGCATCGAAATCAATCTGCAGCATGTACCGAACACCGCGCAGGTCTTGACGTACGGTCAACCTCGACGGTCGTTGGATCCGCAACAGATCGTCCTTGAGTATCACCCCGTTTACCGCAGGCTCCGTGATGAGCCGACGCCTGCCCTTGTGCTCCGGCACCCAGAAGACCTTGACTGAGTGGACTCCTTCTGTGAGTGGGTGGTAGAGGTCTGGCACTTCTTCAAACTTTCCTTGGGCAACTGCTCGCTCAATGTCACCTGCTTCCAGCTTTGTCGGCTCGATGGTCCTTGAAGTGCGAGCATTCCTGAATTTTTCTGGTCGTAGGAAAGACAGAGCTTCGTCTAGGTGCTTGTTCATGGACAGACTCTTGCGCGGTAGCACACAGATCTCATCCAGATCTGCCAGCGTTACGTTTTTCAGGTGGAGAGGCCAGGTGCGGGGGTGACCTAACGCCAGGTTCATGGCCTGTCCCGACAAGCGCCGGATCTCGTTGTGCAGGTCCCTTATGACCAAACCCATGTTCTGCCATGACGGGGCCTGGTGTCCTAGGTCCTTAGCCCTTGGATCAGCACGGAGGCGTTGGCCTGTGCACGTACGGCCTCCTGCGTAGGTTGCTGGGAATAACCCAGGTAACGTCGCAGGGTGTCCACGTTCGTGTGGCCTGTCAGCCGCATGATGTGTCCCTCTCCGGGACCCCGTGGCTCGCCCCGTGCACCACCGCTCCCTTGCGCACCGAGACCAGCGCCAGGTCCTGGTTGGCGGTCCGCAAGGCCGACAGAACGTTCGCCCGAGTCTCGCTGAGCTTGGGGAACAGCAAGTATTTGGCCGGCAAGGCCATGAGGCGCGCCAGTACCGACCCGAGACGGTGGTCGAGGTTGGACTGAACCGGGTAGGGACCCGTGAAGTGAGTCGCCTTGCCCCTCCTGTACGTGACGCCGGCCTGGAACGTCCTCCGATCCACGTCCTCGCCGTGGAGAGTCACGTCCTCCACTCGGAGACCTCCAATGCCCCCTGGCCTGACCGCGGAAGACCACATCATGCCTAGGAAGAGCTTCGCCTCGGGTGCAGTCTGGAGTTGCTGCATGGCTGTGTTCACGTTCTTCAGCGTTGGGCGGGGTGGTGGCTGGGCAATCTCCTTGGTAGCCAGCTCGTGCCACTTCCCGTACGTGGCCACCCTATTCCACCGATCTCTTGAGATCGTAGCCCACTGTCTGGTTGGTGTACAGGGGCAGATTCAATAGCGCGCTGTGCATGGTCGCAAACTTGGAAAAAACCGTCGAACACCTCCATTGTCTCACATTGGCCAAACGATGGATGAGGAGGATGGCCACTGAGCGAGGTCGTGCTCCATCCCGCAAAGGTCCAGAAGGGCTCGTCGCTGTTGTTGGCGGGTCCCGGCGGACACCTTGCTCCACGCTGCCTCGGATATGTGAGGGGGTTTGCCCCGGTGTATGTACCAGTGGGTGGGGCGACCGATTCCCCCGTATCGGTGACCCGTCGCTTTTAAATAGTGCTCGTCGTCGTCGAGGATGGTTTTGCGTAATTCCTCTACCGATCACTGGCGGGGCGCGGTGGTGATGTTGGTGGTTGGTGGGAGGGAATTAAACACGTACAGGCCGATGAGGGAGTCGCTCCGTCGCGGGGAGAGCTCGTAGTGTCCTCCATTGCCTTGGGGTTTGCTGATGCCAAGCCGGAATATGGCATTGCTCAGGTGTTCGGGGAGCGCGCCGTTGTCGCCTTGGTTGGCCGGTGCTCGTTCCTCGCCTTCCGTTTCTTCGTTCTCATCGTTCGCTCCCCCAGTCAGCTTTCCAGGAGGGAGGGAGAGAGAGAGAGTGAATAATTCCATTCTCTATAGCAAACTAGATGAGAGGAAGTGAATGCGAAGGAGAGGTGAGCGTGAATGCATACAACCGGGGGCTTCGCGCGTATATTGATTACTCATGCGGTAATCGGAGGGCTCTCATCTTTCTCTGTTCCCTCCTGCTTCTCTTCAATCAAGCGTAACCTAACTGCAGACTTATATATTTCACATTATAATTTACTTTACCGGCCGGCAACTTACGAGGTGCAAAGACTCCGTTCATCCCAGAGTCTTCGTCGAGTCCCGAACCCCATGTCGTATAGTCCCCATTGTCGTCTGGTATCGTGCGTCGCGGCTGGGGAAGTCGGCAGGGTTCTCGGCAGAACGAATGTAGGTGGCGTGGACGCGGTACGGGAGCGAAACGAGGTATTCGTTTAGCTCGGCGTTGATCGCGTGGCTGCTGCGCGAGAAACCATTACGTAAAGCGGACAAGGCCGAGGCGTTGTCGTTGTGCAGTTCGACTGTCGCGCCTCTTGGTAGGAATTCGGGGAAAGCGAGGAACGCGCATCGGGCCGCGGCGAGCTCCTCAAAGGCTTCGTCCCAGTTTTTTTTTTTTTTTTTTTTTTTTGTACGAAACTACGGAACTAGCGGAATGTCACTATGAACCGGACACATTATCGAGGAATTGCTCGTGTAGGTACCGCCCTACGGTGCATCGCGTCTGACGTCGCTCGCTACCTGTTCTGTACATTTTATTTTGGACTATGGCATGGCTGCACCCCGTAGTTGACTCTCCGCAGCGGGCTGGTAAGTTGTGGCCAGCCGCGGTAGTCCGTACCCAGAGGTTTCCTTGACTGATAACTCTTCAGTTGTACCTTCGAACTGGCGCGATAGTTGATCAGCCGGGTTCAATGGTCCTGCGATATAGAAGTAGTGTATATCAGTGGAGTGTTCGAACAGCATGTCATATGTAAATACGTACAGTTGGTTTAACCATTCTCCTCTACCAATCCCCCCATAGCCATTTTCCTTGCGTTGTGCCGCGACTATGGCGTGGTGGTCCGTTACAAGAACTACGCGACGTACATCGGGGAACTTGGCGAGCGCGATGCGGAGGGTGATGAGGGCCGCCCGTGGCTCTGCTTGGGCGGAGTGGTGGGCGTCAAACTTTGGGCCGTCACGTGTCCCGTGCCGCGCACGCCCAGCTGGTCCAAGGTGCGATATCCATCGTTGCTGGTAGAGGTAGGCCTTGTCCTGCTGTAGGTTCATCACGCAAGCTCCCCACCCGTCGCGGGACGCGTCGGTGAAGACGATCATGTCGTAGTCGGATTCGTTGAAGGACGGGGTCGAGGGCGGGGCAATCGCATACCAGGTGTTTGCACACAAAGCTTCGCCTATCTCTCGCAGGTTCGCTCGGATGCTCGGGTGGAGGCCCGGGAGGGGAGCGTCCCAATCGCCGCCGTTATACTGTACTCGATTATAGATCTTCCGGTACACCGTCAGCAGGCGAAAGCTTCGTGCCGGGTTCAAAGTCGTCGTGTGCATCGCGAACATCACAAGTGAGATGAGCGAGACGAGCGATCGGCACGTGAACATGTCGGCCTGTAGTGAGAGCTCCATCTTCACCACCGTCTTCAACGAGTTGCGCACCACTCTCCTTTGCCTCTCGGGGTCCCAGCGGTACTCCTCTCCGAGAAAAACGTTGTCCCCGGCTGCCAGTCGTAGTAGCTCCGCGTCGGACATCAATTGCAGGCTCTCAACACTCGGGTCCGTTCGCAAGTTAACCTGTGCGATGCGATCAAGCAGAGTCCTAACGGTGCGCACGAAGTCGTCTTCCTGGCCCTCCTGAGCCGCGATAAGGATGTTGTCGATCATCGAGATGAGAGTCACGCTTGTAGGGACATCGAGGATGACGTTGGTAATCCCCTGGGCCACCGCAACGCTCCATCGGGCGCCTGTCGGCAGGGTGCAGAGTCTGTACCAGCCGGTGCGTGTCTTGAAAACGAAGCAGTTGCGGATGGACTCCGGAATGGGAATAGCGTCGTAGTACGCCTCGAAGTCGACCTGCAACATGTACTTACAAGCCGCAAGCGCCTGACGTCGGCCGAGACGAGACAGGTAGGTCAGGCGAGGCAGCTCATCGTCGCGGATGGTAGCGTTCAACAGAGGTTCAGTGATGAGGCGGCGGCGGCCCTTTGTTTCTGCGCGTGTGAAGACATTGACTGCGTGTGCGCCGTGCGGCACTGTGATTGTGGTAGGCGGGAAAGCCTCCTCAAATTTGTGCATTGCGACAGCCAGCTGGACGTCCTCTTCCGAAAGACCCGTGTACCGCACCGTGCACGAGGTGGCGCGCTCGACATACATGTTGGGCTCCACGAACAGAGATGTCGAGTCCAGAAAAGTCCTGGTCGCCGCCGTGTGCGTCGTCAACTGTCGGAGTCGATCCCAGTCTAGGAGGGTGACATCCTTCAGATGTAGAGGCAGTGTGGCGTCGTCGGACACGTGCAGTTGGGGTTTACCCAGCCGTCTGTTGACCTCGTTGTACACCGCGAGCGCAGGTACCCTCAAGTCGCGCGTGGTCGGGATCGCGACGCCCGCGGCTTCGGGCGGGGGAGGAGGGCGCGCGAGGCGTTGTCCCTTGCGGTCACGTCCTCCGTCGTTAGTTGGAGGCCATATCCCAGGTACCGCCGTAGCATGCTCTCCTGTCGGTGTCCCGTCATTTTCATGATTTCGGAGAGGGAGACACCGCTCGAAGCCATGTGGATCGCGGATCCGCGGCGCAGCGATGGCAGCGTCAGTAACGCGTTTGTGTTGCGCAGGGCCGCCTTCACCTGTATGGTGACGCGCTTCCGTTCCGGGAATAGGGTCTGGTGCGGGGAGCGGCGAGTCAACAGATCGCGCAGGGGTCGCCGAGCCTCTTCCGGTAGCGCGGACGCCAGAACGTACGCACCCTTGGCCGACAGCTTCGCACCTTTCCCGTACCTCAGCGTCAGCGCAATCTGGCCGGTCGCGGGATCGGCGTGCACGTCCCCTACACGCAGGCTTCGAATGTCCGACGGGCGAGCCGCGAACATCCACATCATCCACAGGAAGAGCATCGCGTTGGGGGAGTTCTTGAGCGCACTGGCGGTTGCCTCGACCTCTGCCTGGGTGACCGGGGTCGCCTGCTGAGGCGGGGCCTCCCGATTCAGTCGCTGGTGACACGCTAGGGCCTCGCGCCACTCGGGTGACGTGTTCAGGTCGATGGCGCTGCGCATGTTGGTGTAGATGGGGAGGCGACGCAGTGCCTGGCCTATGGTGGCCAAGTGATGCGCGTGCGTCGACGCCTTCCATCCCCGGTGTTGCGCCATGTCCCGAACCATCTCCAAGATCGCCTGCGGCAGGTCGAGATGAAGCAGGTGCGTCGGCATCTGCCGAATCTCGTGCAACCACCGTATCTCTTGCTTTCGTGCTTCTGGACGGATACGGTTCCACGTGGCTTGCTGTATGTGTGGGGGCTTGCGGTCGTAGACCATCCAGTTCCGGGGGCCCAGGACAGCCCCTGTGTCCTTGCCCGGGAAGTTTAAATGTTTCGGAACTGTTCGCTGTACGCGAGATAACTCGCCTTTTTCGTCGGAGTCGGACGCCCCCACGGCTGTAGCGGCAGCGTCGCATCGGCGATAAGTGGCGAGGACACTGTCTTCGCTCCTGAGAGTCGAGACGTAGTGTCCTACGCGTGCGCCGTGGCGTGTGGCCGCGCCCTTAAATTGGGCTCCGATGACGAAGCGATACTCGCCGACCTCGGGAGGTAGCTTACCCACTGGCGACGTTTGCACGATAATGGACGCAGTTACCGGTTTGTCGCATAGCTGGCCGCCGGTTGCGGCCGTGTTGTCGCAAACGTATGGAAACACCTTGAACCCCATCGCGTGAAGCGCGTCGGCCGGGTCGCGGTGTTCTCCAGGGGTGTAGTCGAAGTTCTTGAGTCGCCTTGCTCGCTCGGCCAACGCTCCAACCGACAGAGTGCGGTTCCGCTTGTCGCAGGCATTCGCGAGAATAGTGGCCAGCAGCATGTAGCAAAGCGATCGCTTTGCGACTGCGGCTTCTTCGCGTTGCGCCGCGGCATGCATGGCGGCCGGGTCTAGCGTCGGTGGCGGCGCGCCGCCCTCATGAGTGTTGTGGCGTTTACCTTCCGAGATCGTCAGCAGGTCTGCGATTTCTCTTCTGGCTTCTTCCTTGTTTGCTGGGAGCCGGTGGAGGAGCGAGCGGAAAGCATCCGAGTCGTGCAGCGTACGTGTGAATGCTATCTGCATACTATCCGCGAAGAAGCGGAGGGCCATGTATATACCGCAATCGTCGCTGTACGGCTTCTGAAGAGGTGCGTGGTGATATGTCAGCTTCAGCGCAGGCCACTTGCGCCTGAATATCTTGGTCACTTCATTGTGCACAGCGGCTGTCGGCGCAGAGTCAAAAATGTGTAGCTGTAGTGTATCATCTGCCTCCGAAAAAATTGCGGCAATCCAATGGTTCCTTATAAATAGCGGAAAATACCGCACAGAACCTCGCTTTACTCGTTGCTCGATGTCGTCAACCTCCAACGGTGACAGGTTTGGCAGGGTATCGCACGGAAGGACGCCCGGCAAGTAGCGGCCGAAAAGGGCATCCAATTCAAGGTTTGATGTCTTCCCTGAAAGGACATCGCCTCCGTAAAGGATGGGCCTTCCCTGCTGCGGTCCGGTGCGTGGCTTGCTCGTGGTAGGCGTGCGGCCCACAGCCTTTAATGCGGCTGTGGGCCCTTCTGCTTTCCCTGCTGATGTTGCGGCTGTGGTTGAAACTTCTTAACCTCCAGCATCGCCAGTGGCGACTCCTCATCATCGAAAACAAACGGGTTTCGGGAGAGAAGCGGGGTGAAGTCGACAGGTGCATCGCCGCCTGTCAGACGGCGGCGGTTGGACAGCGCCATGACCGTCTTCAGCGTGCCGATGTCGATCGTGGTTCCCGCGCGCCGGGTAGGTCGTCCTTTTGAGGTGACCCCGCTGTTGCGCTCCAAGATGAGCTCGACTCGCTTTGCAGTCGCGGCGGCCGCCTGCTCCAGCGCTCCGACACGATTTTCCACCTTACCCGCCCACTCGACCGTCTGTCCGAAGCGCGCCCGGACGAAACCGACAAACTGCTGTAGGTACGTCGCGTTCACCCTCAGTGGCGCGTAGTTGCCGTTGGCGTCAACAACGGGGAGGAGGTTGGTTTCCTGCCCGTCGCCCCCCCAGAGCTCGTTGTATTTCGAGTTCCTGCGTTTATCCGGGCCTCCACCGAAGTGCGCGGCTTGCTGAGCCTCATGCATGATAACGCGGTTGAGCCCTTGACGGTGAGGTCGTTAATGAGCGGGCCGAACGAGTGCTGATCTGCCACCGAAAAGATGTCGAACACCAGCCAATTGTGTACTCGGTACAACTCGTCGCAGGAGGCCGCGTTGAGCACGATATACACCACCCTGTGTGAGGCCCAACAAATCGATTGCTCGTTGCTCGTCGTCGGGGTGTACAAGAGATGCTCACACACGAACACCTGCATCGGTGCGAGGGCCCCCTGGCGTGCCTGCTCCACGAACTGCCGCCTCAGTGCTTCAAAAGCCGCGAGGTTCTCCTCTTCCGTTTCCCCGTACGAGGCGAACATTTCGGCGAAGATGGCCTTGTGGCGGTTCTGAGGGAAGAGTGTCTCCTGACGGATGGACTCGAAGTGGCCGGCTGCGTTGTCGCCAGCGGGAGCGGTAGAGGCCGCCTTTGTCGCTCTGGTGAACAGTGCGACAAGGTCCTTCATGCCCTGCTGATAGGTCTCCGGGGTAAGTAGGATTGGGTGAGGAGAAAGGGTTAGCGAGTGCGTTTGACATCGGATTACATGTAGCGGTGAGTACCAGTCAAACGTGCAGGGGCATCTGGTGACAAGCTTATAACCTCATTCGGTAGTAAGGCTAAAATCTTGTCCCCCGAATCCCAAGCCAGCGCGTCGTGCTGTTGGCCGTTGGAGAACACGGCCAGAGTCTTGGGGTTGCCCTGGCAGGCGAAGTACGCGCCGGCCCAGAGGCAGAGAGCCTTGGTTGTGGCGGAAATTGTTGAGGACATACCTTGACTTAGCCTTTTTTTTTTTTTTTTGTACGAAACAACGGAACTAGCGGAAGCGCAACTAACCTATAGGATGGAAAGGACGCGGAGAGGAGAGAATCGCTGGCTCAGCGTCAATCATCATTCACATTCATGGGGGCAAGCCCCCACTCGAATAATGTGTGTGTGTGTGTGTTTCGGTTGTCTCGGCCCGCACAGCTTTCGGGTCTGTACGGTGATTTTTCCTTTTTCGCTAAATATGCGCGGCAGCCGGAGTCGAACCTGCATCCTTAGTCAGCAGATGGCGAGGCGACTGCACGGGCAACTACTAGCCTATAAATATGTGTTGGGGGTTTGGGAGAGTTGTCATCACACCTCCATGATGATTGAGGAAAATACATAGAGTGTCTCGGGGCAAACGCGATCTCTTAGACTACTTCTCTCTCCCCCCCCCCCCCTCCCTGCCTCCTGACTTCGGAGTCCCGTTTGCTTATGGACTGCAACCGTGTGGATGCAATGAAGCTACGCTGCCTGACGTAGTGCAAGAAGACCACCCGCAGGGTGGACGCGATGATGCCGAAAGGGCGTTTCATGAGCACTTTCGACGGGCAGAGCCGTAGACGTGAATCACCGGATTCCGTCGTTCAGTGTGCTGTACTATCCAGCGGTGACGTAAGAAAATGGGTGCGTACACGGCAGATCGCCCCTTTGCCTTGCCGCAACGCTCCCGAATCAGACCTTGGGAAAACTCGCGCAGCTTGAAGCTTCGGGGAGGTAGGGCCTGCACCACTGATCCAACTCGGTGTTGGTTGTCTTGCCGCGCTCTAGGTTCCCCCTCTCCTCCTCCTGGAACTTGGCGCGCTGGGGCCCCTCCGTCACGGGCCGCCCCCTCCCCCTCCGTGGCGCCCGAGCGTACCTTGTTGAACACCGCCGTGGTGTGCTTGACGTCGGTGGGTGAGTGCAGTGGTTGCTGCAGGGACTTCACGTGTGTCCCGTCGGGCTGGTGCGATGCTCACATCGCATCGACAATGGTCCAATTATGGACCTTCAGAGCTGTCCCGGGGTCGCGAGACAGCAGCACGAGGAGAGGAGGTCTGCACCGTTTTGGTCGTATATGGCGTATTGGTCAAACGCCGCAAGGAAGGGGATAAGTGTGCCCGCGTCGGACTCCTCCTTGTACCGCTTCCTCCGCTCGTCGAGGAGAGCCTGATCGGGCATCTCCAGAAAGCTGCGGAAAATCTTGTTGTGATTTTCCCTGTCGGCGCGCCAGGGCTCACGCTTGTTGATGGCAGCCTTCCGCATTTCTGAGGCCACCGAGGTGTCGTCTTCGGAGGGGGCTGCTCCCAGCTCTTTCAGCAGAAGCGCTTGGTAGGCCTCCTGCGAAATGTGGCCGTTCACTTCAACCTCAAGGGGTGCGTATTACAGCGACCTGTAGCGGCGACAGTTGGTTGTTCTTCGCGAGATCCAAATAGGACTCGTGAAGCTTGTGGAAGGCCGCAGTGTAGTCTGTATCGCTCTTCCCGTAGGAGGCGACCATATCGTCCCGCATCACCTTCTGTTGGTTTTCGGTGACCTTGTGCGGGAACAGCTTCTCGGCGCGGTCTTGGTGCAGGAGGTCACCCACGCTGTCCTTGCTGACGGACGTAGCAGACGCAGATCATATGACCTCCCAGGGCCCTCAGTTACTTCGCCAGAGACATGCAATTAACCTTGCGGTAGTAACACTAAAAATGGATTGGGGAAGTAATGAGTGTGTTGGGAGGTAGTATGAAGCGTGTACAGCATGTCTCCGTGTCTGTGTGTGTGGGAGTGTGTTTGTGTGTGTTCATGCGTTTCGGTTATCTCGGCCCGCACAGCGTTCGGGTCTGTACGGTGATTTTCCCTTTTTTGGCTAAATATGCGCGGCAGCCGGAGTCGAACCTGCATCCTTAGTCAGCAGATGGCGAGGCGACTGCACGAGCAACTACTAGCCTATAAATGTTTGTTGCGATGTTGGGGGAGTTGTCATCAGTATCGTTCTCGCCTACGGCAAATACGGGAGGCTTTCCTGTGGTGTAATTCCCTGCTGAGGAGAAAGATGCCGTCGCAGTCCCTCGGAGGGGCCAGTCTCCACACAAACGCAAAACGAGAAAATCATCCTTTTTCTTCTCTCTATCTTTGAGCTTAAAAAAAAAAGTGGAAGAGACAAAGACAAGGAAGAGGGAGAGTGTGTGTGCGTGGGTTGAAAAAGAGAATGCTAGGGAAACGTAAAGCTGTCCGGAGTCCGCACTTGGCTACATCTTAAAGCCACAACTTGTTATCATATCGCTATCTTTCGGACACTTTTATTCCTGAAGAATACACTTCACCTCACTCATTGGGTCATATGATCCTCCCAAATCCCCGCGGGGAGACAAAAGGAGAAGATTTTTGAACAAATGAACACCTCTCGCTGATCGTGAGTTTTGCGTGCACGTTGAAGGGATGAAAGAAGACGCACACAGTAACGGACCAGTAAGAGAACAAAAAAAAATGCCCTTGCATATATATACAACCGTCCAGTCAATACTTTATAACATCGTCGATCAAAACAGCAACACGATAGAATCGTCGCGCGCACTTTCTTTGTTACCAGAAGTACAAGCAATAGGACGGGCGCTGCCATCAAAGCAGCGACACTGAGGTGCCTCGGGGACGCCGAAGAAATACAAAAAAAAAACTATCTGAAGAAGTTTAGCAAGAAGACGGTGATAAGCGAAAGAATAAAGAAATAATAGAAGTGAAAGTAAAGACATCAAGAAGATTTTTCAGAAGGGCTTCATACATGAGAACGTTAGATGAAAGGGAAGCCATATGCTGGACGCTGTCACGGTGAGAAGACTACAATCCGCAGAGAGAAAGGGAAAAAAAACAGGAAACGTTAGGAGTCGATAAAACACACAGAGAAACAATAGAGTAGCGTATCACCTTCCAACACTCCGCGTCAGAGTGTACAGTACCAATAAAAGGACTTGGAGGCGACGAAGAGCGGAATGGTGGGGTCAAAGATACTATTTATTCAAAGACAAAAAAAAAAAAGAGATGTCTACGAAGATGGCTTTCGTCGAGCCACCCTTTTAGCTTTCGGTGAGGAGCTCTTCTTCACTGGGCTCTTCTTCTTTTTCTTTCGCTTCTTGGTTTAATCGTCAGATTTCGCTGTAGTCACTTTAGTGGTATTACCGCTGCCGTCATCATGTCGTTCCTTTTCACGAACGCATGACTTTTCAAAGCCTTGGGCAAAACTCACAAAAGGGACAGCGCCGCCCCACCCATGTCCGACGGCCAGAATTTGTCTGCCGCCCGCATCCTGCTGGACGGGTGCGCGCGTAAAGAAAATGGGCACAGCTACCTTGCACTTGAACTGCTGCATCAAACGCGCAGTAACGTCGGCCCGGGGCTGGGGCGACGAAGCTTCACTGGGCGCGTGCTCGGCGTGTTTGCCTCCCTTCTCCTGGCAGGAAAACCCCATCTGAGACAATGCTTCTTTGACCTCGGACGGCTGATCGAGGTTCCTCCCTTCATCGCTGCACTTTGCCAGAAACAGAACATCGCCAACTACAGCGATAAAGTCGGCGTAGTTTGATTGCGGTGCGTTGACGATAATCAGCGCACTTTTTCCAGCTGCAATTTCAGGAGTTGCCTTTCCGTCTATACTCTGAAGGTCCGCCTCGTTTATCAGGAGCTGGCCAGCGATATCACTTGGAATTTGTACTTTGGAAATGAGCAGAGGCGCGGTACGCTTATGCTTTAACACTGTTGTCTCGAGACGTACGGTCTTGCCTTTCGCATCGCGGGAAATATTACCACTGGAGTTGCAGCTTTCCCACTTAGGATCAAGGAAACTCAGCAGCTCCGCGAGAGAAACGGCGGCGTTGTCCTTGCCGCGCAGGGCGCTGACAAACTTGTCGATGTTTTCATCGGACGCTGCTTCCCTATACCTGTGAATGTCGTCCCAGCGGTTATCCTCACCCTTCCCTTCCCACGGTGGCACCACCCGCACTGCGTCAAGGAAGGCGGAGAAGAGAAATGCGTCGAATTCGATGAAGGAGTCTGACATGTACTCAAGCGCTGAAGGCTTGTCACCATAGCGCATGGCGGCCATTGTGAGCTGCGCTTTGCTGACACCAAACGTGACCTTCTCCTGGGTGACGGGGTCCCCCTCTGGTGGAGATACCTGTCCGAGAAAATGGTGAAGAGACCAAGTTTGACGGGGTTCGTGTCCCCCATCGGTCCGAGCACCTGCAGCACATCGTTCTGCTCTTTCGGCCTCCACACGATGAGCAGCCGCAGCCCTTCGAACAATGCGGCGGCGCCGGCCGCACTGGAGTACGAGACTAAGTTGTTCATGACACGGTACCGCTGTGCAGCGTGACACGCCACACGAATGGGATAGCTGGGCATCCTGTTGATTAGACGGGAGCGAGACGCGTGAGCCACGTAAGGTAGTCGTCCGTGAAGAGGGGAGAGAGGCAGAGGTGGGAGAGTTTGCTGATAGAAGGTTAAGAAAAAGGTGAGATAGCTTTAAGAATGATGCAATCTGGAGTTAGTGATGGGGAACAGTGAGGGCTACTACATCAAAACAGAGAAAAATTCCAAAGAAACTTCTGTGATGCACCTTTATTTGCATGGAGTTATAGCCCTGCTGACGGGGTAATACATTAGGGTATGGGCTCAAAAGTCATCGTCTAGGAAAAAGTGCAGAGAAATGGGAATGATGAGGAATGTCAGAAAAGGCGTTGTTTTTTACTCGGCTCACATTCACAGGAAAAAAGAGATAAAGGATAAAGACTAGAACAAAAAGAAAAATAAAAAAAAAGATACAATAGAATACAGAAATAAAACGGAATAGTACTTGACTGGACAACACAGAGTGATTTTTAAAATAATAAAAAAGACGCTTCTGGGAAACAGCTGCTTTGTTACAGCAATTTCCATTTGGGTATTCCTCAAAGCTTAGGGCCACCGAACCGAACAGTTTGTTCGGTGTCTTGGTCCGATTGCAACCTTGCGCGTGAGAATAGCACCGCTTTACACACATCCGCAGCACTGCAGGCTTAACATAGAAGATGTACATGCGAATCCCGTCTCTGTTAGCTTTGGGAACCGCCAATAGAGAGAACAGCACACAAGTCAGCGAGGAAACCTATGCGTGAAGGCGGGGGCCGTGTCCGGTGTCACTCGACTTCATCATTCACTGCCACGCGCCACCGAACGGTTCGCCCGCAAACTGGGCTCCGAGCTGAATGACATCAGGGGTGTCAGCGGTAGCGAAAACGTTGGTCTCCAGTCGTGGCGTCACGTCTGTTGATGCCACTAGTCACGGCTGGAACGAGGGCGATGCCGATGCATTGAAAGCACTCGGTATTGTCTATTTCGCACGTCTGGCAGGCGAGAGAGTACGGAGTGCCCGCAGTGCTTGCGGCGACGTTAACCCATCCCGCGAGTGCCGGGTTGGAGGCGAGCATCGCGGATGTTTCAAGAGTGGGGAAAAGGGGGGCAGTGATAGTCGCAGAAAGAATAGTTTTGGGCATCGGAAGGAGGGGAAGGGGAAATGACTAATGGTTGCGAAAACGAGAGAAGAACAGCGCAGCGCGGCTGATTCAAACAAGAGAAATGCTGGCGTACTTGACTGTGCGCTTACCATCCAATAATATCTGGGAATGATGAGAAGTGGGTAAACCAAACTAACGGGAGGGGGGTATACCTAATCATTTGAAAAGCACTTGGATCGATCCGCTGATGTCACACTTTGAAGACAGATGCTGTTGCTGTTGTTGTTTTTATTTTTTCTCATTGATTTTTGTGCTATCATAAATGGGCATGTAAGTTATCATCTTCCCCCGCTTTTCCTCTTGCGGATCACGCAAAAGATGGCCAGGGGTAAGAAAGTCACATGGATGAAAGCTGTAACACAAAAGACAGCTGTCAAAAGAAAAGAAATAAGGAGAGGGAGGGAGAGAGAGGGGGAGGAAGAAGAAGGGGAAAAACGAAAAAGAAAAAGAGGGAGAAAAAAGAACAAAATAAATGGAATAAACACCTCCTGCTAAAAATAAGATGTGTCGCAGTCAAAAAGACGAAATGAAGGGTGTGTCTTCAAGAACGTCTGCGGATCTTTGAGCTTTCGGTAATTGATGTCTTTTTAGAAGGAAGGCTGGCAGAAATGTGAGGTGAGATAAAACGAAATGTTACCGATGCACTTATCACTCGTCAGGGAGCTGCGCACTCTTTTGCAGCTCCAGCAGCTCCTGATACTTGCGCTTGAAATGCTCCGAGTGCTCCTGCATCTTCTTGTTGTACTTGTCGGTGTGCTCCTGGATCATCTTCTCGAACTTCTCGTAGTGCTCCTTCATCTCCGGCGAGAGCGTGTCCTCGGCAGGCTTGTCGGCGAAAAACTTCTTATTCTCATCTTCAAGTTTTTGTGCGAACTCGGCGTCGAGCCAGTCGAGCTTGGCGGCGAACTCCTCGTAGGTGACCGCGGCGGGGGGGTGCGGGGGAGGGGGAGGGGTGGCCGTGGCGCAGCATCTGGAGTGGAGCAGGTGGCTGGCGAGGAGGGCGCGGGGGAGCTGCGGCACCAGCTTCTGGCCGCCGATGATGCGAGAGAGGGGAAGGCGAGCGAGCATGAGTAGAAGTGAAAGGAAGCTGCGGAAACAGAAACGAAAAAAAGAAGCTGATAGGAGGGATAGGTATGGAAAGATAATGAAAGACGAGGGGCAGTATGTTTGCTGGTTCATCTCTATTCTTTAGCTTCTGGGCAAGCGCGGTTGGGTATTGCGGCAGCGCACACGCCACCACCATCGCGGCTACCCTAATTCATATCAGCCGCACGCACGACACGGCAACGGCAGCGGAGCGAGCGGGCACACACACACACACACACACACAGATGTGTGTCGCTTGTGACGTCTTCAGACACACAACGACTGCGGCAGCGGCGCAAAACAGAGGGTTTACTTCTCACGCGACTCCATCGTGTTTTCATTTTCAGGCATTGGGTAACACTACGGCGCGCATCGTATGACGATGTAGCATAAGAAGAACAATGAGGTATGTTTGATTAAACATCGCTTTTTGATTGATATGTTTGTTGACATGAATATATATTCGTTGTACACTGAGCCGCTAGAGAAACGCGAAC
>JAQOSZ010000064.1:0-12647 GCA_030347455.1 Kentomonas sorsogonicus | reverse complement strand
CGACATTGACAATGGCGGTGTGTGTGTGTGTGTGTGTGTGTGTGTGAATAGGCAAGAATAAGTCGATGAGCAGTGCTGATGGGAGTTGCTGCGGAAAAGAAAAAAAAAAGTACTGGAAAGTGGTGGGAAAGGGGGGTGGGGGGGGGGTGCTGGGATTTTGTGTGTGTTTTTTTGCTTGGCTGTCGGCGGGGTGGGGTGCGTGTGGGGGTTGGCGCGCGGGGCGTGTTGCTGGGTGCGCCGTCGGCCCCCTCCGGCCGGGGGTGCGGTTGCCGCTACGGGGTGCTGGGGGCGGGGGGCAGGGGGCGGCCCCTCCGGGCCAGAGGATAGGGCCGCCGCCAGGTTACCCCCACCCCGCCGAGGATGCCGCAACCCCCGACCCCCCCCCCCTCCTCACCCCACGGGCAGGGAAGACAAACAAACAAAATCACCTGAAAGGGGAAGAACGCGGGGGCGTCCCCCCCCCCCCCTGCCCGTGGCCCACCTCTCGCGCCATTTCGTTTTTACGTATCATGCCGTCGTGTTGGCACGATGGTTGGCCAATGCAAATACGTAAGTGTCGCATTACTGACACTGAGTGTCACCTAAGAAACTAGTAAGAGTATGTCATTCATAGTTGGGATGTGTCACTGACGAAAAAACAAGAACAAAAATGAAACAAAACAACCAATATCCGCAATTGGAAACAAAAGTCGAAGACGGCACTAATTTTGCCTAAACACCGACGACACCACGAACAGATAAAAGCTCTAGGAGGATGATTACTGACAACAAAAATGACTTTCAAAGTGACAGCAAAAGTATTAGTGGGTGAGGTTGATTTCGCTAAATCTGCTTGAACATCATGTATTCAGAAAGCGGGAAGATTTTGACATGAACAATGAGTAAAGTATCCCAGAATTGTAATAAAATATACCGAAGAGGTCTTTTTCTGCCTATCTCTCCGTCTCTCTGTCTCTCCATCTTTTTTTTTTTTTTCAAAAATGTTAAATGTGTTTATTATTATTATTATTATTTTTTTTAATGAGTCTCACCTCTCTATGCCCTTGTTCTGTCGGCCCTTACTAGACATTTTGCCCCATTATCGCTGAACAAGGAAAACAAAACTCAGTAGCCTCTCCTTTTTCTTTTTCTTTTTCTTTTCAAAGTCTGTTCTCCCCTTATATTTCTACTCTATCACAAACTGAGCAGCACATCACCGTGGAATGTCTGGCCAACCACAGCAAGATGCTGTCGACGACACGCCTCTGCCGTATGTTGGAGACACAGCTAACGGGCGGCCAAACGGCCGGGGCACTATGACCTTTAGCAATGGTGATCGCTACGAGGGCGACTGGGTCGATGGGCGTATGGAGGGCCACGGACGTTTTGTCTGGGCAGACGGCCGCTGGTACGAGGGAGAATTCCGCAACGGCGAGGCGCACGGCCGCGGCACCATGGTGTTCAGTAGCGGCGACCGTTACGAAGGGGAGTGGCGGAACGACTGTATGGACGGATTTGGGGTTCTCACCACCGCTAACGGCGCCACGTACGAAGGCAACTATCGCAACGGTCTCAAGTGCGGGAGCGGCACTCATCGCACCTCCGACGGCTTCTGCTACGTCGGCGATTGGAAAGACGGAGAGCGCGATGGGCAGGGCTGCGCCACGTACCCTGGAGGCAACAAATATGAGGGCGCGTGGCTCGCGGGTGAGCGCCACGGGCAGGGCACGTATACCTGGGTGGATGGCTCAACCTACACAGGAAATTTCATTTTTGGTCACATGCAAGGGACAGGGACTAAAACGTGGCCGGACGGCAGGCGCTACGTGGGCCAGTTCCACGAGGACAAGCGCCAGGGCTATGGCACCTTGTACTCGAAAACCGATGCCGTACTGTTTGAGGGCGAGTGGGAGGATAACAAACCCGTCACCAAGTAGACCGCCTGCTCTCTTCACTGCCTCTTCACGCTCTCTCTGACAACTCAACGAGGAGGTGTGGGTGATACAAGTGGTAAAGAGAGCGCGGGAGTCTCATTTGGTATTCGCAAACATTGAAGGTTTTTTTTTTTCCACTTCAATCTAATGTATACACTTCCGTTTTCTTCCCTCCCCCCCCCCCCCCCATATACGGTCTTCATTATCAGGATCTCTCTTATCTTATTTTTATTTTTACATGGAAATGTTTTAACTCTGCTTTATCCGCTAGGCATTTAAAGTTGTTTAATATTTAAATAACAGTATTAGAAAGCATCTATTTGTACGGCACGGGAAGTGGAGTTAAAAAAAAAAAACTTATTTACTTTTGTGGACCTCTGAATAACTTCGTGTAAGTCCATCAGTGTTGGATTTTTTCAAGTTAATGAATTGTTGTGTGCAATGTTCTGTTACTGTGCTTCTTGTTTTTTTTCTTTTTTTTTTTTGTTTCTCCAAGGGTTATTTCACTTGTACTGCGTGCATGTTCTTTGAATAACAATAACATTACCGTCAATAATACTTTGTTTCCTCCCGTGCACTTTTTTTTTGACTTCTCTCCTCTCTTTCTTTTTTTCTGCTATTTTGTTTAATTTTAATCAAAAGAGAAAGTCATTTAAGATTTAGAGGTTAATACTAAAAAACAAAAACAAAATCAATAACCAAACCAACCCAAATCCTCGCATACGTAGCAAAACAATCGGAGCCGCAAAACATCGGAAAACTAATATCAGCCACACAATTACCCCGTATCCTGTAACGGAGAGTAGAACGGCTATGGAGACTCCTGTTCTGAATCTGTACGACTGCGGCGTCTGCCACGCTGGCGAGCTCCTCATTCCGTCCAGCACGATTAACGATGCGCTTCGGCTTCTCGAGGAATCCAATGGTCCTCGTCCTGTTGTGAAGCCGGCTTTCATCATCGTGCTGGACGTGTCGGGGTCCATGGGTCCGTCCGTATCGAAGCTCGCCGAGTCCGTCTTGCCTCAGACGTGCCTTCAGATGGGGATGGATGTTGGCGATGCCGTCACCGTCATTACCTTCACCAACTCTGCTGAGGTGTACCGGACGACGGTGGGCGGTATGTCGCAGCTGGGCCTGCGCTGCCAGGGAGCGACCAACATGCACGGCGCCGTCGAGCTGCTTGAGTCTGAGATCGTCTCTTCCCCACCAGCGTCGGCCATCCGAATTCTGACGGTTTCCGACGGCGCTGTCTTTGACATCGAAGACACCGTCACACGCGCTGCTGCCTTAGCGGAACGTGTGGCGGGCAGTGTGCAGATCAACTCTCAGGCCGTTCGCCTCTTTACCTCCAGCGCTCAACCTGACACCCGAGCTGTGGCTAGCCTTCTCCAGCTCAATTCCGTCAACGTGGCCGAGCTGACGGACATCACCAGCGAGACTGAGGACGGCGCCATGGCAGAGGCGATCGCCGGCCTGTTCCAAGACAGCTTTTCTGGGCTACAGATGAGCCTGGCCCCCAAGACGGCGTGTCCCGTGTTTGCGCGGGTTCCGTGGGAGGCGGATGTCACCGAGAGGCTGTCGGGCGAGATTACGTTAAGCATTCCCGAGGACGGTGGCAAGGTGCGGCGTCTGTGTTGGTCAGCGCCGCAGCCCTTACGAGCACGGACCTCCACTTTTTGCTTGACGGCAGGTACGAGGTGGCTGTGCAGCTGCACCCCTCCCTTTCTCTGGCCAAGTATGAGTCACTCATCATGCCGCAGGCGAAGGTGTTTCTCTCGCAGGCGGCAGTGCTGCGCATCACCAACACCACACTCGCCAACGACACAGTTCGCAAGATGCATGCTTTCTTCGAGCAGCTGGAGACCCGCGTGGAGGCGCCGACAGCTGAGCAGGAGTTGCGGGAGCTCGCGGAGTCCACGGG
The DNA here is from genome assembly GCA_030347455.1 of Kentomonas sorsogonicus. Taxonomy (NCBI): domain Eukaryota; phylum Euglenozoa; class Kinetoplastea; order Trypanosomatida; family Trypanosomatidae; genus Kentomonas; species Kentomonas sorsogonicus. The sequence continues at coordinate 8,813 of JAQOSZ010000064.1, read as the reverse complement.
GCTGGAGCGCCAGCAGAAGCTGCAGCTGCTGAAGCGCTTCCTCAAGTTCCGCACGGATGTGCGGAAGCGCCAGTCGTCGATTGCGCTGCAGCTCGCCGCCATCGCCAACGACGAGCGCGTCGCCAACTTCAACAGCGCGCAGGGGGCCGCCTTTTTGCGCGAGGTCGTGGCCGGAAATCGCACCGCTCGCGGCCTGGTGCGGCGCGCCGGCGAGGATCTCGACTTTGACAGCATCGCGCGAGAGGAGGCGCGCGCCGTCATAGCGCACCTCGGCGAGCTGGATGGGGTGGACGGCACCGACCACAATGTGTCGTTTGTGTGCCAGGCCTCCACTGTGGACGGGCTGCGGTCTCTGGCACTCCTCAGCGACCACGAGCTCGAGGCGGCGTCGGCGATGGACATCCTCGGGATGCTCAACATCGTCGGCGTGCCCGGGTTCGCGGTGACCGGCAACTACCCTGATCCGTTCCGATACTACTACAAGCACCTGCACGTCGGGTACTACCTCTCCATGAGCGACGTCATCGACATGTCCCAGGCCGCCGGTTCCGCCGGTGACGCCAGCGACGGGGGCGAGCGGGGGTGGGCCGGCGTCACGATTCCCGGCAGCGCCGTCCCCGTCTCCGACGTGGTGCCGCTCTTCGAGGACGCGCGGGTGCTCAAGTTTCTGCTCCGGCGCGCCCCGCGGCTGCTGGAGCTGACGAGCGGACTGGGCATGCGCCGCCTCCTCGCCGTCATCCCGCAGACCACGACGGCCGTCGTGTCCGCGGCTCTGCTGCACACGCTGCGCCAGCTGCACGACAAGCCGAGCGAGGTGCTGGTGCGCACCGGCCGCGAGCTCATCGGCACGCTGCAGGGTCTCCGCACCGACGCGCACATGTCCGCCGAACTGGCCCTCTTCCGGCAGCCGGCGCCGGCGCCGGGCAAGATGCTGTACACCGACACGTTCGGCCTGTCGCAGATGCTGCTGCCCGTCATCCGGCAGCTGCGGGAGGAGGCGGCGGCCGGGGGCGGCGACGCGGGCGCGACTCCGGCCGGCACCGCCACCGCGATGCTGCGCGCGCTCATCACCAACGAGGTGTGGCAGCAGGTGCGACGCCACTTCCACCGCAAGGAGAACGCGACCGAGCTGCAGACGCAGCTGCTGGAGAGCGTGCTGGGCTTCGAGGCGGCGCCGGTCCAAGCAATGGTTTCCGCGCCCTTCTCTTTCGTGCAGGACCCCGCCCCCGAGTCGGTGACCTTTCCGTCGGTGGTCGCGTCGCCCGAGCACCAGGCGAAGGTGCTGGAGGCGCTGGGGTCGACGCTGCCGGTGCGGGCGGTGCTGGGCATGCTCTACGTTCCGCTCGTCCTCCGCGCGCTGCTCGGCGGCTGCGGTGACGCGGAGGTGGCGGCGCAGGTGCGCGACGGCATCAACGCGGCGACGCCGACGGAGGCCGCGGCGGCCGGACTCGACATGCGGTTTGACACTGGCGAGCAGCTGGCCTACTGCCTGACAGCGCTGGCGGCCATCTACCCGACCCACGAGGACCGTAACGCGAAGCGGCAGGAGGACGGGGCACAGGGGGCGAGCCGCGTCGAGGACCCCGTGTCGGCCGCCGCCGTGCTGGACGTCGCACAGGCGGTGCTGCTCCGTCGCTGCCGCGAGACCTACGCGCAGGCGCTGATGGCGAAGCAGGCGGACGAGCGGCGGCAGCTGTGCGCGGCGCTGGTGGAGCGCATCGCGGCCGCGCCCCTCCCGGAGGCCGTGCAGTACTGGCAGCGCGGCGTCGTCTTCACGCCGGAGCAGCAGTTCGCGCTCGCCCCCGCGCCGGGCGCCGGCGGCCCGCGCCGTGGTACCATCTGCGCATCGAGGACCAGAACAGCTACGGCGCGCGCGAGCTGGAGCGCACGCTGCTGGTGCCGCGAGCCAGCGCCGGCGCCCCCGAGCCGTTCCCGGACCAGCTGCGCAAGGCCGCCATCCTGCTGCTCGGCACCGACACGTGCCCGCCGCGCGAGGGGGCGGCCGGCGACGCCCCGCGCCGTCGGGGGAGGTGGTGTGGAACAAGGGCAGGGTGTTCGTGGGGTCCCGCCTCAAGAACTACTGGAAGGTGTTCAAGCCGTACGGACCCGCGGCGGCGGCGGCCTGGGACTACGTATCCAAAACCTTCAACGCCAACAATCTCCACACGTACCCCCGCGACGCGCCAAACCGGCACTGCCACGGCAACGACAAGCGCAGCTACTGGGCGCTCGGCTACCCCACGCTGGAGGACATGGCGGGCGCCGTCAGCGCCGACGAGTGGGCGGCCTACGTCGACCTCCACACCAACTGCTGCGGTCTGCAGTACTTCACCCCGCAGGAGAACCGCAAGCGGCAGCACAGCATGGACCCCTCCCTCGACCTTCGCGCCCTCAAACGCAGCCGCACCAAGTGACCAGTCTCCATCGCTTTTTTTTTTTTTTTTAAATATTCCTTTTCTCCCTTCTCGTCTTTTTTTTTTCTTTCATTTCAATTGCATTTTTATCTTCGTCACTTTTTTTTTTTTGCAAGGAATCTCTTCCCCTTCTTCATTTGCAATCTGAGGGTCAACTTACCATGTCTTGTCCCCCTCTCGCTTTCCTTCTCCTTTTCCACACATGTGAGTAGCTTGCGCAAGAGAAAACGCGAGTGAAAACAAAGATACACGCTTCTCCGCATTTTGCTTCTCGACACAGTGGACAGGCGATAGTGACTTACTCATTCTTTTTTTTTTTGCTTTTTTTTTCTTTTATGTTTGCCCCTCTTCTTTTCTTTACTTTATTTTTTACTTGTGCCTGCACTGCCAACCTTGACGACGGCTAGGACAGCGCCTCTGCAAGCACGGACAATACCGTCGACGGGGCTGCGCCGGCGCACGCCACCGGTCCTACACAGCACCATCAGTAGCACTTGCGTAATTGCGCAAGATTGCATTGGGCAGTGTGCACACATACGTCAATGATGCCCCTCGCCAGACCTAGCACACCGTCTTTTTTTTTGTTGTTTTACATACTACTTTGCGCAGACAAACAGTATCACTGACTTGTATCATCGCACTAAAATGAATCGCTTTTTACACCTTCTACTACTTCTTCTCTTCCGTTTCGATCAGGCGATTCCGTACAAGCATGCTCCTTCTTTCCTGTTTATAAAACAGAAGGTACCAAGGTGAAAAAAGCACGACTTATTGAGGCACACAGTTTTCTGTACCACTTTAAACAGTAGTTCTTTGAGTGTCACCACTTCCTTTCGAATTCCTTCGTCTGTTAACGAATCACATGCGTGGTTTGCGACTGTATATATTCATGACCCTTTTTGCTTTGTACCCCAAGTCTTTCTAGAAACAACGAGTGCACTTTGCGCTGTCTTCGACCTTTCTTTACCCCCTCCTCCCCTTCCCCTCCCGCCGTCTTGCGTCATCAACACTCGTATTGGCGGACCCCCACACTTGCTCCATGAACTGGAAAAAAAAAACCTAAAGAAACCACTCCAAGAAATACAATTACCACGTGTAAAAACGCTCAAAGAAGAAAATCAAACAGCTACTCAAGGCGATCTATTACTAGGCAATTCATCTACCGGAACCGTCCATTCTGTCTCGTCAGCCAATCCCCCCTCCTTGAACCAGCAATGCTCCCGACACGCCTCGTGCTGGGCCGCGCCACCTCCAACGTGCGCTGCGCCATCTTCCCCGGGCGCTACCTGCAGGCGCCGGGCGCGCTGTCGGTGCTGGGCTCCGAGCTGGCGCGCTTCGGCTCGCGCGCGCTGGTGCTCACCGACCCGTTCGTGCACAAGACGATGGGGGCGCAGGTGAGCGCGGCGCTGGACGGCAGCGTCGAGGCGACGGTGGAGGTCTTCTCCTCGGAGTGCTGCGACGAGGAGATCGAGCGCCTCTGCCGCCATGCCGGCGTCGACGTGGTGGCCGGCATCGGCGGCGGCAAGACGCTGGACACGTGCAAGGCCGTCGGGCACGCGCTCAAGAAGCCGGTCGCGGTGGTGCCCACCATCGCCGCCTCCGACGCCCCGTGCACGGCGCTGAGCGTCATCTACACCAAGACCGGCGAGTTCGCGCGCTACCTCGAGCTGCCGACGAACCCGAACCTCGTGCTCGTCGACAGCGCCGTCATCGCGCGCGCGCCGGTGCGCTTCCTGGTGAGCGCATGGGCGACGCGCTGGCGACGTGGTACGAGGGGCAGTCGTGCTTCGCGACGCGCTCGGTCAACCTCAACGGGCAGTACATGGGCAACTACACCGCCCTCGGCGTCGCGCGCCTGTGCGACGAGACCCTCATGCGCTACGGCGCGCAGGCCAAGCGCGCGTGCGAGGCGCAGGCGACGTGCCCGGCGCTCGAGCGCGTCATTCGAGGCCAACACGCTCATGTCCGGCCTCGGCGCGGAGAGCTGCGGCATCGGGGCGGCGCACGCGATCCACAACGGGCTGACGGCGCTGCCGGGCTCGCACGCGTACCTGCACGGCGAGAAGGTCGCCGTCGGGCTGCAGGCGGGCATGTTCCTCGCGGACTTCCCCGCCGCCGACATCGACCGCGTCTTCGACTTCTGCGAGTGCGTCGGCCTCCCCACGACCCTCGGCCGACGTCGGCATCGCGGCGCCCACCGACGCGGACCTCCTGCGCGTCGCGGAGGCCGCCACGCAGCCGGGCGAGACCATCCACCACGAGGCGGGCATCGTCACCCCCCGCGACGTCGTCGACGCCCTCAAGACCGCCGACGCGTACGGCGCCGCCCGCAAGCGCAGCAAGCAGCCGGCCGCCGCCGCCGCCTGAGCAACATGTTTAAGCAGAAGTGTCTTCTGTTCCTTTTCAGTATCCTTTGCTTCCAGTTTTTCTCGCCCTTTCCTTCTCTCTCGTCACCATCAACAATTATAGTCAGCGGAGGAGTACAACATGTCTGAGAACGTAATGGGGAAAAAAGGGGTGTGCCCCTATTCAGATACCGTTATCCCAATACACTCCGACGCATCAAAAATGAATTTCCTCTTCTTTTTTCTTCTTTTCATTACTTTCGCACCTCTAAAGGTTACTGCATTTTGCATCTGTGAACTGAGTACGTTTTCCTCTGCCACACATATGCATTTTTTCAAAACGTTTTTTTTCCCTTTCACTTAGTATATTTCTTCTTTTCTTTTTCCCCTTATTGTTTACATATATACAATTCCGGCTTTTTTTTTTCTAGTTTCTGGACTCATTTACTTTTCTCCTCTGTTTGTTATTCTTCTTTTTGCCATTCATTTCAAAAACACTTACTTTGAACGAAGTTCTCCGATTTCTTCATCTGGTTGTTTTTGTCTTACTGGCGATCGGAGTGTGCTACGTGCCTTCTGCACTCCCTTTTTCGCTATGAATCGCCACACCGACGGAGAACAGTGGCGAAACAGGATGCAGAAGAATGCCGTAGAATTGTGCAGTACTGCATCATACCCGATGAGTGAAAACGATGACTTGAATCCTCACCTCGCATAATATGGGAAGCGGACACTGCCGCCTCATCCTCCTTCCCTCTCGTACGCTGCCGCTTTTTCTTAAATGCGTGCGTGTGTGTGTTACTTATCTACAAAACTCTCATTTCTCCTTCCATTTCATTCCCAAAGAAGAAGGAAAAAGAATCAAACACAATCCAACGTTTGTTTTTCTTCTTCCCCATTAGGAGCTCGCACGAATAAGAAAAGCAACAACAAAAATATCTCGTTTATTTTTTTATTTTCGAAATACAATTGTTTTCTTCTTTAAACAGTTAAACTCCCATTTTTCAATATTTTCCGTTGTTTGAATATTAGCTATTATTCTTTTTATCCCCACTTTCTGCTTCTCATTATTATTTTTTTCTTCCATTTCTCTCTCTTTCCTTCTCCCCCCCCCTCCTTCCTCTTTCTCACACTGCTCCTCATTCTTTCCCACTATTTCTGTATTCTGTTATCTTTCCGAATTTCTCTCTTTTTTTTTTTTCATAGGTGCTCACTGTTTTGCCCGGTGTACAGTAACTGCCATCGCTCCGTTTGTTATTATTCATCCCTTCTAGTCCCGTTTCTTCGTTTTCCCGTCCTTCTTTTTTTTTTCCCCGTTTTGTTTTTCTGGGTGTCTTCATTTTTTTTTTCGCCGCCATATTCTCTCTTACTTTCCTCTGCTCTTTCTTTCTGTCTTCTCCTTCTCCTTCTCCTTCTCCTATTATTATTATTATTATTATTTTGGATATTGTACATTGTAACTATAATCCGAACTCCTTCTTCGTCTTCTCTTCCGTCTCTTGTTTTTCACTTCCCCCTCACTCTTGCCGTTTTACGGCAATATTTCCCTATTCCTTCTCTTCACAGCTCTCCGTTGGCATCGGACCACCGCCGGCATCACCCTCTCTCTCCCCCTCTAACAAGACAATTATCTCCGCTGGCGTGATGCTTTCTTGCTCCGTCGCCGCGTCGGCGGCTGCGCGGCTGCTGTGGCTGCTGTGCCTCGCCGCCCTCGTCGGTGCCCTGGCGCTGGTGGGGTGCGGGGGGAACGCGCTTGTCCGCGCTCTCACCGCCAACGACATCGCGTTCTCAACTTCACAGGGGCGTCGGAGGAGGGCCTGGATTACGATCTGGGCCGCATGTTCGCGCGCTGTGGCCTCGAGGGCTACCGCCTCCTTGTGGTTGACAGCCCGAGCGGCAGGCCGCCCTCTCCGCCGCGGCCAAGGAACAGAACCTGGCGCCGAATGAGATGCCGGCCATCGCGGCGAGGTCGGAGTACGAAAAACTGGTTCCCCTTCTCGTCGGTTCTGCAGTTCCGGCACGTCAAACTACAGCAACTTCTCAATGCAACACGCCACGGGCGCTGCCTTCTACAACGTGCTCGGCGACAGCAGCCTCGATCCCGACGCGTACGTCAACTTCGCGCCTGGCTTCCCTTCCATGGACGTTTTCGTTTAGGTGTCCCACTCTCGTTTATTCCATAATGTGTATTACTCTGTCTCGGCCGACCAGTGGGTCTCGAAGGGTGCATGGGTCGGTAAAGTTGCCTGCGAGAAGAAAGGGCTGGAGCTGGTCACTCAGAACGGAGTTTTTCCGCGGAGTGGTTCCACCTGGTTTGATCGCAGGGTGGAGGTACCCCGCGTATTATCTAAACATCTGCCGCGCGTTTGGCGGACGTTTCGCGCAGCCGCGGTCGGCGGCGGAAGACTACATGATCGCCCAAGCGGTGTACACTGACGAACGAACCGATTTTCGTCTCGGCATCCTGTTTGACTCTGCCAACAATCGCTGGGTGTACAGCAATGAGGACGACACTCCCGGCACTGAGGTGATTGTCGAGGGGTATGCCAATCCATCAACACCGGACTCGTCTTGCACGCTTAGCATAGAGGTTAAGTACGTAGCTTATGAAAACTTTGCCTACACCGTTGGAGGGAAAAAACAACCAATGAGCAACACCCGGGCTTTTGCGGCGTACCACAGGTATGCGACATGGATAGGCGACGAGTTATATAAAGGGCTTGATGCTGCCTGCGAGAAGTCGTCCACAACGCCCCCGACGTTCGGTATCGTGGAGTACCTTAATCCACGGGGCGTCTCCGCAAACCTGATGCGGCGCATGTGCGAGTTCAAGGGCATGCAACTAGCGCTGCTCACGTCGCGCCAGCGTGAGGACGCGGGGGAGCAGGGGTCATCCGGGCGGCCCTCGAGCTCAAGAGCGGCCCGGGCTCGCGGGCCCTCTTTGGGATGAGCTACTCGGAGGCGTCCTATCCGTATACCGCGCCGAGCACGGGGCAGTGGAGGCTCAGCGACGGCACCGTCTTCTCCACGGGCCTCACCACCAACACCGGCCAGTCGGGGCAGTTCGCCATCTGGCGACCTCCAATCCCGTCGGCTCCGGCGCGGCCATCTACGCGCAGCTCGACCTGACCACCAACGGGTGGACCAACACCGCGCCCACGACGACGAACAACATTGTCCTCTGCGAACCCGTTGGCAGCGTTCCCGCACCAACGATCACCGTCACCTTCGTCGGGTCGCCGTCGGAGACCGTCGCGCCGGCGCGCTGGGCACCGTCTGCCGCGGCGAGAGCGACGACCTCGTCATGGTGAGCCCCGGCAGCGAGGACATCCAGCGCTCCGTCGACCTCGCGCTGCTCAAGATCTTCGCGGACCCCAACTCCGAGATGCAAGTCGGCGACCTCATTCTGCTGGACGGCGTGTACACCGCACCCGGTACCCCTACAGCACGACCAACGGGTACTGGCAGTACAGCAGCGCCGCCGGCAGCACGCGCTTCATGAACGGCTACTCCGTCGAGGACGCCTCCACCCGCACGATCGCCGGAAGCTACTTCAACTGGGCGCCGCCCCGCAACCCGCAGAAGACGCTCGCGGCCGATCAGCCCAGCGCGCTGCGGCTCACCTTTGGCGGGCGTACCGGCGGGTGGACCAACAGCAACGTCAACGCAACGGTGCAGTGGGTCGCGTGCACGGCGGGCACAAACGCCCGCGCTGGACCTCAGCGTTCCCATGACCTTCACCCCAGTCGATGGTGCTTACGCCTCCTTCGTTGGTGCCACTTCCATGGACAGTCTCTGCATCCTGCACAGCAACACCTCGCGCGGCCTCAGGGTCCCGACTGCCGACGCCCAGGCCGCGCTGGAGATGACTGTGCTGCGCCAGGTCGCGAATGCGTCCAACCCAAACATCACGGGCGACAGCATCTTCATGCTGTCCGGCGGCTACACGGAGGGAAGGGACTGGCGGTGGTGCAGAGCATGGCTCCCAGCGACACCAGCTTCACCACCGGCTATGGCATCGCAAGCGGGGCGACAGCGGACACCACCACGCAGT